>JADLZN010010515.1:0-374231 GCA_018155175.1 Sinocyclocheilus anophthalmus
GGGGCTTTGCACCTCAAACAGTCTGGTTAGGTTTTTCACCTGATTTTCCACCCTCTCTGGTACATTCCATGAATATGGTACAATTTTGTGTCAGGTGACTTTATTTCTAAATACAGGCACAAATTTCATGTTTTACTTTGAGACCTATTAGATATGTTGAGAAATTATTATCTAACGTCGCATTAAAAGTATCTAATATTAAACAGATAATGGTATACCTTTTTAAAATATTTGAACCCTTTCCAACAGTGACTGTATGATTTTGAGATCCATCTTTTCACATGAGGACAACTGAGGGTCTCGTATGCAACAATTACAGAAGCGTTCAAATGCTCAGTGATGCTCCAGAAGGAAACACGATGCATTAAGAGCCAGGATTTGAAGATCAGGGTAAATCGAACTTATTTTGTCTTCTGGGAAACATGCAAGTATCTTCTGTTGCTTCTTAAGGGCAGTACTAAATGAAACAATATGA
Source organism: Sinocyclocheilus anophthalmus (assembly GCA_018155175.1). NCBI lineage: Eukaryota > Metazoa > Chordata > Actinopteri > Cypriniformes > Cyprinidae > Sinocyclocheilus > Sinocyclocheilus anophthalmus. The sequence continues at coordinate 476 of JADLZN010010515.1, forward strand.
TGTTTAGGCAAAATAAGAAAAACATACACATCTTCACACCCCTGGCTCTCAATGCTTCGTTTTTCCTTCTGGAGCATCAGTGACCATTTGAGCCTTTTTTAATAGTGCATTTTGCAAATGCAAATAACATGCATTTCGTATGATCCCTCGTATTTGGTAAAATAATTAACATTTTGCAGATACTGCAAAGTATTTAAAATTTTTACCAGAACTATATATATTATATCAACATTTTTAAATCAATAGTTTTATATTTCTCATTCACATTGCTCTTTTGTTAAAGCTGTAAAGTCTTGTACCTTTGTCTTTTCTTCTGATTCTCACAAATGTTTTTGCTTCAAATCAAATTTGTAATGTTGTGATTCACTTTGTAGCTGGTTGGTTTGGTTCATGGCTTATAACTTTAATAATTTTATTCCCCGATGGGGAAAATGAATGGGAAAATACCAGAACCAAGACTGCTGAAAAAGTATTTCAATTCTTCAACTAATTTTTAACTTCAATAAATCGCCTTATTGCATTTGATTTGTGAAAGTTTCAGTGCATTTTCATATTACAATGAACTCTTTTATTTCAAAAGGTCCATTTAATATTTAATAATATGACCCTTTAAAGATAATAGATGAGGAAAACCATCATATGACATTGATAGGTTTAACCCTCTTTCTGTCTCTCTTGTTTATCACTCTCAGAGAGGGATTACACTAGCCTTTGTGAGAAGCAACCAATTGGTCGTCAGTTGTTTCGGCGGTTCTGTGACACGCAGCCCAAATTACGGCGGTGCATAGAGTTCCAGGATGCTGTGGTATGAAACCTCTGCACAAACATACATATAGTCTGCACCCCTCTTTAACTTCTCTTTTTCTTTTTCTCCCAGACTGACACACACACAACCATCTCCATGTCAAAAATGGAATTGTTCTCTTACCTTCACTCTAATGGAATACACATTTTGTGCACACTTTAAAAACACTCTTAAAAATACAGGTTACACAGGGTTCCCCAAAGACCTTTAGTGAGCAGTTCTTAAAAGAACCATTTTTTCTTTGTGTGAAGAACATTTTAATAATCTCAAGAATACAGGACTTTTTGTGCAACCAAAATGTTATATGAATGTTAAAGGTTCTTTACTAACCTTTAGAACCTTTACTAAATTCTGTGATTTCATCTCTAATTTCAGCATTATTTGTGTGTGTGTGGTTGTTTAGGCAATGTATCAGGTGGCTCCGGATGAGAAGAGGAGAGACGTCGGTTTAAATATTTTAGACACATATTTTAATAATGGGGTAAATATATTGTTCTCGCACACTTCTACATGCATGTGCACATTGAAAGAATTGCTGAATTAATGATTGAACTTGAACTTCTCTCTCTCTTTTTTTTAATTGCACCCTATCAACCGCTCTTCCTGTTTTCTCTCCCTCTTTCCCATACTGTAGTCGACAGCTCATCTACCAGAGATCGCTCAGGATGTGGTTGGGGATTGCAGGCAGAAACTAGAACATAGTCCCTGTAAAGAGCTGTTCCAGGAGTGTACCAGGTAATACCAATGCTATTTTGTATCAAGCCAGTTCATTTGCCAGCCATCTACTGTAAGTAACAGCTATTTTGCTGTCAAGCAACATCTATGCAGTCTCTCCTTCCACTTTTTGTGGAAAAAATAATCTTTAAGACACCAAGTTTGATTTAATATTATACTACCGATCGATAATTTGGGGTTCGGGTTCTGAAAGAAGTCTCATAATCACCACTATACAAAGCTGCATTTATTTCATTTAAAATACAGTAAAACTGTAATATTGTTAAATATTTTTTATAATTGAAACTAACTTTTTTTTAAATATATATTTTAAAAAGTTATTTTCAATTTACAGCATCATTACTCCAGTCTTCGGTGAATCATGATCTGTACAACATAGAATAGTTGATTTGGTGCTTAAGAGAGCTTCTTATTATTGTCAAGTTGAAAAAAAAACCCCCAGTTGTGCTGCTTCCAGATTTTGTGAAAACAGCATTTTTTTCCGGATTTTTGATGAATAGAAGTCAAAAGACAGCATTCTTTGAAACAGCAATATTTTGTGAAAATTAAGTAATGTCTTTACTGTCACTTTTCAATTTAACACATCCTTGTTTAAAAAGTATTATCAACTCCAAAAGGGCAAGTGGTGCTTTCATTGATTTTTTTTTTTGTGGTCATTTTGGTCCTTGAGATCTCCAGTTCACATGCACATTAATTGTATTCCGAAGACTGTCCACATTATTTTTTAAATCAAATTACAAGCTGATTGTGCATAGATAAGATCCTGAAGTTGCAAAGACTAAACTCTCAAAACAAAAGAGATATTCTTTATAAAAGTTAAAACTCTGCCACGCCCCCTTAAAATGGCTCGTTCTAACATGCCCCCACATATCTTCCTCACTATGTGGAAATATTTGCATAATGTGCCCAAATGTTCACGCAAAGAAAGAAGGAGTGGTTTCAGTAACCGCAGTTAGTGTTGGTGTGTGGTGATTTCAGCTGCATGCAGCGTCCAGAAGCACGCGCTTATTGCAGTCTATCAATGACCTGTGTTGTCTACGGGAGATGCTGAAAAAACTATCTATGGGCGTAACAGTTAGTTCCGCGTGAAATGCATTATGGGTAGTGTAGTTTGGAGAAATGTGCTCATGCGACGTGTGCTCTCACTGTGCCGTGTAATTCAGAAAACGGAGAAAGAACATTTATATTCTGATTTTATTTTAGTTCATTCAGGTCAGTCCACCCAGAGGTTTTTGTGCACTGCAACTTTGACAACCTTTATCTGCACGAGAGAGTAAAACGGCATGCATCGGCTAACTTTGTCCGTCTCATCATTGCACGAACATGAATTAACAAGCTGTTATGCTGCCGCTGGGACTGATGAAGTGAATTAGGTAATAGCAGTTATCAAATTACTAAATTATGATATTTGCTCATGTGGGTGCTGGGGTCTTATCTATCAGATTGCAACGTATATCAATTTTGTTAATTAAACATTACACATAGTGCGCATCCAATTAGAGTTAAGACAGTCGGCATGGTAGCCCAGGCTCACAAAGTCATAACCCACTAGCGTTAAGATGGTCGGCGTGGTAGCCCAGGCACACATAGCCATAGGCCACTATTGTTAAGCCGGTCAGTGTGGTAGCCAAGGCTCACATAGTCATAGGCCACTAGTTTTAAGCTGGTCGGCGTGGTAGCCAAGGCTCACATAGATGGTAATACATGCGGTTCACATGGCTCTTCGGAGCAGCGGCAGTACATATGTCTTGACGATAGATCTGCTTGTTGGGTGTTGTTTTGTTCTTGTTTTGGCTTGTATTTTCCCTTCTATGTCTCCTGCTTTGTGGAGGTTATTTCATGTATGTCATATTTGCAGCAGCAATATTTCTTACATGCTCACAGCAGCATGTTGTGATGTATTGGCAGTAGCAAGTCTCGGTACTTGCTCTGCAGCAACAGCAGCAGCATGTTCAGCAGATCTATTCCACCAAGACCAAAAACATTAACATTGTCATGTACATTACCATGCCAATCCCCCGAGAGTTTTCATGACTAGAAATATATATATATATTATATACAGTATGTGTGTGTGTGAGTGTAGAAATCAGTGTATATTTTTCATAGGTAAATTGTTGTAACTAGAGAAAAAGCTAAGATGGCAATAGAAAAAAAAAAAATAATAATAATAAAACTATACTCAGCCCTACCCAGTCCCATTCGGTCTGGTACAATACCATTGCGGTCCACTGGGGGGCACAGTTTAAAAACCCCTTATGTAAAACAATGTGTTCCATAATGGGAGCTGCCCCAAAGATTATTGATGTGTAAGAATGTATGATAAAACCATCAATATACTGTTCAAAATTAAGAGAAAAATATTACTTTTTGAGGTTGCATAGATTTAGAGTTTCTAACTCTGTCATCCTGCATCACAGTTTTTGCTGAATAAGGCTGACAGAGAAGTTACCAGTTGAACATTGATTGAGTTAGTTGAAGTTATTCACTGTTAATGTAATGGTGAACAGACATTACACAATCATCCTAGCCACATACATTTGGCACAGAATGTTGTTAGAGTGAAGCAACAGACGTCTGCCATAATCCAATGCCCCCCGTTCTGCAGTGTGAACAAAGTCAGGATCAGTTTATCTCCAAATCGCTCCAGTGAAGAGCAACGCCAGCTGCCAGAGCAAATAACTGAGTGTAGACCGTCTCATGAAGCACATTGTGACAGATTGAGCCAGTTTCTTGCATCCCCCTGCCAGTTTGTGAGATGACCTCAAGTTTGAAAGTGCAAGGTGGGATTTAGCATTTCTCATGCAATTGAGCCAGAGTACCCAAGAGTCTAGACTGCTGGTTAGCCATTGTAATACTGCATGTCATATTTATTGGCAGCATAAAGCACAACTGATCCCTGACTTAAAATACTATTTGTGTGCGTAAATACTGAAGTGTTCAAGTGTCAAGCATGAATAGGTCAACGAGTGTGTGTTTACATAACACATCTCAATCTTAAACTGAGACTTGAGAAATAAGAGCACAAAGTGGTTTATTAGTAGTTTATTACATAATTTCATTGTTCTTTAACAAAAACAATTGGAAAAGGCCTTGTATTTGGGATAGTTGCTTATGATGATTAATAACAGCCGATGAGACTCTTAAATGCATGCTTTTTGTGACTTTTATACATTACACAGTCCAAAAACCTGAAGTACAAGCATCAACCACAAATTCACACGTATGTATGAGCAATGCTTACTGTGCTTCACTTTAAAAGCAACCGTGACCCCCTACACCAACCATTTTGCACACATTACTAACAATCTTGTCATTTTAAGCGTGTTCCTAATCCTTTAAGAACTAGCAGCCAAATGCAACAGCGTTTGAGATTGGATTTAATTGGAATTTTTTTTTTTTTCAAATATGCAGTGCTTGAACAGTTCAGACAGGGGAACACACTTCACTGAATGTCAAAACCCAAATATAACATCAAGAACCTTCTGGGATGTGATGTTTCCTCGTCTTATTTTGAATATGCGATTGAGAGCGTTTCCCAAAAGCATAGTAAGCCTAAGTTACTTGTAGAACCATTGTCACCAATGGAGCTATGATCAACTTAGGCTTGCGATGCTTTTGGGAAATGCAGCCCTGTTTTTTGCTGAATAATGCTGATATAGAGGTTACTTGTTGAACATTTGTTTAAGTTATTGATTGTTTTGTGAAGTAAATGAGGCAGAACGTTTAAGATTGATGATTGTCAGACTGCGTTCGGGTTGCCATAGTTAGACCCAGACTGGTTTCTTGATGAGGGAGCATCTAGTGTTGCTCGATCATACAGGTTGCTCTTGGTTCGAAATGGGCAGGTGGAGGTTTATTTCGGGTCATCAGGTGCAGCAAGCTTCTCCAGAGTGGGCTCTACACCCCAGATCTCACGGGCGTACTGGGAAATGGTGCGGTCGCTGGAGAACTTGCCTGAACCGGCGATATTGAGGATCACCTTCTTGGTCCATTCCTTAGGTTTCTGTCAATGCAAAGATAATTATAAATAATCATGATCATCAAAGTTCATAATTTTTGGCAATGTAACAGTTTGCACTCACCTTATACAAAGCACTGACTTTTTCTTGGCATTTGATATAGTCTTGATAGTCAGCAAACACCTTGAACCTGTGCAGTAAGAAACATATTATTCACATACATATATTTTCTATAGTAGCATATCATTTATATTAATAAAAACAATTTTTTTATGGACTTAAACCCATACAATCAGACTTTCATTGAACAGCAAATGGTCTGTAAGCTCCTTTAAAAGTTTTAAGTTATAATTAGCTACCCATGTTATATAATATATTGTTGTTGTTAAAATACAAAATAGATATATAAAAAAATTGGTTGCAGGGTTGATGCCTTACATATCTGGTAACAATTTTGTAAGCATATTGATTATTAATGTCATTGTTTTACTGTTCAAATAATTCCTATTGTGGTCACTGTATGGTTTCCGGCAACAGCAAAACAATGGTTGTCTTTATTAGGGCTGCACGATAAATAGAATGGTATTATCGAGATCGCGATTCGACAGAAGCTGCGATTGTCTTGCGTATCTTTCAGTGAAGCACGGTTCTGTGATTAGCAGTAAATCTCCATCCAAAGGCCAGAGGGCGATCTCGTGCTGAAACTCCAAATACGCCTCGCAGAAGAAACACAGAAAATGCCTATTGCTGCAGCTGAATAAACAGAAGATTCAACTGCTTTCATTGATTCAACGTGACTAATAAACGCACGACTACGGCAATATACGGTTTATCTGAGTTCTTCTTATTATAAATAAAATAAAGTATATTTATAATGAAATGCCTTTATCACTGCTTAAATACTATGAAATATGTTGCGTGCCTTATTCTGTGTAAGAAGCCACATCATCTCACAGAAGGATTTATTTAAAACACTAAACTGACCGTAACGCAACGGTGCTGTATGTCGGCACGCTGCCCACAAAGCTATCAGTGCTAACTGGCAATGGGTTTCTTGTTCTTGTTTCTCTACCTATCGTGGTGCATCAGCATGTTGACAATATCCTTGAAGAGGTCTGGCTGTTTTGGGCTGAAGAAGCCTCCTGCGATCTGGTCAATGGCCTGCTTCAGCTCTGGCATATGATTGTAGTACTCGGATGCATTGTATCTGCCATGTAGATGTCATTGTAGGTCATGTCATAGACTGTACATACATTGTGTGAGTGTTTATTATTTCTCTAAATTATACCAAAAGTACAATAATTAAGAAAAGTAAATTTTAAAAATTAGTATTAGTAATTAGTATTTTTTCCCAACCCTTTAGCATCCATAGCGTCTACGTCCTCCACTCTCATGCCAAAGATGAAGAAGTTGTCTTCTCCTGCTTCCTCTGCCATCTCCACATTGGCTCCATCCATGGTGCCGATGGTCAGAGCTCCGTTCAGCATGAACTTCATGTTGCCTGTTCCAGAAGCTTCAGTGCCGGCTGTGGAGATCTGCTCGGACAGGTCAGCCGCAGGGATCGCTGATAGAAATAAAAAAATTTTAAAAACAAATAATCTTTATCATCACATGACTTACACTTTTAGGTGACAATAAGGCAGTATCAGTGGAATTATTTAAAGTGATTTTAAAGTTTTAAAGCAGGAAACTGAACATGGATGGTAGTGATGTCACTATTCAGGGGAAATTGGGCTAATGAATATTAATTAGCTAATTATTATGCATTAACCACAGAGGTTTATTAATTACATTTAATATCAGTTGGAGATTGTGTCTGTAGTAGGCAGGGCTATTAAGTTAATGCTGTACCTAAAAAATACATTTCTTGTAATAAAATAAACTTTAACTGAAATAAAACAAAATATGAAAAAAAAACATATTTTAGTTCCGCTAGTTACCAAAGCAACATTTCTCATTTTCATTTAGGTTAACTTGACAGAAAAATAACTAAAACTTAACCTAAAGCTGCTCGATTCAGACACCCACGTGATCTAATTTCTAAATGACAACGATTCGCCCGTGTCTATTAAACCTTTGAAAAAGTCATACCGGAACATTTAAATTTGCGTTCGTGCTGCCGCTGACACAGAGAGCAGACAATTACATGTTTAGATAAGAAGCAGCTACACAAACTTTTTTCAACTACACAGTATTATTTCTGTCATACAGTCATTCATATTATAACAGAAATACTGGGATGAAAGTTTATAGATCGGATATAAACATTGATGTCTATGGTAGCGATCAAAATAGAGCAAGTCATCTTTTGAAAGTAACTGGCTCTTTAAATAACGTTTGTGTCGATTGCATTTGACTGTTAAAAAAGTTATTTGTCATTGAATCATTCATTCAAGAGATTCGTTCAAAAACGCAGATTCATCCAGTAATGAAATAAGTGAAGTAATTATGAGCCTTTGAATCATTCAAACAAACCACTTTTTCATCATTTTAATAATAAAATTGGTGTATTAAACATATTTTAAATACATATATATTAAATATTTAACAATTCATTTAAATTAATTAAACACTTTTAAATAGAATGCAGCAATCATATTTTGCCACACATTAATTTGTTTAGTTCAGAATTTTGGGAGAATCGTGATCTCTATGAGACAAAAAACAAAAAAAAGTGATTCTCAATTTATCCAGATTTGTGCAGCTCTAACTTAAACATTATAAAAATGGCAAAAACACTTCCAAATACTAAAACTTCAACTTAAGTAAAATATATAAATATACATACAATATATTAAAATAGTGACATGGACACCAAACCAGTCATAAGGACAATTTCTCAAAATTGAGCATTTATATATCCATCTGAAAGGGCAATAATAAGCTTTCAGTTTATTTATGGTTAGGATAGGACAATATTTGGCGAGATACAACTATTCGAATATCTGGAATCTGAGGGTGCAAAAAAAAGTTCAAATATGAGAGAAAAAAAAAAACTCACCTTTAAAGTTGTCCAAATGAAGTTCTTAGCATTGCATATTTACTAATCAAAAATTAAGTTTTGATTATATTTACGGTAGGAAATTTACAAAATATCATGGAACATGATCTTTACTTAATATCCTAATGATTTTTGTCTTAAAAGTAAAATCGATCATTTTGACCCATACAATGGTTGTTTTGGGCTCATTTTTTTTTTACTAAAATATACCAAGCGACTTAAGAATGGTTTGTTGTGGTCCAGGGCCACATATAAAAATAAAAACGAATTCAAAATATGAATAAAAATTGTTAGTATCTCAATGATACTAAAATAACTCTGGTAGTAAAGCTTGTTTCTGATTATCAAAACTTAAAATATACAATTAAAAATAAAACAAATACAATTACTTAAAAACATTTAAAATTAGTTGCATATGTGGTTTCGCATATGTTGTAATTTGGCACCTTTTTCAGCAAGAGTGACTTTGTAGTTCTCCAGGAAAATGACTTTGAGGCGGTCGCCCACTACAGGGTCATTGTTGACCACCTCACCAATAGCTGTGATGAGACGAATGATCATTTTAGCTGTGTGGTAGCCTGGAGCAGCCTGGGAAGAATTGAGCAGAACATAATCATCAGAAACTCAACAACGGAATTAAATAAACATCTGACTGCATTTAAATCATATGGCATGGTAAGATCACCTTTCCTCCAATCATAATTGTTCTTGGGGTCCACTGCTTGTTAGGCTCTTTCTTGATGCCTGCAAAGTAGAAGTAACACCCCAAAAATGTCATAATACCTCCCTCTAAACCTTCTACAGCTTTATCTGATGATGTGTGTGTTTGACAGCGTTACATTTTATTTTTGCAAAATATTTTTATTTTATGTTACGGTTATTTGTTCATTTATTTTATTTAAATTTTTTTATAAATCAATAAATCAGTCATTAATTTATTCTTATTTGCTTTTCCAAAAAAGTTTTAAAATTGTCCTCTTAGAAAAACACCCCTGGCTAATAGCAATAAGGAGAAGGGGACAAATATTGTTATTTGATTTTATGGTATTTAATATCAATTATTTATTCATGCTTACTTTCTCTTCCAAAAATTTTAAAAAATTCTCGTGGGAGAAAATACCCTTGACAGATAGCAATAGTGGGATGGGGCCAAATATAGTTATTTTATTTTATGGTATTTTCATTATTTTTCATGCTTGTTTGCTCACTCCTTGCTAAAAGTGATAAGTGAAATCCAAAAATGATAAAAAATTCTCCTAAGAGAAAACATCCTTGATTAACAGTGATAGTGAGAAGGGACACAAAGGAATGAAAGTGCAGGAGTCACTCACGGTTGTAGAAAGTGATAATGTGCAGACAGTTGAGCAGCTGCCTCTTATACTCATGGATTCTCTTCACCTGAATGTCAAACATTGAGTTGGGGTTGATCTTTACTTTGTAGTGCTCTTCCAGGTGCACAGCGAACTTCATCTTGTTCTCCTAGAAGAGGCGAGAACTTAAATCATTTTTAAATTCCAAACCTACTGGGCCATTGATATGTGCCACATATCCTTTCTTCTAACCTGTTTAACTTTGGCGATATCTCGAATAAAAGCCTCGTCATTGACGAAATCACGAAGCTTTTTCAGTTGATCCAGGTCGCGGATGAAGTCCTCTCCGATTCTCTAACATGTGAGCAAGCCAAAGAATTCAGAGCAGGAAAAAAGCTATCACACCATGACATTGATTGTACATTATATAAAACTACAATTAGTGCACACACAGTTCTGCTGACAGTCTGGGATTCTGTCACAGTTATGTTAACAAGCAACAAATGAAGTTATGAATGACTGCACCAACCTCTGCAATGACCTCAGCCAGACCAGGGTTGCACATCACCAACCAACGGCGAGGAGTGATACCATTGGTTTTGTTCTGGAACTTGTGTGGATCCATCTCATAGAAGTCTTTGAATCTATTTAGTAAATGAATAGTAGTCATTAGTTACTCACCCTTACTCCTGTCATTCAAAACCAGTAGAAGTAAATTATTCACTGAGAATGACTGTGACCGGGTGATTGAGTCAGTAGGAGCAATTCAGCAACAAACCCTTCAGTCCATTTTGTGTAAACGGAACAATTTGTTCACCAGTTCAGTTCACTAACATAATGATCTGATTCTGATGACTTGAATTTCAGTCTGTTGAGGAATCAAGTGTGAAATGGCATGTACCATGTGAATGCATGGAAAGATATATGACTAACATGGTGTGTTTGAATACATACACGGTAGCTTTGAGGATGTCCGAGTGGATTCGTGCCACACCGTTGACTGCATGAGAGCCGACGATGCACAGATGAGCCATGTTGACTCTCTTCTGTCCGCCCTCCTCAATGAGAGACATGCGGCACAAGCGGTCCATATCACCGGGGTAAAGAGAGGACACACGCTACAACAACAAACAGAATGGGTTCTGTATACAACACACTCACAAAACACTTTTTGCAGTTATGGCATCTTTTAGGACTGATATTATGATTTATTCGCTACCCTTCTAACTTTTTGGTTGGTAAACCTTTGTTTTCGATGGGAAAAAAATATTGTTAAATATTATTACAATTTAAAAAAAACTTTCTATTATACTGCCCTAAGCCAGGCTTAGTGTCACCGATAGTCAGAAACCATTATACATTTGATTTGATGTTCAAGAAACATTTATTATCAATGTTGTGCATCTTAATATTTTTGTGTTAACTGTGATACATTTTTTTTCAGGATCCAAATCATCCTTTCAACAGTTTTTATTTGAAATTCCTTTTTTTTATTGTAAAAGCCTTTACTGTCACTTTTCAGAAATTAAATGCATCCTCATTGAATAAAAGTATTAATTTCTTTGTTTTTAAATGTACTGACCCGAACCTTTGAATGGTCGCTTTGTGTTTATATATATATATTTATATATATATGCACTGCCGTTCAAAAGTTTTAATGGAGTTTCTTGTGCTCATCAAGGCTGTATGTATTTGATCAAAAATACAGAAAAAAAACGTTTATTTTGTGAGGGGGGGTTTTCCGGGGGAATATTATTGCAATTTAAAATAACACTTTCTATTTTAATATACTTTAAAATAAAATTAATTTCTGTGAAGCAAAGCTGAATTTTCATCATCATTACACCAGTCTTCAGTGTCAAATTATCCTTCAGAAATCATTCTAATATGCTGATTTATTATCAGTGCTGGCAAAACAGTGTGCTGCTTCAGTTTTTTGTATTTTATTTTTTGTGGAAACTGTGATACTTTTTTTAGGATTGTTTGATGAATAAAAAGTTAAAAAGAATAGCATTTATTCAAAATAGAAGTCTTTTCTAATAATATAAGTTTTTACTATCACTTTTTATCCATTTAACACATCCTTGCTGAATAAAAGTATTTATAACTTTAAAAAAAATCTAACTTTTGAAAGGTAATGTATATTGTAATACAAGATTTCCATTTTGAATAAATGCTATTTTTTTTATTTTATATTCATAAAAGAATATTGAAAAAATTATCATAGGTTCCAAAAAACATGAAGCCGCACAAACTGGGTTCCAGCACTATAATAAATCAGCATATTAGATGATTATGAAGGGATATTGTGACACTGATGACTGGAGTAATGGCTGTTGAAAATTTAGCTTTTCCATCACAGGAATACATTTACATTTTAAAGTATATTAAAATAGATTTTTTTTTTAATTGCAATAATATTTCACAAAATAATGTTTTTTTTCTGTATTTTTGGTCAAATAAATACAGCCTCGATGAGCACAAGAAAACTTCGGTAAAAAATATTAAAAAACCTTACTGATCCCAAACTTTTGAAGTAATTGTATATATATAATATATATATTATTATATATATATATATATATATATATAATATATAGAGGATACTTTTGAATGACTATTAAAGAAACATGCTTTTGCCTGCATCAAATCTTGACCACAATTTTCAGTGTAAAAATGTGTTCTAGTTTTGTGCTCTGTTGAAGTTGGACCTCCAGATGGCGGCGATTTATTTCGTAGATGATCTCGAGGTGCCGTGGCAGCAGGGTCTGGAAGAGGTCGATAGGCCAGCGTTCCAGAGCCTCAGGCAGCACAGTGTGATTGGTGTAAGCGCAGGTCTTGATACAGATGTCCCATGCCTGCAGAGAGTGATGGAAATCAACACAGTTTGCCCTTACAACTTATACAAGTCGACGTCAGTGTTGAAGAATAGTTCACCCCAAAATGAAAATGTTGTCCTCATTTACTTACCCTCAAGTCGTTCCAAACCTGTATGAATTTCTTTATGTTGAACATGAAAGAAGATATTTTGAAGAATGTAGTTGATGGCCCCCATTGACTTCCATAGTATTTTTCCCCCACTATGGAAGTCAATGATGGCCAACAACTGTTTTGTTCTTCAAAATCTACTTTTGTGTTCAACAAGAAAGAAACGTATAAAGGTTTGGAACGATACGAGGGTGAGTAAATGATGGGGGAATTTTTATTTTGGGGTGAACTATTCCTTTAAAGCCATCACATTTTTAACACTTTAACGTGTACACAAATAATGTAACGCATAACAAAACAAAAAACAGTGAATTTAATGATGTTCAGAATGATTTTTGAGACTGAGCTTATTTGTACTCTGTCACCCTCTAGTGTTACGAGTCATTCAGTGCTATATATAACTAAATAAAGGAATGATTCAATTATATAATGTTTACAGTCGGACCTTGTCCCATGGTAGTTTCTCTTCGTCAATCAGCACTCTCATCAGCTCCGGTATAGCTAAGGCAGGGTGAGTGTCGTTCAGCTGAATGGCCACCTGAAAGCAGCCAAACAAAAAGAGAGTAATGTCAAAGAGCAGAGCTGTGACACCTACGTCCTTCAACTTCAAGACAAGCATCTTTCAGTGAGACTTTAGAAGATATTTAGATATGCCAACCTTGTCAGGCAGAGTGCTGAAGTCCGTGCGCACGATATCCCTGGAGCCGAACTTGGAGGCCTTGAAGCGGCGGATGATGTCTTGGAGAGTCGCAGCCACTACAAAGTACTCCTGCTTCAATCTGAGCTCCTTACCCTCAAAAAACTACAAGACGACAGGGACCGAAAGCTTCAGGCAGGTATGTAAAAACCATGTGATGAAACTATGGCTGTCCTTAAAGGAGTAGTTGACCGAGAGGTTTTTTGAATGCTATGTTTTTTGATGTGTCCTTTTTTACAGCTTGAAAGCCTAAGTTTTCGTAGTTGTAGCTGGGTAGAGTAATTTGTTTATATTACTATAGGTGTTATATTACCACAGCAACTATAGAATTAACACAACAAATTAATTCAAGTACTTTAACTATAGTATGGTTCAAAAACACTATAGTATTTACTATAAATTGCTATAGTATTTTTTCATGTGGGATGACATAATGTTAAGTAAATATTCACCAAATATCCATTTACAGATGAACTATTAATTTAAATTGAGGATCAGTTGTGTGTTTACTGACGTTGTCATTGGGGTAGAGCACACGAGAGATGTTCTCTGCCAGGTTCCTGTCCAGCACGGCCTGAATGTAGCCACCGACATTAACTGCGGAAGGGAGGAGAACATGCGAGTCAGATACCATCTTGAATGTTTAAGCTGGTCAAGGTGCAGTCACATTGCAAAATTTTGCAGGCAAAAAGGTGCCCTCACACCCGGATTCTTGTGGTAACTTGTTTCCACAATAGATATAATAAAAAAAAGGTAATTGCCACTTTTTATCTCACAATTCTGACTTTTTTCTCAGAATTGCATGATATAAACTTGCAATTGTGAGGTATAAAGTGATATAAATTCACAATTGCATATTACAAAACTTTTTTGAATTAACATCTTATAATTCTGACTTACACAAAATTGTGAGTTATAAAGCCAGAATTCTGAGATATAAACTCGCAGTTTTAAGAAAATACTTTTTTCCCCAGAACTGGACCTTATAACTCGCAACTGCGAGTGACTTTAAAAACATTCTGAGTTTATATCATGCAGTTCTGCAAAAAAAACGTCAGAATTGTGAGTTTATATCTCACTATTGCAAGTTTATATCACACAATTATGACACAACAAAAAGCCACAACTGCCTTTTTTTTCATTCAGTGGCAGAAACAAGCTTCCATAAATTCCTTTTAGAATTACTGGATTTCAGCCACAAAAATCTATCGGACAATATGTCCGGTACGGTAACTGTACAGTAATTCTTGCTGGTACTCACAGTCTTTCAGGTTGAACTCGCAAGGGGCCTTGGCAGACCACAGCCTCATGGTGTTTACAATGTTGTTTCTGTATCCGGGTACAGGGGTGTCATAAGGCAAAGCTAAGACAACCTGTAGAAAAAGAATAAATAAATAGGTTTATGAATATAGTATTTAACACACAAAAGCATACAGCTTTATGAATTGGGATGATGCTATACCTGAGTATCCACCCATTTCACTCCATCTGGGTGATGCTCTGTCCTACCATAAAAGTGCACAGGGCGCATATATTCTGGACGTGCTTTCTCCCATGGGTTACCATAGCGGAGCCAGTCATCTGCCTCTTCCACCTGTCAATCATCAATATTATCAGAATTTCAAAATGTGTGCGGAGTAATTTTAAGTAATATTTCTGCATAAAGTTGTAATACGCTGTGTGGCGTGGTGAATAAAGTGGTCTGGGTGGTTGCTAAAATCAAAATTCTGACTATAAGATCTCCCTCGTGTTGTTCCAAACCCATACAAACTCTGCTTATTTTTGGAACACAAATAAATATATTTTTGATGAACTCCGAGAGCTTTCTGACCTTGCATAGACAACAACACAACTACCACGTTCAATGCCCCAAAAGGTAGTAAGGACATAATAGTCAAAGGACATTGTTAAAATAGTCCATGCGCACCACACGCATGCATGGTACTCTCCTGAACTGAGAAGAAATTGTTTAATAAAATCTTTATTTTGTTTTCTTTGCGCACAAAAAGTACTCTTGTCGCTTCATAGAATTACGGTTGAACCACTGATGTCACGGGAGATTTTAATAATTTCCTTACTACCTTTCTGGGCCTTGAACGTGTCAGTTGCGTTGCTGTCTATGGAGAGTCAGAAAGCTCTCGGATTTCATCAAAAATACCTTAATTTGTGTTCCGAAGATGAACGATGGTCTTACGGGTTTGGAACGACATGAAGGTGAGTAGTGACAGAATTGAATTGGGTGAACTATCCCTTTTAAATTAATATTTTTTAAATTTATTTTATCAAGTCAGACTATTAAAGGTAACTTAAACTACCTGCCAGCCACTCGAGATTTTCTGGTTGAAGATACCAAACTCATAGCGGATGCCATAACCGTAGGCAGCCAGGCCAAGAGAAGCCATAGAGTCCAGGAAGCAAGCTAACAAACAAAAACAGCGAGAGACCAAGGGTGAGTGCATCTTTTCAGAAACAGATTTATCATGCCTTTGAAAAGTTCTATAGCTTTGAAATTTTCAAAGACAGGCTGTTCCAATGTTTTCCAGACTTTCTTTTGCAAAGTTCGAAAAATCCATACTGAAGATGATGGTTCCTCTTTCAAACCTGGGGTCAGATTACTAACCAGCAAGACGACCAAGGCCTCCATTTCCCAGTCCAGCATCTTCCTCCATCTCCTGCAGCTCCTCCATATCCAGACCCAGCTGAAGCACAATGTATGTAATGAATCAATGGTTTCAAACAATCACCTAAAGCATTACACCGGCTTCATTGTGTAGTCTTACCTGATACATGGCTTCATCACAAGCGTTCTCCAGTGCCAGGTTCACCATAGTGTTCTGCAAGGTACGGCCCATGTAGAACTCCAGGGAGAGGTAGTAAACACGCTAATAGACACAAGAAGGATAATACAGAATACGTCTTTCTTTATTCATTATTTTTTAACATATGTGACCCTGAACCACAAAACCAGTCTTAAGTCGCTGGGGTATATTTGTAGCAATAGCCAAAAATACATTGTATGGGTCAAAATTATAGATTTTTCTTTTATGCCAAAAATCATTAGGATATTAAGTAAAGATCATGTTCCATGAAGATATTTATTAAATTTCCTACAGTAAATATATCAAAAAACATAATTTTTGATTAGTAATTTGCATTGCTAAGAACTTAATTTGGACAACTTTATTAAAGGCGATTTTCTCAATATTTTGATTTTTGCAACCTCAGATTCCAGATTTCAAATAGTTGTATCTCGGCCAAATATTGTCCTATCCTAATAAACCATACAGCAATGGGAAGCTTATTTATTCAGCTTTCAGCTGATGTATACATTTCAATACCGAAAAATTGACCTTCTTTGACTGGTTTTGTGGTCCAGGGTCACATATATTAAAAATACAGCAACATTGTTTACATAATGGTTATATACTTTGACATATTGATTTAGGGTTACCAAGTCGAGCTCTCCAATGACCACCCTAGCTGGGGAACTATTTTTAGACTTTATCTAAAAACTATTTTAATACTTCCTGGCAGAGGGATCATTTACACATGGCAATCTGATACCATCTCCTGTTGTAGCCTTTGACATTTTAGGCCTTTCTTTGGTGTTGGGTATGAAAAGCAAGAGAGAGAAAGAGACAGTGGAGGTGAGAGTGGGCGTGTGGCGGCACGATGGGCTGAAACAGACTAGTCAGGGATAGGGGAAGGTCACTGGTGTTATGTAACACTGGCATTTTGACTCCAGCAAAAATAACCAGCAGTGAGGTCGCCAGCAAAGGTTACAGAGTGTTTAATGTTATTCTGTAAAGCAGCTAATGAAGAAGGTCTGAGTGAAAACAGTTTAAACTATGAAAAAGATGGCAGTGTCCAGGTAAACCACACACTTCTGCCCACACCAGCCATTTTATAGCATCCAAAAGCTTTGAACTCATGGAACCAGTTTCTCAC
Organism: Sinocyclocheilus anophthalmus; assembly: GCA_018155175.1. Lineage (NCBI taxonomy): Eukaryota > Metazoa > Chordata > Actinopteri > Cypriniformes > Cyprinidae > Sinocyclocheilus > Sinocyclocheilus anophthalmus. The sequence continues at coordinate 17,920 of JADLZN010010515.1, forward strand.
ATCACTTCTGCAGTCACATTTCGAAGGAAACCGTCATGAGCCTCATTGGAGCTTTTAATGATCAAGTCCAGGTTTATTGCTGATGTCCACCTACAGAAAAAGAAGCCGAATGGAACTCTCTGAAGAAGTCCAGGTCATTTGTGGTTATGATATTTCCTGTTAAAAGGTTTGTATAGTCTTATGTAACTCTGATTTATTATAAGGCTGAATTATATGTTACTTCCTCCTCCCATATATGTTTCTACAGTGACCTTTCTTTTAGGGAGCAACTTTTGACCTTTATATCCTAGACACCTCCAGGGATTTCAGGCTGGACTGGAGAGGAAAAGGTCAGGGATGCTGAGCTGTGATTTCATCTCCCATCATCAGACTCAGATTTTGATGCCCTGAATACTGACGCATTCGTTTTATACGGTTTCTGCTGCTTGGTCGTTTTAATATTTATAAATATAACAAATGTCCCTCTAGTTACATTTCAATGAAATATGCTTTGAAATAGATCATAAAATAGATGTTAATATGATAATATTGTGTCATTAGTTCCTTTATTATTTAAAGAAGAAAAATCCCCAGCATAATCATCAAAATTCAAGATGCTTTATGAATGCACATGACAGAGAGCAATAAACCGGAGATGCATTATTGTGCTAGTAATGTACAGCTCAAGCTATCGATCATCTTAAATGCTCATTCATGTTCCCCAAGTTGAGATCTGTATGTTAATGTTAGTTGAAATCATTGCAAAAATTATATTAGACTATCAAAGACGTGCTAAAGTTGACCCATAAGTGAATACTGATATTTAAAAATACTTTGCATGGGGTGCTGATCCCAGTTTACCTGAAGAGTTCTCGGGTCACAAAAGGTCAACAATGCTGTGCTCAAGCAGGGAATCGCTACTGCAAACGTCTTCGAGTGCACAAATGGCATGAAATGTTATTAGAGCTTCATTGACTCGTGTAGTTATTAATTGCATACAAAAAAAAGTATTCTGTTTTTGGTGCAGTCGTCTCATGCATGGACTTGCTTTTATTTTTATGCAACCTCAACATGCACGAACTTACTTTGGGGTCTTTCTCGTAATAACTCTGCTGTGTTCTGATCCATCTGCCTACCAAGTGGTCTCTGACTGTGTGCGCGAGCGCAAAGTAATAATCCCGTTTGGTGGATACGTTCCTGTCCTTCACCAGCGTGAAATGCAGATGGCGATTATAGTTTTTCTTTAGGTCTGCCACATTCTCCACACCGGCGAGCCCCTTCACAGAAATCTGCTTTTTCCTGTCGTGGTCTGACAGTGGTTTAGACATGGTGACAGCAGTCTCGTCTTGGGTTCAAGTAAGAGAGTAAACGCCAGACCGCACGCTACTGCACCCGTATAACACTGACAGCTCTCCTTATTTAAAGTTCACATCATGAATATTAATTAGAGGGCGGGGTCGGTGCCATCCGCCAATTAAGTTTTCAGTAAGGTAACTACGCTTTATGAAAATGAGGCTACCGGTGTTTTCTTTTTTACGCGATTGATAAATATGTATAGTGGAAGTGAAAATTAATTATGAATAAACGTATTTTAAGTTGTAAACTACAACTCCAATAATCCAGAAGTCTCTCGAGCCAGAGACATTAATAGCTGCAATGACCCAACTAAAAGGCCATGATATTTGAACGGCATCAACAGCTGTGCACCACACATGAATCCTCAATCTTGTTTAAATTAATATGCATTTCAATTATGGAATGTTTTGCAAACTGAATAGACAGTTTATTTAATAGAGTATTGCAGACCCAGATTCTAAGCTAACCCGTGGGACCAACAAATCACATTTTGTACACGTTAAAACACATTACACATTATTATATTATATATGCTAATGCATATCAGGTCATTTAATATTCATTAATTTTACTAAAAATATCGTGCTTTTTTGTTTTGTTTTTTTATAAAGAGAATGGTATTTTTTTCTCTGCAGACCCCCTGCAGTACCTGAGTAAATCCTTTAAAGCAGAACGGATAAGGTGTGCCATTTTTTTGTAAAGATTCATTAGCCCCCTACACTGCTAAATAATTACAAATTGTATCTGTTCTTATTAGATATCTTTGCCTTAGTTTCTAGATTAAAAAAAAAAAACACAGATAAATCTATTAATTGAGACTTGAATCTTTGCTATAAGTTAGCCAAGACCGGATTTAATGGTACAGATCTTACTTAATTTGTTATATTTACACTAAATATAATGTAAATGTACACTTACATTCAAGATAAATATGAGACAGGACAACATAATATTGATGATAATAATAGGAAATTATAATTTTTTTCAGTCTGGATATTTTCATACGCTAATCACAATCATATTTAAATTTGATTTCAAATTAAATAACACTAGTTTCTCTTTATTCCATCAAGTTCAGGATTTTAACTCGGTTGAAACTTGGTTTCAAAAATGTATTAAATTAAAGATTATTTAATTATTTCCAATAAAACTGATTATTTGACAGTTCAGTTTTAATATCAACGCAAGCTTCAGTAATAGCCAGAGTGAGAAATTAAAGTGTGTGACACTATGTGGCCACTGAGGGGAGCCAACACAACTGTTCAATTTCACATTGCTCACACCCTCAGCAGTTATGGGATTACATTTGTGTCAATTAAAATGAATGTAATTTTTCAAGAAACTTAAGAAAATGTAAATTGAAACTGAATAAAATGTCTTTGAAACTGGAAAAAAGTAATGCAGGCAAACTCTTAACTTTAATCTTTCGTTTAAGCTTCTAAAGTTTTCGTTTACGTTTCTAAAGTTTTCGTTCGCCATTCTGACACAAATCTCTCGTGGGGGCGGGGCTAGCAGCAGTGTGTTCTCATTGGCTACTGTGTTTTTGATTGAAAGCTTCTTGACCTGGAAGTGAAGGCATCAATGATGCCTTGCCAGTGTGGATGTGTTAGCGGCTTCCAATTTCATTTTAATGATATAAAAATATATATAAATATTTTATTATTATTATTTTATCAGTATTTATCTGCTGCTACACAACATTGTTGAGATGATTTCTTAGGAATAGCACAGACGAATGATCATCATCATATCCTCAATCTCGTGTATCAGGATATGCAGTACAGTTTTATGATTTAACCCAAGTATTAAAGGACCTGGTTCTAAATACAGTTACATTCTTCAATTGGATCATATTTGCTTCGATTAATTCATATTTCCCCCAGCACATAATGTACATTACTAAATGTACTGTATCTGACAATGACCGATGCCATTTTGCATGCGCGCTATCAATCACTGCACTATCAACTTTAGCATTGTAAAGCCTTTTTACCATGCTTTTTCCTTGTCCAGATTTGACTGCAATAATAATGCAAAAATTGTCACTCCAGATGAACATTTTTGCGGGTATTCAGGCAACTAAATACATGCAAATAATTTGACTGGAAATAGTTTCCAGTAACTAGGGTATACACCGTCATGGATGTATAGGGCTATACAGCCATCTAATGGTTACACAAGGGTATTACAGATGATAAATGGTGCATAATTTTGAGGTGTTTAGTACTACGTTAATACTAATATATATATATATAAAACTTATAATAATATATATAAAATAATTCTATTGTGTGTTTATTTGTTTGAAATATTTTAAGTTTGAAATGTTTAATGGGACCTAGTTGTTGCAGAGGTCACCAGGATTGAGCAGGAGGAGCTTAGAGTAAGGTCTGTGGCACAGGGGCAGCAGGGGCGGTGGACAACTTGGGAGGGTGTCGCGAGCCGAGCAATCAGCTGGGCAGAGCTCTGGAAACTACCACAGGCTCGGCTCAGTTTCCTCATTAGGGCAACATACGACACCCTCCCGAGCCCTAAAAACCTCCATCAATGGCTTGGAACAGAGCAATCCTGTGACCTCTGCGGGACCATCAATGCTTCACTCCAGCATGTTCTGTCGGGCTGTAAAACACACTGACACAGGGTCGGCTCAGATGGCGGCATGACCAAGTGCTCAGGAAGCTGGCAGAGGTGCTGGAGAAAAGTCGGCAGGAGGCAAATAATCAGAGTCCATTAGAGAGTCGATGTAAGATCCACTTCCTCAGGCAGGGGGAACCCGCAATGCATACCAGTAAGAGACCACCCGCCAAGCTATTAACACCAGGGCCGGGGTGGAAGATGGAAGTAGACCTGGGAAGGCAGCTCCAGTTCCCACAGGAGATATGCAGCACCACATTAAGACCAGACGTGGTGCTGTGGTCTGCAGCTGTGAAGTCAGTGATACTGATCGAGCTGACAGTGCCATGGGAGGAGAGACTGGAAGCTGCCTACGAGAGAAAGAAGGCGAAATATGCAGATTTGGTTGCGGAGTGCAGAGAAGGTGGATGGAGTGTGAGGCTGTACCCGGTGGAGGTGGGAGCCAGAGGCTTTGTGGGCAGATCAATATCATGCCTGCTCAAGGACCTGGGACTACGGGGAGCCACACTGAACAGATCCACCAAAGAGCTCTCTGAGGAAGCGGAGAAAGCAAGCCACTGGCTCTGGCTGAAACGACGAGACAAGGCTTGGGGAGTAACATCAAATTAGCTTTTGCTGCAGGGGGTGTCAGGGAGACGTCCCTGTTCACTGCCCCGCCACCAGGAGACGTTCTGGGTCAAGGGGCGAAACGTCAATGAGCAGTGGTCCCCAGCTGAAGACCCTGCAGAAAACCACGTGGTATGCGGTCAGGTTTAGGCCTGCCTCAGGGAAGAGGACGCCCCTGCCATGCATAGTCCACCACAGGCACCGTAGGAGGTGCGACAGCCCTAAGGTCCAGCAGAAAGACCACCTCGCTGTAATGAATAAAAGGAGTTCAAAGCAGTTTGTATTGTTAGACTATAATACATGTCCTTTCTTAATTTCCAGGGAGCGGAGCAACTTTTCCATATAAACAAACTTCTGATGCTGACCCAGAGGATGTGGTGGTAGTACCAGAGATCCATTGCCCCCATCAGACAAGAATCTTATTTTGTTCAGACACATCACCTTTGAATGACTAGGATCTTGATCTTCAGACACCTGATATAATATTGCAAAATATTTATTTCTTTGGAGTCTAGATTAAACAAACACAGTTCACAAGTACACAAGAGGTTGCATTTTATTCGTATTAGTCTATGCTGATCTTGGATTACTTGGATCTTTTACTCACCCTCATGCGGTCTCAAATGCATATTACTTTATTTCTACTGGACAGGTAAACACAAATTAAGATTTTTAGGCAAATAATCCATCTCTGTGAGTCCTAAAGATGCTTTAAAAACCACACACAGCTACCGTGACAGTAATCAATCTGACCTTAATGGTTGAATCAGTATATTTTGAAGTGAAACAACAGATAAGAACAACACTATTAATTTAAACTTTTGACTATTAACAATCACTTCCGATCAACTGTCATACGTGCATGAGCTACAATTCACTTGTGTTATGTGGATTCTCATGGATTATTTTCTTAAAACTCTTTGTGTTTATGTCAAGAAAGAAAGTCCTATACATCTGGAATGGCATGACGGTTAGTAAATTAGAGAATTTAAATTTTTTGGGGTGGAATATTCCTGTAAAGACTGATATTGCACTCCATTACATAACATACACATTCACTGTTTTGTAACTTATACTGTAACAGCAACTGTTGAAAGCATCATTGCCGCTTAAAACATATTATGAATTGTGAACATAATCTGTATATTATGTTCTTGTGCATTTCCTGTAGTAATGTAAATTATGACAATACTGTGCATTACATGTATACTATGCAGTTAGTGTTTCGTGGATTCTGGTCTTTCCTGTCACAACATAATTGCATCCAAGACTTTCACTTTGATACTTGTGTATATGCTATAGTGACAATAAAGAATTTACATTTATTTGAACTAATTCATATTTTCATTTACATTCATTAAAACTGGTTTATAAAAGTCACACTTGAAAGAGTTGATGATTGTTAAAATGTATTTCCAACTTTAAACGTTAGATAATGTTAAACTAAAACAAAAAAATTATCAGCATGATAAATAAAATGGGCTGCAAGAACATTGTTTGTGTGGAATATGTAATAAAATGAGTCGATGGCCCTGAGTCTGAATACAGGTGCATATCAATAAATTTGAATGTCGTGGAAAAGTTAATTTATTCAGTAATTCAACTCAAATTGTGAAAACCCGTGTATTAAATAAATTCAATGCACACAGACAGAAGGAGTTTAAGTCTTTGGTTTTTTAATTGTGATGATTTTGGCTCAAATTTAAAAAAAACCCACCAATTCACTATTTCAAAAAATTAGAATATGGTGACATGCCAATCAGCTAATCAACTCAAAACACCTACAAAGGTTTCCTGAGCCTTCAAAAGGGTCTCTCAGTTTGGTTCACTAGGCTACACAATCATGGGAAGACTGCTGATCTGACAGTTTTCCAGAAGACAATCATTGACACCCTTCACAAGGAGGGTAAGACACAAACATTAATTGCCAAAGAAGCTAGCTGTTCACAAAGTGCTGTATCCAAGCATATTCATAGAAAATTGAGTGGAAGGAAAAAGTGTAGAAGAAAAAGATGCACAACAAACCGAGAGAACCACAGCCTTATGAGGATTGTCAAGCAAAATCGATTCAAGAAATTTGAGTGAACTTCACAAGGAACGGACTGAGGCTGGGGTCAAGGCATCAAGAGCCACCACACACAGACATGTCAAGGAACTTGGCTACAGTTGTCGTATTCCTCTTGTTAAGCCACTCCTGAACACAGACAACGTCAGAGGCGTCTTACCTGGGCTAAGGAGAAGAAGAAAAACTGGACTGTTGCCCAGCGGTCCAAAGTCCTATTTTCAGATGAGAGCAAGTTTCGTATTTAATTTGGAAACCAAGGTCCTAGAGTCTGAAGGAAGGGTGGAGAAGCTCATAGCCAAGTTGCTTGAAGTCCAGAGTTAATTTTCCACAGTCTGTGATGATTTGGGGTGCAATGTCATCTGCTGGTGTTGGTCCATTTGTGTTTTTTGAAAACCAAAGTCACTGCACCCGTTTACCAAGAAATTTTGGAGCACTTCATGCTTCCTTCTGCTAACAAGCTTTATGGAGAGGCTGATTTCATTTTTCAGCCGGATTTGGCACCTGCCCACACTGCCAAAAACACCAAAAGCTGGTTAAATGACCATGGTGTTGGTGTGCTTGAATGGCCAGCAAACTCAACAGACCTGAACCCCATAGAGGATCTATAGGGTATTGTCAAGAGGAAAATGAGAAACAAGAGACCAAAAAAATGCAGATGAGCTGAAGGCCACTGTCAAAAGAAACCTGGGCTTCCATACCACCTCAGCAGTGCCACAAACTGATCACCTCCATGCCACGCCGAATTGAGGCAGTAATTAAAGCAAAAGGAGCCCCTACCAAGTATTGAGTACATGTACAGTAAATGAACATACTTTCCAGAAAGCCAACAATTAACTAAAAAAATTTTTTTTTAGTGGTTCTATTGAAGGGTTTTTTTTTTTTTTTGTTTTTTTTCTAATTGGTAGATAGTGAATTGGGGGTTTTTGTTAAATGTGGACCAAAATCATCACAATTAAAAGAACCAAAGACTTAAAAAACTACTTCAGTCTGTGTGCACTGAATTTATTTAATACACAAGTTTCACAATTTGAGTTGAATTACTGAAATAAATGAACTTTTCCACGACATTCTAATTTATTGAGATGCACCTATATATACAGTATATATAGGATTTCAATGTAACGGCAAAACTAATTAGACCCTACAATGCAAAGTATCATGAGCAATAAAACATTCCTACAAGAAACATGGGACATTATACAATATTCCAGATTATATACAGTTACTTTTAATAAATTAAACCTCACTAGGACCTTCTTTTTCTCCAGCCGATTGATTCCTCGCACCTAAAGTTATAGTGAACGAGTAGTCAGGACAAAGATCAATACAAGATTGAATTCAAAAAAACAAAACCAATTTATATCATTAAAATGAAATTGGAAGCTGCTAAGAGATGCTCACATCCACACTGGCAAGGCAATATTGACGCCTTCTCTTTTCTAGGTCAAGAAGCTGTCAATCAAAAACTCAGTAGCCAATGAGAACACACTGCTGCTAGCCCCACCCCCACGAGAGATTTGTGTCAGAATGGCGAACGAAAACTTTAGAAGCGTAAATGAAAACTTTAGAAGCATAAATGAAAACTGCGGAAGCGCATTTGTAAGTACAGATCAGCGAATGAAATAAGAGAAAACATGCAGTGTATTAAAAACGAAGTCAAAAATTTTGCCTGCATTAATTTTTTTTTTCAGTTTCAAAGACATTTTATTCAGTTTCAATTTATATTTTCTTAAGTTTCTTGAAAAATTACATTCATTTTAATTGACACAAATGTAATCCCATAAGCAGTGAGGATTGTGGACACACTGGACACTTTTGTGTCCATGCTTTATAAGCACAGTTCTGTGATGCTCTGATTTACCATTAAAGCAAACAAAGTCACATGCAGAGTTATCATTAAATGAAGCAAAATTTCATAAACTAGAATGTTTTAATCAATTATTAAATAAGTTTCTATTATAGATAGATAGATAGATAGATAATATATACAGTATTTCTTGGTTCTTATTTATAAAATGAAAGTTACATTTACTTTAGAAGCAAAATTTCATAAGCTATGATCATTTGTTTTAAAATAACATATTTATACACGTGTGTGTGTATTTCTTGATAATATTTTATATTTCTTGTTTCAAGCATAAAACTTATTAAAAACTATTTGCCAGTGAGGAAACACTCTGCAACAGGAAGAAAAATAAATCAAGATATGTTCACTGAAACATGACTTCGTATCTTAAACAGTTTTGGTTCTCACCTAAGTTTGTCTTTAGATATTTTTAGACATTTGGATATTTTTACTGGAACCAATACAAAAATTTATTAAGAATTTAGTTGTAACTACATTTTTTTTTCCTCTTTACATTTTTTTCTCACCCTTTGTCCTCCACCCCTTTTTGTTGTGAATGTGACAAAAAAGTCTCGAAACATTATGAACAGGAAATGCAACAGCTGTAAATTTCTCAACTGACAGGAAACTGAGTCTACAGGCAGCTGTACTCAGAGTGAACCCCAGTGAGGCCCTCTGTGGTTTTCAGTACATGGGTAGAGAGGATCCACTGAAGCCCAGCGTTCATTAGCACTTCTGTTTTCAAAGATGATCACTGTTTGACCATTGATGCCGGATTCAACGGGTAAGTTCCTTTGAAAATCTTTCTAAGGCTTATTTTTTCTTCTACTGTTGTCTGAAAACAGTTCCTATGGATCTTTTGATTTTTTTTCTTTTCTTTTATGCACCTTGTTTTTCGCCGCATGAGTCTTGTCCACCGTATTATCCATGTGTGACCAGGATTTGTCTGCTTTTGATGAAAATGAAAAACCAGCAACACCTCTCACATCTGAACCATTCTCTGCTTTATTGATTCTGTTTCCTTTGCCGCGCATGGCGTTGTCTCGTTTTCAGACTGAAAAAGAGAGGGATCAAAGAGAGGAGTGGAAAATTAAGTGGGGGGGAGAAGGAGGGGCTGTGGAGAACAGTGAAGTAGAAAGGGATGGAGAGCGTTTCATCGGATCAGTCAGCCAGCGTGGATGAGCTGGAGGAAGCCTGCATCAAAGCCTTTGGTCAGTGGTCATATTTGCTTCCTCCTTCTCTTGTGTAAACCCTCTGATCAGCCAGTCGGAACAACACTGGCTTGTTCAACTGTATGCATTTGTGTCTGTTTCTTGATATTCTTCAAACCTCTTCAGTGTTTCTCATGTTAATTTCTCTAGCTCAGGCGTCTTCAGTTTTTTTCAAGCCAATTCGACGCCCTGGTGGATAGAGAAATGGAGCACTGTTACTATAAAATTTAGTATTTTAGGCCTGACTTATAATAATGTGCATTTAGTAAAAAATAAATGTGTTTTACATAATATGCTTTCATTGCAAAGCCATTAAATGATTCATTATTACATTTTACTTGATACATTTTAAAAAACCCCCCAAAAAAAAAAACCCCCTGGAAAAAGACAAAGAATTTTTAGCTGAACTTTAGCTTTGGCCGTTGGTGAAGTTAACTTAAATGATTAATCGGATCCAAAATAAAAGTTTTTGTTTACATAATATATGTGTGTGTACTGTGTACTGTATATTTATTATGTATATATAAAAACACACACATGCATGTGTATATATTTCAGAAAAATATGTTATGTTTATATATCACCATCTTCAAGAATCATCTTCTAAAAACACATCTCTTCCATCTTTATTTGACCCTCTAACTCTAGCACTCTCTATTCTAATTCTATTATTTTTTTAAAAACTTGTCCCTTTTAGACTTGCAGTCTATTAATTTACTAACTGCTTATTTTCTTTAAAAAAACACTAGCTTTTCTAATCTTTTTGTATTCTATTTGTTTATTATACAATTAACAAAAAGCAAAAAAAAGGCCTCTAACACTACTTGCTCTATTCTTTTTCTATTCTATATGTTTTCTTTTTATTTATTATACAATTAAAAAAAAGATTCCTACGTGTACTGCATTAAGTTAACTGAGACTTGTTATAGCACTTGCATAGCATTGCTCTTTTGTTGAGTCAATACTTACTCATTGGATAAAAGCATCTGCTAAATGACTAAATATAAATGTAAATGTTATTAAATATATTTATATAAATATAATATAGTATAAATTATATAAATATATACATGTAAAAGCATCAAAATATATACTGTATATGTGTGTACTTATATATACATAATAAACATATACAGTACACACACATATATTATATAAACAAAAACTTATTTTGGATGCACTAATTGCGATTAATCTTTTGACAAGCACTAATAAATATGTTATATATATATATCTACATTTTCAAACTGAGTATTAAATGAAAGTCATAGGCTAATAGATTCATGGTAATTAATGTGCAAATGTCTGGTTTTCTATCTTCTTCGCAGACAATGAAGGCGTTCTGAAGGAGCCATCTCTCGTGCGAATGTTTCTTACCATGCATCCCTGGTACCTGTCATCCAGTGACCTAGCTAAGAAACTCCTGCACAAGTATCCTCCTTCAGCAGACCTGTCACATTAGACTTTCTCAGGACTCTGTATTCGAAAAAAATAGGCATAATGTCAAATCCATGAAAGAAATAAAAAGTGCTTTGTACATTAGTTTCAGAGGTGACAGGCCGGCTTTTTTGCGAGACATTTAGCACTTAGTACATGCGGTCATGGGTGGGGTTTGTCATTTATAGAGAGGGCTGACTGCATCACAAACTGTTTCCATCACTCTCCTAACAGCCGATAATAGTAATGAAGTGAGCTACCTTGACAGTATTACAGGTCTCAGGAACAGGATTGTTCTGCAATTCGCCAGTCTCAGATTTGTCACCTTGTCAAGTAGGTTAAAAAGCCATTTGTTCACCTATTTATTTATTTTTTATAATAACTATACATATACTACATGGCTAAAAGCTTGAAGACATCCAAGGTTCGGCTGTTTCAGATAAACCCATTAGTAACAGGTGCATGAAATCAAGTACAGAATACAGCCGTAAATCATATTCAAAGCTTTATAATAAGAGTGGCACCTGCCTTTTCTCTTTCAGTATCACAATACCCCTCCAAAGGGCTTTAAATGGGCTTTTTCATGCCTGGGTTATCATATTTTTAAACCCTGCTTTAAAAGCAATGTTTCACAAGGGGGTTAGCGCTGCTTTTAACCCTGTGTTACGAAACTCAGTATGAAACGATGAGGTGTTAGATTAGACCAAAGTCCCTTTCAAAGCCTATTTTAGGCATCCAAGACCAAGTCCTATCTACCCGAATGGGGAAATCCTGAAATCTCAAAAACTGCTTGCCACGCTTACATTTAAAGGGACAGTTTACCCAAAAATACATACTTTGCATTTTGGTTGAGAATGAAAATCGGATACCAAATTGACTTTGACGTAATGATGGATTTTGGTTACACAACCTAAAAACAACAAATATCAATGTCAGCTGACGTCGGTATTGGACATCAAATTGACATTAGATGTTGAATTGACGTTGAATTTTGGTCACCCAACGTTGCAACCGAAATTTAACCAAATATCAACGTCTTATGACGTTGTGTGCCTGCTGGGGTTGAACACAAAAGAAGATATTTGGAAGAATGTTAATAACCAAATGTTGATGGTAGCCATTGACATAGTGTTTTTTTGTCAATGGCTACTGTCAGCTGTTTGGTTACCAACATGGATGAACTATCTCTTTAAATAAAATATTTCAAATCAACAACAAAATCTAACATGAACTTTCTCATAAATGTTGCGTATAAAAAAGCTTTTATTTCGGGCTGGACCAGCCAATGCACATGTGCAGTCCTAAGTTTCTAACTGTTTCTATAGCAAATTGAACTTCTAACAGCAGTGATCCGATAACCTTACCAATTGGCTATTGGATGTTCTATTTAGAATGCAGGACTTATTTTGCCATATTGCAAGTTGCACTTTAACCTATATGTGGTAATATGAGTGCACAAACAACCCATAAACCGAATAGCTTTTGCCTCAAGAAATGTTCATGGACAGTGGAGTCAAAAAAATGTAAGTGCTGTAATTTGTTAAAACATTTAAGAGAACATGTGTGACAGAAAACATGTTAACTAGAAGAAGAAGGCCATTTAATGGTCCAAAACCATTATTTAAACACGCTGCATGCTGTGTTCGCCCAATCATTTATATTGACATTCACAGCTTGCAAATTTCCTTAGGGGCCATTCACACAGAACACGTTTTTGCGTTTAAAAATGCGAGATGCAGGGCAGTGGAATGGAAAAAAATGCACGGTATTGAGACTTCAGTGGCACGTTTTTAGATTGCAGTGTCAAAGTGAGACGCTGCAGAAGACGTTATATGTAAGCGGAGTGTTCAAAGACGTCCTTCTAGTGCATGTTAACATAAAAAAACTGGAAAAGCAGCAAAAACGTGTTATGTGTGAACGCCCCCTTAAGGAGAACTCCCTATTAATGTAAAATGCATGCATTTTGAAGTCCACATACTATCTGGCCATGCAGTGCATATTTCTTGTAAAGATGTGGATGCTTTTTGACATAAGGCAGCTGGGTTGTATCATAGAGGTGTATTGTGAATTCACATAAAGCAGTTGAGGTAAGACTATTCACCGAAAATACTCGTCCTACTGATGTCTTGCCTAGACCTATTTCATGCACAGCTACTCAGTGTCATAGCTCTCTCTGTCTTCCGTCTCCCTTTCTCTGTCAGGTACTGGATATCTGAGTTCCCAGCTGAGTTTGACCTGAACCCCGCTCTGGCTGAGCAGATCCGCGGTCTGAAAGAGCGACTGGAGCAGAATGGAGATGTGAGGCGAAGTCTGCTCATCGACATAGACAGCATGTGAGTCACAGGGGCACAGAACTCACCCAAACCGCTGCTCCTTTGATACAGAGGGCTGGAGAATGTGGGGGGTTAAATAAACCTATATAAAATAACTCTTTTCATAAAAAATAAATTCTACTTCAACTTTTTAAGTTATTTCTTATTTCATGGTGATATTAAAAAGGTTTTCTATGTTGGATGTTGGTTACAACACACTAACTTTGATTTGATTTGACAAAGAACAGAAAAACAATGTTTTTCAAATATGTATGTATGTGTGTGTATATATATATATATACGTATATATATATTATTAAAGATTTAGAGGTGCATTGTCACTGACCTGTTAATCTAATCCAATATAATAGAAAAAGTTGCGTACTTAATAATATTTAGGCATACGGGACAAGGAACAGAAATACAATGTTTTGTTTGTTTTGCCTGTAGTCCATCTTACGAATGGCGACGTCAACTGGATGAAACTGTCCAGAAAAAACGCAAGACCTCTCTTCTTTTTGACCACCTGGATGCGTCCACCCTGGCTGAACACCTAACGTATATGGAGTACAAATCATTTTGCAAAATTCTGGTAAGTCTCTTAATTTATAGATGCAGTATTTAGTCGTGTCTTTGTGCTCATAATAGCATGACCTCGAGTCTGAGTTCATATTGCAAATGAAAAATCCGTTCCCCCTCAGTTCCAGGACTACCACAGTTTCGTGATGCACGGCTGCACGGTGGATAATCCCATTCTGGAGCGTTTCATTACTCTGTTTAACAGTGTTTCCCAGTGGATCCAGATCATGGTTCTCAGTAAGCCTACAGCTCAGCAGAGAGCCACTGTCATCAGTGAATTCATCAAAGTGGCCCAGGTTAATCCAACTCACTCGCTCGCTTATATTTTAAGACATGTAATCTGTTTACAGCAGGGTCCATAAGTCTCAGACCACATTGAAGATCTGGGGATTCAGAATCTAATTTAAAACTGAAAAAAAATTAAAATAAAATTTGGATTTTGAAATGAATATATATACATTGTACTCTGTGTGTGTGTGTGTGTGTGTGTGTGTGTGTAGAAGGCTACTGCAGCTACAGAACTTCAATACACTGATGGCTGTAGTGGGTGGGCTCAGCAATAGCTCCATTGCTAGACTCAAGGATACGCAGGCACTCATCGGCAGCGAGACACGCAAGGTGAGGACTGCCAGAGAGCTGCTTTGTAAACACTCCTCCAATACTGGCAAGAAAAACAAACAGCTGTAACACTCCAACTCTGGCTATGAGAGATAAGATTCTTAAAGTCCACTTTTCAGTTGATGGATTGAGTGCCATTTTCATACTCTCTGCAAGATTGCTCAGAAATATCAATACTCGAGTCAAGTGCTCTGTTATCAGGCAACCAAACATGAGCAGGAATATCTTGTACCCATGTACCGAAATCCCCTTTCCTCATATTTCGACTGCACCGGGCTTCAGCCTAACCGATGTTCTCCTCTGCGTTTAATCAGGTCTTTGATGGATTGGTGGAGCTGGTCACCTCCTCTGGAAACTACAGCCGCTATCGTCAGCGCTTCTCAGAATGTTCAGGATTCCGCTTCCCCATCCTTGGGGTGCATTTGAAGGATCTGATTGCCGTCCATGTGGCCCTGCCTGATTGGTTTGACCTGGAGAAGTCTAGGGTCAACCTAACCAAGACCCATCAATTGTATGCCATCCTAGAAGAGCTGGCGCTTATTCAAAGCAGTCCGCCCAGTATAGAAGCCAATTCAGACCTGCTGAATCTGCTTATAGTAAGTCTGTTATGGGTGGAATGGGTTTGCTGTAATCAAAATTATTATTTTTTTTATAAAATAGTTTTTATTTTAATGCATTTTAAAATGTAATTTATTCCTGTGATGGCAAAACTGTGATACATTTTCTTTTCTCTGGATTCTCTGATGAATAGAAACTATAAAAAATTGCATATATTTGAAATTTGCATACATATTATTTATATAATTATATATTTATTTGTTAATTTATTTTTAATTATTTGTAGGATTTTATACAAAAATAAATGCATGTCAATTAAATATATCTATAAATAAATCATGGCATTTTTTTAAATGTTCCTTTAAATTATAAACATTTTCAGTAAATTGATAGTTAAGCAGGCGACATTGAGGTTGATATAGCCTGTGATAGATTTCTCAAATCTATGTCAATTATCAATTATTGTTCATAATTTACATTTATTGTGTTCCTGTCCAGGTGTCTTTGGACCAGTACCACTCAGAGGATGAGATATATCAGCTATCTCTACAGAGGGAGCCTCGCAACATTAAATTATCAGTGAGTCACCCCACCGACATAACAACTACTCAGATAGCAAATCAGTGGCCACCATGAGGTAGAAACCACCAATCACAACCATTCATGACACAATTTGACAGATTAATTTTCCCATGTTGCTTGCATAATCTACTTACATGGACTTACAGCTGGGAGACTGAACCACTACTCTATAATTATTTTGTTCAACCAATGGACATCAGTCATTTATCCATATCTTATGGTGCCTTATTTTCACTTGCTAAGTGATTATGCCATTGATTTCTGGCCTCTTAGACTTCCAGCTCAAAGTCACAGTCTCCTCTAATAGAACAGTGGGCATCTTCAGTCAAACCCAAAGCGGATCCAGCCATCATCAACAAACACATTGAAAAACTGGTGGAGGTATGTGACCCATACTACTTTCAATTCACTTATCATTTTTCTGAATAATTATTTGGTTTTCAAATAAACTAATTGTTTGCAAACAGGAATGAAACAAGTGACTGACCTTATAAGTGAGTCATTAAATCTTTCACTCAAAAGTTTTGTTCAAAAATACAGATTCATTCAAAAAAATGAAAAAAGTGACTGACCTAATGAGTGAGACATTGAAACATTCACTCAATCTATTTGTTCAAAAACACTGATTCATTTAACAAAAATGGAACAAGTGACTGATCTTTCAAACATACTGATTTATTCAGGTATTAAACAATTGACTGACCTTATGAGTGTGACACTGAATCATTCACTCTACTGATTCATTCAAAAAACTAATTGAATCAGGAATAAAACAAGTGACTGACCTTGTGAGTTTGTCATTAAATTTTTCACTCAACCGATTTGTTCAAAAGCATTGACTCATTCAAAAAATGAAACAAGTCACTGACCTAATGATTGAGACATTGAATCATTCACTCAATCGATTTGTTCAAAAACACTGATTCATAAAAAAAAGAATGAAACAAGTGACTGACCTTTCAAACACACTGGTTCAATTAAGGAGTTAAACAATTGACTGACCTTATGAGTGAGTCATTAAATCTTTCACTCAACCGATTTGTTCAAAAACACTGATTCATAAAAAAAAGAATGAAACAAGGGACTGACCTTTCAAAAACACATGATTAAGTAAGGAGTGAACAATGACTGACTTATGAGTGAGTCATTAAATCTTTCACTCAATCAATTTGTTCAAAAACACTGATTCATTAAAAAAATTAAACAAGTGACTTATCTTTCAAAAAAACTGATTCATTCAGGAGTTAAACAATTGACTGGACTTATGAATGCAACACTGAATCATTCACTCAACTGATTCATTCAAAAAACTGAAACATTCAGGAATGAAACAAGTGACTGACCTTATGTGTGATTCATTGCGGAAATCATTCACTCAGCCGATTTGTTCAAAAACATTGATTCGTTCAAAAAATCATACAAGTGGCTGACCTTATGAGTGAGTCATTGAATCATTCACTCAATCGGTTTGTTCAAAAACAAAAAGGGATGTAACCTTGAAACATGAAGCTACTTAATTCTGCTTTTAGTTTGCAAATATTTTCATTAATGGAGCAAATGTAAGTTATGTGATAACTTTTTGTTTATAGACTGGCTTATTAAAATAAATCTCATATTTACAATCATGCCATTGTGCTGAACAACAAATAATGAACAATACTGTTGTGTGTGATATCGCACAAATTTGACAAGAATTCCAGGAAAGCGTGCAATAAATTAACTTGTGGTGAAAGAGAACTAATTGTAAGATGTCTTACTTTCAGTCAGTGTTCCAAAATTTCGACACTGATAGCGATGGCTACATTTCCCAAGGAGAGTTTGAGATCATCAGGAGCAATTTCCCTTACCTCGGCAAGTTTGATGAACTGGACCAAAACCAGTGGGTTTGTCAAGACATCTGTCCAGTCTATCTGGAGTAATTATTTTCCCTCATTTGTCAAAGTCTACACTACAGTAAAGGTCCCATCTTTCTCTTTTTCATTTTCACTCCCAGGGACTGTAAAATTAGCCGTGAGGAGATGATTGAGTACTTCACAAAGGCGAGCTCCTTACAGAACTGTAAGATGGGTTTTGTTCACACGTTTACAGAGACGAGCAGCGTCAAGCCTTCATTTTGTCGGCACTGCTCTCGTTTGGTGAGTGCACGTTTTATTTGGGGCTCAGTCTCTTTATCTTCATCTTCAACATGATGACAACCCACACAAAAGATGAAATAAGATCTTTTCAGCATCATGAAAAACAGACATCCAGATCTCAATTTATTTCAAAAAGCACAGATGCACATAATGCCTATTTTATTATCACTCGTAAGCCAGATCCTATTTATGGCTAGCATTCGTTCATATTTGTCTCTGCTGTCAGAGGTTCATAGTGCTTGTGCTGTTTTCGGTGTGAGTGCAGCAGGGTTGTGTTTAAGGGTCTGTCTGTGGGAAAGATGTTATGTTTACAGTTGGTAGTTGGGTGTAGATCGTAACCACTTCCTATTTTCTAATTTCCTGTCAAGGTCCACCCAAGCAGAGAACCTGTTTTCCTTTTTCTTCAGTGTTTTTGTTGAACCAGTATTTTTGAAAAGCGTTTTCAATTTAATCAAATTTAAGGTACACTCAGGCCAAGTTTTTATTACAAAATTAAAAAAATTTTATTACAAAATTACTTTATTACAAAGTTTTTACATGTAAAATAATTAAGTAGTATTTTTGTCCACTCACATGAAACAGTGTAAATAATAAATGTACTACATGCACTCAAAAGTTTGGGACCAGTAAGATTTTTTTTTAAATATATAATATATGTATATATATGGGCCATTCTACAGAATTGGTGCAAACTGCTGTCACACAACCAAAAAACACATTTAAAAAGCATTTAAGTATCCAAATCTTAGATGTTTAGTAAGATCCTTCTATTCTCTATTGAAACACACAATCATATTTAAAATATTAGTAAGTTTAATATATATAAAATCATCATTTATTGGTTACTTTCAATTGGGAGGTGGCTGTCCCGAACCCTAAACCCTAAATTTGAACTAATGGAAATGATATTGAAATAATTTTAGTATTTTTTTCCATTGTTGTGTTTAAAAGTATCTTTTTGATTCTTTTAAAAAGTGAAGTTAAAAATTTGTAAACAAAGTTTTATTTGTAAATTATTAAACTTTATGTAAAAATGTGTTCCCAGTTTATATTAAGTGACCTTAACTAATATGTACTTGCATCAAAAAATAAGTACAATGTACTTATTGTGTTCCTATTGTATTGCAAAACACATTTGCTGATATTGAGGTGGGATACGGGTAAAGTTAGGGACAGGTTTGTTGTTTTTCGTTGTATGGGTAGGTTAAGGGTGGGTTAAGGTGTAAGGGATGGGTCAACAGTGTAATTATAAATGTAATTACAGAAATTAAATACAGATGTAATTACATGCAGGTATTTTTTTAAATATAAGTACAATGTAAAAACATGTATGTACACAATAATTGCATAGTCTCAACTGATTAATTTAAATGTTAGTGCATAGTAGTTAAAGCCACTTAATATAAAGTGGGACCAAAAATGTGTCCCGCATTTTTCATATCACTACCGAAAACTGTGTATGGTTTAGTCCTTGGCCAAGGACTGATTTGAACTTATAACCTACATAAATTATGGATCTCGGACATATTCTCTGGTGTCCCCCTCTTTCATAGGCTACAATGTGTGAGTAGATAGGTCTCATCATTTTAAGGTAAAGGTGTTCAAAACTCTGAAAAATCTGTGTGTAACTTTAAGGAACATCACTACCGAACACCTTTTTTTCTGCAGCGAAGCACACTTTTTGGGAGTTATTCCATAACATTTAGTTTTTAAGTGTAGCACTGTTCAGAACTGTGCTAGCTAGCCATGTGCTGATTAGCATCTTTGAGCTAGGTTCAAAAGTGTCTAAAATTGTCACTACCGAAACATTTGAGTTTCAATAGTATCATCTTTGTTTTTTTTGGTGTTATCCCATAAAATTGTCACTACCGAAACATGTCGTCATTGTTACGGTAGTGACTAAGGGGAACACATAATCCTCATATTTGGGTGAAATAAACAAAATTTTAGTACAGTTTTTTTTTTGTATTTTAGTATGTTTTAGTAGCATTTAGTTAAAATTCTGTAATGTGATCCAAAATCCATTTAAAAAATGTTCCATGTTTTTCTTATATTCTCTCATGGTGAATTATTTAATCTATGCTAATTCTTGCAGATATGGGGATTTTACAAACAGCGATGCAAATGCAAAGGTATGAAACCAAATGTAGACCTTAAAGGGTTAGTTCACCCAAAATGAAAATTAGCCCATAAATTACTCACCCTCAAGTCATCCTAGGTGTATATGACTTTCTTCTTTCAGACGAATCCAGTCAGAGTTATATTAAAAATGGTCTTTGATCTTTCAAGCTGTTTAATACCACACAGCGGGTGTTGCATGCATCAGTCCAAAAAAAAAGTTTAATAAAAAGCGCCCATCCATTAAAAAAAGTGTCTCACACTGCTCTGGGGGGTGAACAAAGGCCTCCTGTAGCGAATCGATGCGTTTTTGTAAGAAAAATAACTGACATATTTAATACGTAATCAATTTAATCTAGCTTGCGCTCACTGTTGTAAAACGGAAGCAGTTCCGGGGGAATGACGTATGAGGTCGGCTTTGCGCATGCGCCGCTCAGAAGTGACGAACGCGGAAGCGCAGGGGAGAGATCAAAACAAAACAATTCGGTCACGGATTAGAAGTACAAAACGAGGATTTGTAAAGAAGATTGTCGGAGGATTTCGATATAAGCCAAGAGGAGACTAAAGTTTGCTAAAGTAAGGAAACTTTGCTTAATTTGCTCCTGTTAACAAACGTTGGTTTTCATGAGACTCACCGGCGCATACGCAGCGCTGAACTCATACGTCATCCTCCCGGAGCTGCTTCAGTGTACAACTGTTGGCACAAGCTACCTAAAGTGATTATTATGTTTTGAATATGGTTATTTTTCTTACAAAAACGCATCGTTTTGCTACAGGAGGCCTTTGTTCACCCCGGAGCCGTGTGAGACACTTTTTACTATGGATGGTCGCTTTTTATTTAACTTCTTTTGGACTGATGCATGCAACACCCGCTGACTGCCATTAAACAGCTTGAAAGATCAAAGACAATTTTTAATATAACTCTGACTGGATTCATCTGAAAGAAGAAAGTCATATACACCTAGGATGACTTGAGGGTGTGTAATTTATGGAATATTTTTCATTTTTGGGTGAACTAACCCTTTAACTCTTGTCTTTTTCCTGTGTTTATGTGGCCCGGTGACCCTCCTCTGTGTTTTTTCAGTGTGTGGGGTGAGCTGTCATAAAGACTGTTGCAGTCGTTTGGCCATCGAGTGCCGTAAGCGTGCACAGAGTGTCAGTTGTCACAGTGAGGCTTCCTTTAAAGCCACACGCTCTTTCAGCTTTCCACCTCCCTCCAGCACAGAGCCGATAGCAGAGTCCCCAGGTAAATGCACATTTATACACAAGCATACTTGAACATAAGACACACTATATAATCCAACACCTACAGATGTGGGGTCCAAAACAGAATTATGGAATTCAAAATCTAATTTCAATTGAAAAAATACATTTACATAAATATTGAATCACGATAGATAGATAGATAGATAGATAGATAGTAGATAGATAGATAGATAGATAGTAGATAGATAGATAGATGGAATGAGATGGAAGTTAGATGAAAGCTAATGGATATACAGATAGATAGTAATAAATAGTTTTGATTATCTAATTATTTATTGTTATTTTATTTAACAATATTTGAAATTTATTTTTATTGGTCGAATATTAGTACAAATTTAATAAATAATAAGCTAAAAGATAAAAAATAAATCATTAAAAATGTATAAAATTGATAAAGTTATTCACTTATTCAATTAATTATTACATGAACAATTATTCACTATATAATAATAATAATATAATACTAAAACTCGTTTTTCTTATGATACCAGAATTATAGTTAACACAATTATTTTAATCTATTTTAATCGTAAGTAGAAATTATATGTGTCTTTTGTGAATAAAAAGGCACTTTTCAATTACAAAAATGTAAATTAATATTACAAATTAAACTTCATTTTCTAAAATAATTTTTAATGTTTTGTTTTTTTTCTTACAATTTTATTTTGTTTGTTTTATTTGTATTCACTTTCGTATTCCAATTAAAAATAATAGAATTCTATATTGTCATCATGATAAATTGAGGTATGTCTATATAATATCTATATTATAGCCTGTATATATTATATATATTATCTTAGCTATAACTATATATATATACTATATATATATATATAAAGGTGTATATGAATCAGCTTTTGCATAATTAGCTTTTTCTATTAATTATATGAATAATTCGTAAAATAATGTTCTAATGTAATATAACACATTTCATAATATACAATAATACTATATATGTATGCGGGGTCTATATATTATATATAGATAGAAGATTGATAAAGTAAATAATTTTATCAATTTTTATTAATTTTAATTGATTGTTTATGAATTAAGTTAGTATTTTTATTTTATTAGAAAAATGCTAATTATGCAAATAAAAGCTATATTTCACTTATAGCTAATATTCTATAAATAAAATACAAATCTAATTAATTGGAATAATCAAAAGTATTTTGCTGTAAATGTACATGCATTGCCATGTCATTACAAATAAAAGAAAAATTGTAAAAGTATGTTTTGTCAAGTTGAATGTAATTGTTATTGGAAAAAAAAAGGTTTATTTCAACTAGAAAAATGTTAAGCATTTTTACCAATGGTCTTTGGACAACATTGTACATATGCTACTGCAGTAGAATCCATGTCCTGTCTAGTACACTGTACTATTTATCTTTTAAAGAGTAAACTATGATAATAACTCGCAGTGACTTGAGTGACTCTTTCCCAGCCTTTTATTCTCTCTCTCTGTACCTCCACAGTCATCACAGGCGGCTCTCTGGAGGAACAGGATGAGGTTTTTGATGTCCACCTTTGATGGGGTTTGAAAAGATGTATATTGCCATCACATTCTCCTCGTGGTTGAGAGCTTTTTCATTAAGTCCTTCTCATGAACAGAAATCCATCACCTGGCATTAGATCCGTTCCTCTCCTCTCTATTTCCACAGGAGCAAATACATCCTGGAGCAAATCCATAAGCAAGCGCAGCAGCAGGGACAGAGCTGCACTGCGTGTGTTTGTTGTCCAAGGTGATCCATTCACTTGAACTCTCCTATACTGTGATCTCTCATGGGTTTTTAGTCTGAAAATAGTACATGGATTTCAAACAAATATGAAAAAAGCACCAGTTAAGTTGCAACAAATATTTGAAGAGGTCGTATACATTTTTACTATTTTAGTTCTTCCTTAAAGTACACTTATGATGTAGGTAAATTTAGCTTTTCATAACCATTTTTCATCCTCTTAGTAGAAGTAGAATTAAATGTTGTTTAGGATGAAATGGGTCTAGAAACAACCCATTACAATGTACAGTATAATCTGTCACCTATGCATATATATATATAATTTTTTAGTTTAGAGTTCAGAGTTCAGATGCTGTCTAAGTGCCGTCTGAAATTTTCATCTAAAATGAGCATTTTTATCAAGATCCTATGTTTAGGTTCAGTATTTTTACTCTAATGAACATAAATATAAGAGCCTGATAAAAATGCTCATTTTAGAAGAAAATTTCAGACGGCAGTTAGAGGCTTTTGCATCTGAACTTTGCATATATATATATAAAGAAAACCATCATCAAATCATATGACCATCATCATGTTTGACAATGTGCAACGGTGCGGAAAAATATATTTTTTTGGAATTTACAATCGTATTTTAATTGTAATTCCTGTAACTGCATGATTTCATTGATCTTTTAAATTCTCATGATATGAATTATGAATAGAATAGAAGAGAAGGTCAAATGAATGACATGTTACAGACACTCTTGTGCCACGGCCGTCTCCCATCACAGGCTTCAGTTTCACACCAACAGAAGGCGCTGTTGTCCTAAATTGAGAGA
This sequence comes from Sinocyclocheilus anophthalmus, assembly GCA_018155175.1. Classification (NCBI taxonomy): domain Eukaryota; kingdom Metazoa; phylum Chordata; class Actinopteri; order Cypriniformes; family Cyprinidae; genus Sinocyclocheilus; species Sinocyclocheilus anophthalmus. The sequence continues at coordinate 41,776 of JADLZN010010515.1, forward strand.
ACGATTTGACAAGTTCTTGTGCTGCCTCATTTGCTTTCTTTTTTATGTTTATGTTGTTATTATGCAGATGAATCATTTGTTTTCTTTGATGTACATTTACATGTTTTTTTGCCTGCCGAGATGGATGCATGTATAATAAATAGAACATTTAGTCAAAAAGGATATATTCTGCTGCCTCCTTGTCATTATTTTTGGAGGCTGATATAATATTATTACTGTATGTGAGAAACTGAGGGACATTGCTGAGGAAATTGCCTCATTGACATATTCACTGTCCAGACAAAAAGCTGTATGCTGAACACAGGGGCATAAAGAAAAGATTAAAAGTTTAAAGGTTTCATTTTCACTGCATTATTTACTGCAAACACTGCTGTGTGAATCACGAGCTGAAATTGGCCTGGATCAGAGGGTTAATCTAGCAGGGTGGACCTTTTGCTGTAAAGCTGCAATTACGTTCACAGTTAAGTTGTGCTTGCCACTATATCAACATGGGCTTTTAAAGTTATTTTTTTAACACTTGGGTGAACCATGTCACTGGAGAGCAGAAATTGCTATTGTTCGTGAACCGTAGCCGGCGGTGTGGGCGGGGCTTACAGCACAGCCATTTAAGATCCATTATGTGCTCAAGACTTCCATTAGCGTCTTTTACGAGCAGTGCAGTGGCATGTCAAGAAATTTGCAAGTGATCGTTCTTATTTTCCTGTACTTTTACTCAAGTACTTGATTTGTGTACTTCGTCCACCACTGCTAAAACAGCATACAGTAGGTTAAACAAATTCACTGAAAAAAAAATGTGATGTTAAAATGTGACCCTAAAGTTTGTGGTGCCTGGCTGTAGCCTATAATTCATAAACATAAGTGGTAATATGAATCAACCAACAAAATTAACTTAACCTTAAAATATACTGACAATAACCATAAGCATGTCAAAATAAAATAAAATAATTCAATACATTTTCACCAAACAATTTGAAATGTCACATTAAACATGTATGTAACTAAATTTGAATAAAATTAACAAAATTTGTGCAAGGAACATCTTTTTACTGTTTTTTAATTAAAAAATACAAATAAAATACATAATACTTGTTATAATATAACATTTACATTGTTCTATGTTTTATTTTAAAGTAAATTAAAATGTTATGACAATTTTATCTGTAATCTGTATTTAAAAATATGATTACACGTTTTTACAATTTTATATATATAGTATATGTGTGTGCATTTACAGTAGTTATTATATTTGTAGAATATTTTGAATATTTGTTGTAGATAGTAGCTATACGTAAAAAAAAAAAAAAAAAAAAAAAAGCATGTTTGATTTGTATTAGTTTGTATTTTTTGTAATGCAAGTAAAATAATAGAAATAATAAAATTGAGCAAAAAAAATATACATTATGTGACCCTGGACACAAAACAGTTCATAAGGTCAATTTTGTGATAGTGCGATTTATACATCATTTGAACGTGATAATAAGCTTTCCATTGTGTAAGTTGTTTAGGAAATATTTGGCTGAGATACAAACATTTGCAAATCTGGACATTGAGGGTGCAAAAAAAAAAAAAAATCTAATATATTGAGAAAATCGCCTTTAAAGTTGTCCAAATGAATTTCATTGCATATTACCAAATAAAAAAATTAAGTTTTGATATATCTACTGTAGGAAATTTACAAAATATCTTCATGGACATGATCTTTACTTTTAATCAATCATTGACCCATACAACGTGTTGTTCTTTGCCTACAAATATACCGTGCTGACTGGCTTGTGGTCCAGGGTCCACACATATATATAACGTAATTCCAAACATTTAACTCAAAATGTTAGAGGTGATGATGATAATATAATTGTACTTATATTTATAAATATGTAAAAAAAAAAAAAAATGTGTATTATATTTACGATTTATAATTTTAATTGAAATGTTTTAATATATATCTCATAGTATATGCTAATCCTATGGCATTTAAAAATATGATACATTAATTGTTAGAATGATATACTTTATATATAGTTTATAAATAACGCGAGAAAAACATGGAAATACAAAGATAATAGTAAAATAAGTCATTTCTATTTTATTTATTTTTTTACAAATGACATACGATATATTTTCTACTTCAAATTAAAAAAGCAAAAATAATTGTGCTGAATATAATTCAGTGTTATCAAAACACTTTCACTTTTCATTTTCATTCTTTTTCCGTTCAAATTCAAAACATTTTGACCATGTAGCTATCATGTGGACTATAAATGCAGGCTTCAATGTATGCATCTTATCACTTGGTGGACAAGCAAGATGATACTATAACCCCACACAAGGTCGAATATCAATATTTTCTTCTATTTCTGGAGGATTTTGGAAAGCGAGTAGAGAGAGGAAACCGCAGCAGAGGTCAGGGATGGCACTGGTCTCGTGAGAGCCCCCGAGTGCCACTGATAGTTGCACCTGATACAGAGCAGCTCCACTACAGTTACCCTTGTGAGAGCATCTGCATGGAGCTCCTCACTCTGTGTTATGATATCAGCATGCTTAAGGGAACGATCTACAGCTTCATTTTAATAATCAACTCGTTAATTACAGACGAGAGAAGAAAGCCAGGCGTTCTGGTCCATTTTACTAATGTTCAATTTGAAAGCGCCGCTCCACGAGATGCTTAGGTGGCCCCACGGGCCTCAAACATACACACACACACACACAAAGAAACACACACTCTCTCTTTATCAGCGTATTGGATCAGCACCAGGGGACTGAAATTAACATTCATTAGTGGTTGCTCTGGGAAGGGTTTATTTACAGGAGGAGTGCAGTATTACTTGTTACGTCTGTGTGTGTGTGTGTGTGTGTGTGTGTGTGTGTGTGTGTGTGTGTGTGTGTGTGTGTGTGTGTGTGTGTGTGTTGCACAACGTGTCGTGTGTTTCCTCGCCAGTAGGTTTTCCAGCGCGGTCCCGTCCTTCACCGGCTCCGTCCCGCTTTGCGGCAGATGTCTTTGAGAGCCGCTTATTTACCGAGTCGTCATAATAATAATGACATCAGACTCTGCTGTAAGACCAGCCGTGTCCAGATAACTCTCTCCGTTTGTGTTCATTCAGTCATTGACCTTCATGAACGCAAATGAGTTTATATCTGTGATGGAAATTGCACTATGATAAAAGCAAAAGGCCTTGATTGAGGTCAGAGGAGGGAATGAAAATGTAAGAGTTACTGAGATGAAGACGAGCCTGTCAAAAAAGATAGTTGGAGCTTTATGTCATGCTCCATTCTGGGCCGGTCAGTTCACTGACATTGAAAAGAAGTCATCATCACTGGCCCAATTGTAATTTGTACTATCCTCATCTGAACCGCTCTGTATACAGACCTTTGTCTCGCTTAGGAAAACAGTTTATGCTAAAATGCTAAGGTTACTATTGTGACACCATTAGAATATATTGTAGGTTCTCCTTCAAAATAGTGTTAAAGGTCACACTTGTGACCTTTCTGGAATGCAGAATGTCTTCTATTGTGAAAAAACAAAAACAAATTATAAGTAAACGTCACAGACTGACTTTTTGGATGAGCATCCAACGTGGAGGAAATGTATTTGCATTTCTTGATCAACATAAAATAAGTTTTTAGAATGAAAACTAATATGAAGTTGCATGATTTGCAGTACTGGAGTGTATCTTATGAAACATAAGATTCAAAATATTATTACAATTTAAAATATCTGTTTTCTGTTTGAATCGATTTTAAAATGTAATTTATTCTTGTGACGCAAAGCTGAATTTTTCAGCCGCTATTATTCCAGTCTTCTCCTGTCACATGATCCTTCAGAAATCATTTGAACATGCTGATTTAGGAAACATTTTTTAATGTCAAAGTTGAAAACAGTTGTGCTGTTAAATATTTTTGTGAAGACTATGAACAGAGAATTCAAAAGACAACATTTGTAATAAAATCCTGTTTTGTAAAACATACCCCAAAAGAGTCAAAAAGAAACTCTAAAATAACTTTTTTTAAATAATGTAAAAGTAGTTACTGTCACATTTTATCGATTTTAGGCATGCTTTCTTGCTGTAAAAAAAAGTATTAATTTCCTTAAAAAAGGAAAATAAATCAATCTTACTGACCTCAGATTTGTCAAACTTTCTTCCAAGAAGCACACAAAGAGATGTTTTAAAACATTTATGCTACAAAACAATATAGTGACCAGGGGCTGTCAAGCTCCAAAACATGACAAACAGCACAATAAAAGGTACCATAAAAACAGTCCATACAATTTTATTGCAAGTTTTTGGAAGCAATTTAGTTTTGAACCAGTGCTGTTTGGCGTTTGACATGATGACGCGATGCACCCGATTTTGTATATAAGCACACAAACACAAATGATCAATTAAAGGGGTCATAAATTACCTTTTTTTATTATATTGTACTGTTCTCTGAGGTCCACTTATATTACATGTTAAGATTTTTACATCCCCAAGGGGAGTTGCTATCTTTATTCATAAAGATATTTCTTTTAAACCCTCAGATGTCCAGGCTGACTGTAATGGTAGATACATCATAGTATCTGGGCTACTTTTTAACACTCCTGTGGTACTGGCAAATGTCTATGCGCCTAACTTTGATGATGATCATTTTTTTATTAAGTTCCTCTCTGTCTTACCAAATTTACATTCGAGTTATTTGATTATTGGGGGAGATTTCAATCTTTGCCTAAATCCTCAACTTGACAGAGTGTCTCAAAGAGGAACAACCCTCTCAAAGTCAACAAAAATAATAAATTATTTTCTTAATGATTATGCTGTCACAGATGTTTGGCGATTTCTGAACCCATCTACACGCGGCTATTCCTTCTTCTCCCACGTCCATCAGTCTTTTTCTCGCATTGATTATTTTTTAATTGACAAAAAGCTCTTACCATGGGTTCAGCATTGTACTTATAACGCAATTGTTATTTCAGATCATTCTCCTCTTACTTTAGGCCTGAGGTTTGAGTGTAGATGCACGGAACGACCACTCTGGAGGCTGAATGTTCGCCTACTAACTATTGAGGATTTTGTCCAGACAATTTCTTCCCAAATAGACTTTTTTATCAACATGAATGCCACTCCAGATATAACAGATGGCACCCTTTGGGAAACATTCAAAGCCTATATTAGAGGTCAAATTATATCTTATATGTCATTTGAAAAGAAAAAACAGAGAAGATCTATGGCAGAGCTGACAGATCGTATCTCCCAGTTAGAAAATCAATATGTAAATAACCCTTCACCCAATTTACTTAAAGAACGTCTTCTCTTAAAAACTGACTTTGACACTCTCTCTACTGTTACCACTGAGGAGATGCTGATTAAATCAAGGCATACTTATTATGAGTATGGAGAGAAGGCAAACAAGCTTTTAGCCCACCAGCTTAGACAATCCTCTGTTTCCCATATCATCCCAGCTATTAAAGTACGCAATAGAGCATTATGAAATCAATAATTTATTTTTGGAATTTTATCGGTTATTGTATTCTTCTGAACAAACCTCTGATTTTGTGGACTTTAATAATTTTTTCAAAGATCTCTCATTACCTCACATCAGTACTGACGCTGTGCAGTCTCTGGACAGCCCTATTTCTTTAAATGAGGTTCATGATGCCATTTCAGCCATGCAAAGTGGCAAGAGCCCTGGGCCAGATGGCCTTCCAGCTGATTTTTTAAAGAAATTTTCTAGACAACTAGCTCCCCTTTTGTTAAATATGTACAATGAATCATTTGATTTAGCTTATCTTCCCCAAACTCTGCGAGAAGCCTCAATTTCCTTAATTCTGAAAAAGGACAAGGATCCCCATATGTGTAGTTCATATCGCCCAATATCTCTTTTAAATGTTGATGTAAAAAATTTTGCCAAAATTCTCGCTTTGCGATTGGAAACAATTCTTCCTAGTATCATTTCCACTGACCAAACTGGCTTCATTAAAAGTAGACTCTCATTCTTTAATGGCAGACGGTTGTTCAACATTCTCTATCATCCCGTGTCTTCATCTGTACCTGAAGTTTTGATCTCAGTCGATGCAGAGAAGGCATTTGACAGGGTGGAGTGGGATTACTTATTTCACACGCTTCAAATGTTTGGTTTTGGACCGAGTTTTATATCTTGGATCAAGTTATTATATAAAGCCCCACTTGCCTCTGTTCGTACCAACAATATTTCCTCTGCATATTTTCAGATTAATCGAGGTACAAGACAGGGGTGCCCCCTCTCGCCTCTCTTGTTTGCAGTAGCAATAGAACCTTTGGCCAGTGCTTTGCGTCAAAACTCAAAAATAGCTGGTATAATCAGAGGAGGACGAGAGCATAAAGTCTCTCTGTATGCGGACGACTTGCTCCTATATATTTCCGACCCATCTGAATCCTTTCCTCGTGTTCTCAAAATTTTTGATATGTTCGGAAGGCTCTCCGGCTATAAATTGAATTTACAGAAAAGTGAAATGTTTCCCATCAATAATGCTGCCCGGGAGTTCTCTTTCTCTTCTCTCCCATTTAAGGTTTCCCACTCATTTACATACCTGGGTATACGTGTATCTAATACTTTTTGTTTTTGTAACGCTTATTGGAGCGAGTTGAACAGGACTTAAAGCGCTGGGCCCCGCTTCCTTTATCAGTCGCAGGTCGAATAAATTCTGTCAAAATGAACGTGCTGCCTAAGTTTACCTATCTGTTCCAGTGTATCCCAGTGTTTATTCCTAGTTCATTTTTTCGTTGGCTGGATAGCACTCTCACCTCATTTACATGGAATGGCAAACCTGCTAGAATGAGTAAAGGTCTTCTACAACGTCCTAAACCATTGGGTGGAATGTCTTTGCCTAATTTTCAATGTTATTATTGGGCTTCAAATATTCGTTCTATGCTGCACTGGCTCTATGAAGATCCTGGAGCTGATGCCCTGTCATGGGTAGCAATTGAGTCGGCCTCATGCTTGCCTTCTTCCCTAGCAGCAGTTTACGCTCCTCTTTCCTTTCCCTGCAACAAATTTACTAAAAACCTACTTGTAAGATCTACGCTTAAAATCTGGAAACAGGTGAGACGTAATTTTGGCTGGCAAACTATGTCCCCTAAATCCCCTGTTCATTCTAATCATGTCTTTAACCCCTCAATAATTGATAAGTCGTTTACATCTTGGCATGCTAAAGGCATTAGGGAAATTAATGATTTGTACTATGAGGGGGCTTTCTGTTCATTTCAGCAGATGTGTGAGCAGTTTAATATCCCAAAGAATAAATTTTTCCGTTATCTCCAAATTCGCAATTTTGTGCTTAAAATGTTCCCTCAGTTTCCCGCTTCGCCTCCCTGCTCTCCATTTAATCATTTATTGGCGAATCCTCCACAATGGAAGGGCATTATATCAACACTGTATTGTAAAATTTTGACCCCAGTCTATACATCCCTTTCACAAATAAAAGTTTGGTGGGAAGACGATTTAGAAATGGTTATTTCGGATGAGGAATGGGAATCAGTCCTATACAGAATACACAAATCTTCAGTCTGTGCAAGACATGGACTTATGCAGTGAAAAAATTGTTCACCGTGTACACTGGACAAAGCTGAAACTCTCTAAGCACTTTCAGCATATAGATCCTGCTTGTGATCGCTGTAGTTTTACCCCAGCATCTCATGCACATATGTTTTGGTCCTGTATAAAGCTTAGGGGCTTCTGGGTCACTGTTTTTGAGACTGTCTCTGGTTTCTTGGGTAGACCAATTTCACCTTGCCCGCTGATAGCCATTTTTGGAATTACTCCTGTATCATATAATCTTCCAAAGAGACAATCTGATTGTATAGCTTTTATCATGCTCTTAGCCAAACGATTAATATTGCTGAAGTGGAAGGATCAGAGGCCTCCAACTCCAACACAATGGATTCGTGATGTCCTCTTTTTCCTAAAGTTGGAAAAAATCAAACATTCTATAAGAGGTTCATCTTACCAGTTTAATAAAGCTTGGGACCCTTTTAAGCAATATGTCACGGAACATGTTTTATTGTCAGACGTAGACTGAGTTTTTGATCCTGCATTTTATTTAATTTTTTCCTCCCCTTCAATTACATTTTATTGTATTATACAGATTGTGCACTTTAGTTGTTTTGCTAAGTCACACTTTTGATTACTTGTTTATTTAGTTGTAATTTCTTTTATTGCATTAAGTTGATTTTGTCTTTTGCTTTTTGTTTTCTTCTTTGTATTATTGTCCTAAAACTCATAAATAAAGTTTTACGATTTTTACATCCCAAAACATCACAATTTAGAAGTAAACGGCTATTTTCTGTCCTGTTTTGACCCCCTCATCAGAACGCTCTGTTTGAATAGGAGTGGCGGATTGTAGACTCAGAAAGTAAATGCCCACTGCTATGATTGGCTAACAGTTGTGTATGTTTGACAACAATCCTCCAGATGTGCTGCGTGATTAAGGTTTTAACCTTTAAATGCATGAATGTTTTGCCAATCATTATTACACATTCGGGTCTTTAGCGACCCGGACCTATATTTCCAGCATGGATGGATCTCTAACTGCTGCAATAGCAAAAAACTCTCTTGATATTTTAAGAAAAATTACAGAAGAAAAAAATAAAGCATATTTTGTTACCTTTTAAAACTTAGAAGGGTTCAATTTGAACAGATGATTTTACCATCACTGTCATTGTCAGAGCGCACTTCCCCAGTACATTCAGCATCTGCCTCACATATTCACGAACTCAACCATATTCTCAAAACTATCGTTCTCAATGTCTTCATATTCAATATTTTGATCACTGGAAGCTTATTCATCACATCCAGCATCAAATGACAGTGACAGTTAGATTTCATTGGTATAGTAAGTGCTTGCGAGCAGATAAGCCATCAAACAGTAAATTTTTGCTTGCTGATATTCGTTTTGTTTTATGGACTGCCGTAAGTTGTGTGAAAGTCATAAGTCACTTTGTGGAAAAAAGATGCATTGCACATATTGAGTAATCAGATATATAAATATAGTTGCGCAGGAAAAAATAAATTTACATACCTCGGGTCTCTAGCGACCCAATACACTTTTAACAAAAAATTAATCAGAAAACTGGCATTTTATATTTTACTATTAATTATATTAATTAATTAATTGAGGAATACTAAGAAAGTTGATGACTAACTTTAAAAAATGAAGGAGGGAGAGGGTTTAGAGAATGATGTCCAGGTCGTGAAGACCCGCGAGGAAGGCAATAGACGGGGTTTAAAACGCATAAATATTCAGTACATATCAAACAATCTGTAATAACAAACAAAGCAATAGTGATCACGTAATGAAAACAGTCACTCACAAATGTAGGGTGCAACCTTGTATCCAATAATAGTCGGCACAGCATCGTCTTTTAGTTTCAATCTTTCTGAAAATACTATGTCGACTTGTGCTTTGTTTGTAAACAAATCTATGGTAAAATTAAGTGAACAAAGTACCAAGTTCTTACTGATGTGGTCTGGATCTTCATTAAAAATAAAGCTAATCCACTTTTTCTTAATGTTGGGATCAGAAGGAAGTCAATGCAAAGACTGTGTTTTTCGACAACTTGACACTGCACAGCATCTTGTTGTCTTTTGAGCCATCGTCTCATTTTGATTTATGCTTAAACCTGCTGTTTGACTTTTGTTATTTACACTACATGTGCGAATCGGTGGGCGGGGCTAAACAGGCAGCGATGTAGAAGCAGGCGTTGATCTTTTTCTGCAGAGCTAATGCTTATCCACACTATTACATCATAGAGTGGCACATCAAAAGCTGTACTTTTGGCAGACTGCCTTCAAATAAGGGGTTTTTAAAACTTACAAGAAAGTATGATTTCTGAAACTTACAGAATGTTCTTTATAGTACAAGGAAAGCAAAGATAGAGGGTATTTCGATTTCTCAGTTCATGACCCCTTTAAAATTGATTCTTTGCATACCACAGTGCTATCATATGGCTTCAAAAGACTTGTAATATAGTTTATATATTGTAGAATATAGTGTTGTTGTTGTTGTTTTCCTTTTTGGTGCTGCTGGGGTGTATTCCAGAAAGCACGGTTAACTTACCGTCAACTAAAACTTGAACTTTTGGTTGATTAACCCCAAACCTTGCTTACTCAAGGTATGTGGTTCCAAAAAAGTGTCCGGGAGTAAGTTCATTTAACTCAGAGTATGTTCCTGGTTAAGACAAAAGACATTCTCAACAGAGCGACGAATCAATGAGTCACTATGGAAACGGACACTAAGAAAAAGCGCACCATGCTGTTTCTTTTTTCTTCTTTTGTTCAGTGGTCGTTTACATGCTTAGTGCATATCGCCAACTAATTGATGGTTGTGCAATAATTTTTTTTTTCGTTTAATTTTTAATCAAAATCAAATGAATTATGTTGTTGTTTAATGCTAATTATATATTAAGTCATATCAGATATGTATTTTGATTTAGAATTTAGACATTATAGAAAATGCCGATCCAAGTGTGAGATGATAATATAAAATGTAATAAATAAATATATATAATATAATAAATTAAACATTACCTTGTCATAGTGTTTTATAATTTATACAGATAACTGATATATATGCCAATAAAATAAATAATAACCATATAAGGTAATATATTATTCTAATATGTTACTTATATTAGCGCTTCATCAATAACATATCATATATATGACTGAAGGCGCGTGCGCTGAAGTGAACTAACCCTGGAACATAACCTGCTCCGGAGCAGGTTATCTTCAGAGAGCAAGTTACTATGGTTACTTACATACCCTGAGAGTAACCTCCGATTTTGGAACCGAAAGCTGAAGTGATCCGCTCGCTTATCCTCAAACATACCCGGGTACGTCACATAACTGCTTTTTGGAAAACCCCCCTGGTCTCTTAAGGGCTTTGTTGCGCAAAAAGATCAGCGTAAAAAAAAGAAGTCATTTTTTGCAAGTGGTGAGTAATTCCTGGCACTGATTTTCTAGAAGAATGATTATAGATTTAATTCATGAGCCTGCAAATGATTTTATTATACAGTCAATTTAACGACAGGAACCATTTCACTCACTTCAGGAAGTGGTCGGCATGCCTCTTTGAACTTCAGAGCCGCAAAAGAAGCCTAACAAACTTCATCAAACAGTCATCCAGAAGAGAACAAAGTCATTATCATTACCGTCCGTAATCACTTACGACACTCGGCGTTTGATCCAGAGCTTCGGAACCACTTTGAAGACGAAGCTCCACAATGGAAGTCATCCAACATATTCAATCAACAGAGGCCGCCGGTCTGCCCTGGCACATGATCAGTACGGCTGACGCGAGACAGTCTTCGCTGCATGTGTAATGCCTGTAAAAGGGGCAGGGATGTGTGGGCAGTAAACACTGCGGTTCTGATTGACAGGGTTGGAGATTGGATCTACTCACACCATCTTTTTCCTCCCTCCCTCCCTCCCTCTCACTCTCTCTTTCTCCGTTCCTTATCTGCTCACGCCACTTTGCAGTTTTACATCCCAATCGCAACATTTTCATTTCATTCCTGCCTTCCCCCACTCCTTTCTGCACCCACCGCCTCACCTCCTCTCTTTCCCGCTGTTCGCTTTGACTTGTTTTTCCCCGTCGTTCCTGTGGTGAGGCAAAGCTAATGCATTTGTTTATATCCTTCCTCTTCCACAAATAGAAACTATTACAGCGGAGTCGAATGCCAGCGGTTGAGCGTGAGGGTGCATGGCTGATTTTAGTTCTCCGCTCATTCCGGCTGCATTACCGCGCCAGGGTGGAGGGTCTATCAATATGGCAGTCGTGGCTAGCGATCATGTAAACCCAGCATCGCTAAACAGAACCAGGCTGTGCCGAGGCCGATTCAGGCTCTGAGGTTTCCCGCTCAATGTCGGGGCGTATAAAGGAGTTTTACCTCCAAGAGTGTTCGATGCTTTATTGTGTTCTCTCCATTAACCGGGGCAATTGAGTGGAATTCACAAGCCAGGAGTAGAAGGACAGAGTCGACGGAGTATGTGCAGCTGCAGAGAGTAATGAGATAGTAATTAAATCAAGTTATGGCTGGCCAGGGTTCAGCTGAAAGGTTTATATTGGGTAACCGGGGCCAGCGAGTGTGGGCATTCATGCATGCTGGCCTGTGGGTGAACACGTCTTACCTGGGCATGTGGAAGAAAGATTTGAAGAAAATTTGAAGAATTGCTCCCTCGGGAATCAACGGCTACGATGCAACGTGGGTGGAGCTGATGGCTGTAATTTGTACTAAATGGTGGTGAGCTGATAGAAAAGAAGGATGTGTAGAAGTCATGATCATTAGATGGGAACACACACACACACACACACACACTGAGTGCTGCTGGCACCAGCAGGCACAGGGGATGCACAACAGCGCTGGTGCAGTGTGAAATCCCAGAGTCGTGTGAAGTGGGGATATAGCAAACATGTTCAAACTCGTGATTACACCTTTGGGTTTGGAGAATATTCCAGAAAAAAGACAAAGACTCAGTGGCATACCACCCTTTTGTTAAAAAAAAAACATGAACAACGAAGTCAAGTCAAGTCACCATTTTTTATATAGCGCTTTTATACAATCAGATTTGTCAAGAGTGTCTGTACAGTTTGATAAATGTTTCAATATGCAACAAGGAATTCAATACGGGTGAAAGTACAAAACATCTCTAAAAAGGGGACAATAGTAAACAGACAATTTTTCAGTGAACAACATTTCATCACTGAGTAAACAGGAATATCTGATCAGTTCAGTTCTCATCCAATAGTGTCTTTGCAATTAAGTTGAAAAGTTAAATGAAGGAAGGAAAAGTTAACAGAAACGTTAACCCAAAAAGGTTCAAATCTGCCGAAAACATACTCACCCTCAGGACTTCCAAGATTTAGATGAGTTTGTTTCTTCATCGGAAACGACCTGTAGCATTACATCACTCGAATACCAATGGATGCTCTGCAGATCATGAGGGTGCGCGTCAAATAAGAGTCACTAGCAACCACACTCTGATAAAAACATCACAATGATCCACAAGTAATCCACATGACTGCATCATTATTGTAATAAATCAACCTTAAATGACAAAAGTAAATCAGTAGTCCTGTTACAAAAATGGCATAACCTACTATTTGTTTGTCGTTCATTTGTTTGACATTCAAAGGCATTGTGATTAAACATATGATTTAATCAGAAAACATTTAAAACATATCTAGCTATTTGTAACTTTTAAAGTGTTTAAAAATGGTTTACATAAAACATTCTTACATGCACATCTGAATGGAAACTGAATGGAAAAGTGGTATTGAGACTAACATTCTGGACTGTTTTAAATTAGACCACAATTTTTAAAATGCAGGGCTCCTGGAGTGACGCTCAAAATCAGTGACTGAATTTGGAATAGCATACTACCATAGTATTTTTAGTATTTCTGCTAAATGTAAAGAAATAGTAAGAGTAGTCAAAGTACCTTTAAGGCAAGTCATTTCACTCTGTAGCCATCTTTGAAACACCTCTCGGGCATGCAAGTGCAGCTTCTATCTTTTTGAATGGGGAAACATCAAATTCTCCAAAACTGTTTACAAAGCTTATGATTACATTTCATATTTGAAATCACCAAATCTGACCACTGTATCATAAATGTTGTTTCTTTTGCTCAAATAGCATTAAAAAGCTTATTTTTCAGGCCATTCAGTGTGCATGCAAGCAGGTATAAGAGACGAGCAACATCTCGAGAACACTGAAGTGTACTTCTATAGCACTTATAAGGACACTGTATAATGCCTCTGAGTGAGAGGGGGGGGGGGGGGGGGGGGGGGGGGGGAGGGGGGGGGCCGGGGGGTCGCGTGACTTTACCGATTAGCGATTGGCGTCATGATTTATGCTCCGAAGACGAGGTCACCTTCGATAGAGCGGACAAGTAATTGAAATAGCGTTGCATTCTCGCTCATGTCAAAAACTCAGGTTACGAGTGACACGTCATCGGGGTACATTCTATACTTTGGAGTAGATGACAAGTAGTAAGTCGTCTCCCACGAATCTAAGGACGCAGGAGCGAGCTTTGGACGTTGTGAACAGTAGAATGCGAACATGGGAACGTGGCATGACATCGATCACAAATGCGCAAGCCACAAAACTCTTCTTTCGGTTAGCTTGCTTTCACAAAAACGAAGAACAGCGCAAAAGAAACAGTGACCTTGTACTTTCCGTTGATGTTCCACCAGCCACGGTATGCTATGTTGTGATTTCAAAGTTTTTATGTGTGGCACCTCGAGGGAGCAGAGTTGAGGGCATATTGACTGATACCTCATAATTATACAAGATCGGTTCAAACAGAATTGGTGCTAGAGAGCAAATGCATGCTTGATGGTTAATATACAATGAATGGACACTTTAGTCTAATGACATTATAGTGTGGGCGGGGCTACCTGACGTAAAGCTGAATACCGAACAAAAATCAAGTGAAAGACAAAATGTAAAAAAAGCATGCTAATTAAAATATATAGATAGAATAGTCAACCTCAGTAGGTTGTTAGTCCACCATTGTGTCCTCTAAACAGATACCTGCAGCACCATGACATTTTCTTTCACTTGTAGCTATAAACTCAACAATTTATTACTAAACTAATTTGCATACATGTAAACCGACATTCCAACACACACCATTACACACACACACCACTTTGACATATCTCATTACCCCAACATGAACGCGTATACATGTGTGCCATATATCATGCAACTCGCACACTCAGGTAGCCAACAGCACACTGTTACTGCAGCAGCTAAATGTCATGCGGCAGATCACAGGCTAAATTAGCATAAGAGAAGAGCCGCTGGGCCATGACGGCGGTCGCACCCGGCGCTGACCTCTGTGATTGACAGCCGAGGGTGCAATGAGAGGTGAGACAGATAGTTCCACCGGGGCTTGAAGGTGTATTTACTGTCATTCACCATCATTCTTTTGGGCACTTCGCAAGTCGACACTGCAATGTCTACTATGGCAGATTGGTGTCATCGTCATGCAAAATAGCAAGATGGAGTGTCATGACAGCGTTACAGGTGTGACCGGAAAAAGACAACTTGTCCTTGTGTGTGATGGCACATTGGCGTAGTAACATTGTGGTTGACCTCTAAGCAATTCTGCCTTCGGAGACGTCTAAGATGGAGCGATCTCTCGCTGAATAATCTTTGTAGGAAGCATAATTAACAGCAGTAATTATAGAGGTGTGATAAGACTCACAAAAGCAGCCTTGACTATTCTGTGATACGTAGCTAACTGTACATGAGTGATATGAGCTTAGGTCTTTGAGCAAAGTGCGGATTTGGGACGCCACAGCCGCCTTTTGTCATGAAGGCTGACACGTAGCTTTTAAGACAATATCTTGTGTTGTCAAAGCTATCATCACATCTCTCAATGGCGTCAATTCTGCATAACTTTACAGCTCTTGTGGTTTAAAAAGAATGTTAGGGTGAGAAAAACCCATTGTGGTTGTTGTCCTCATCCTCTAGTGTGGAAAACTTGCAGTATCCTGCCACAGGTCTAATAGTCTTGTCTAAAGGGGGTGTCTTAACAGCTGAGAAATGGCAGGTTGGAGGGAATGGAGACAGAGAGTTTGACTCCGTACCCGAGAGAGAGAGAGAGAGAGAGAGAGAGAGACGAAGAAAGAGCAGAAATGTGGGGGCGTTGACAAAGGTGAATAATGAAGTCAGTCACTTCACTGTATGACTGTAATGGGGGTTAGAAAGAGATTGTGCTATTTCTGTGTGCACAAGAGACGGTGAATGAGTGCATGTGGATGTTTGCATGTGTTTTTGTGTGTCAAACAAAGGAAGAAGATAGATAGATTGACTGGGAATACAAAGACAGGCAGTAAAACTGAAACTGAAAGGGAGATCTTTATGATCCTAAATGAGTGTTTGGGTGAGTCTGAGGATGAAAGAAAAGGAAAATAGACTGACTGGAGGAGAAAGACAGCCATTTAAACAGAGATGAATCTTGCGTTTAGTAGACTCGCGAGCATATGTGCCTGTTTGTGTTGGTGTTCCTCTTGTTGTTCCGGCCTAGCAAGGTTAATGTGGGCTGACTGAATGTCTGAGTGTACTCAACCCAACAGGCTGCCACACAAAGGGCTACCGATGACCTTGTGGTACCGCTGAAATGTGATTCGACAACAGCAGAGAAAACAGGGGAACAAAAAAGCATGTCTGCTAAATAAATACATTTAAATGCAAACAAGACACACCAAGATATCAAATGTGCAAAAGCCTAAGGCCAGACACATATAGGAAAGTATGTGATCATACTCGGGTTTTGTGAGTAGTTGTGTTGCAAAATGATTTAGTGATTCGTTACGCTACACAAGTACACGTTGGATTTTGGATTTAATTAAGGTTAGCTTTCTAACCGTAGAAAATATCCTTTTTATTTTGAATGCAAGACCTTGCTCTTTGAGTTATTTTAGCTGTCCATTTAACAGTCTATTATTGTTGCTTGTTAATATATTATTTTAATTTATTATTGTAATC
This sequence comes from Sinocyclocheilus anophthalmus, assembly GCA_018155175.1. Lineage (NCBI taxonomy): Eukaryota > Metazoa > Chordata > Actinopteri > Cypriniformes > Cyprinidae > Sinocyclocheilus > Sinocyclocheilus anophthalmus. The sequence goes on from JADLZN010010515.1 coordinate 58,284, forward strand.
ATAAACACTGTTTTTAGAACAAATAGATGTAGCGAAAAATTTTAAATAACATGAATATGAATAGCCTTATGATGAAGAAAATCACAGATTTTTCAGTGTGAACACACTGCTTACACACAAACTGCCTTTTTATGATTTTGTACTGTACTCTGAGGTCCACTTATAATGTTATCAAGATTTTTACATCAAAAACATCATCATTTAGAAGTAAACGGCTATTTTCTGTCCTGTTTTGACCCTTCCTCATTGGACTGATCTGTTTGAATAGGCGTGGCGGATTGTATACTCGGAAGTAAACGCCCACTGTTATGATTGGCTAACAGTTGTGTATATTTGACAGCCTACATCCTTCACAGATGGATGCTGTCGTGATTTAGGTTAAAAACACACAAATACTCAGTACACTCTAAAATCCAATAGTTTACCTTACTTAGATTTAATTAGTTATCTTTACTTAGTTGTTATACTTGCTAGGTTTTATTAAGTTCCATCTACTTTCATTGCAAATAAAACAATTTACTTACTGTTTTAAATGACACTTAAAATATTCAAGTAGCCACAAAAGAACCAATGACATTAATAAACCAGTGAGAGGCAGCAGTGCACTAATATGTTGCTAATGTGCAACATAACAACAGAAGAAGAAGAAAAGAAAAAGAGTCTTAAAGGGGTCCTATTATGTTCTTTTACAAAGTCTTGATTTTGTTTTGGGGGTGTACTAGAACATGCTCTCATGCTTGGTGGTTCGAAAAACACATTATTTTTCACATAATTTACATTATTACAATACCTCTCTCCCCAGGCTGGCACAAACAGCTCGATTAGTTCCGGCTTTGATGAAAGTCTGCCTTCCGAAAAACAAAATGTGTTGTGATGGGTTAGCTTTCCCAGTGCGTTGTGATTGGTGAACAGCTTAGACGGTGTTTCAGTACTGCCACACCCCTTGCTCCCATGGTGAACCAAGTTTCCGGAATATCATTCGCTTCGGAAGCCCAAACAAAGCGTTTGGGCACGGAGGTGAAAAAACAGCGTTTCAGGCAGTCGCGCACCGAACGAGAAGCGCAGCGTTGCGCCACATCTTTAAAATTCAAATACATTAATTTCTATGAGTGTAGGCACACCCGCGGCGCCGTTCGACGTCTGTCCGCGGCGCACAGCTACGTCGTGTTATACTTTTAAGAATTGTTCTAGACATGCCGAAAATTTGAAGCTACAGCACAGCAGCTGCTCTTCTTGGTTTTCTCTGAAGCACTAACTCTGCAACAGCTCTTCTTCATTGTCTCGTCTGATGTGCTCACTCAACCAAAGATTCTACACAACCTTGACCCTCCCCACCCCACCAACCATTCACAATTTCTGTAGCGGGAATATTTGTATGATACTATGAGCCGCTTTGGATATCAACACAAGCCCGCGAAAACAAAACGGTGAGGTCCAAACGAGCGTTGCGTAGATCTTGAAAATGGATTTTAAACAACTAAATATCTCCTTGGAGGGACTTTGAGATTGTAAACTTTCTAGATCTTTTTATGCTCAATACATACACACTACCACTGACTAAAATTAAAAAAAGTGTAAAAGCATAATAGGACCCCTTTAATAGACTTTTCACCCATGATCCATGTCTGCAGTTATCTTTCACTAGTTGCATTCACTCGTTTCCCAAAGTCATCTTGAATGTTGAATTTTCAATACAACTGAAATATTTGAGAGAACATCACATAAGCTAACTTCATATTCAATTGATGTTGATTTTCCTAAAAAAAAATGTTTAACTCACCATTATAGTGATTAGCATTCCCTTTGGTTGGGCACTTGGAACTTAGTATATGTTACTATAATTTTCTTCTTGTTAATGCAGCATTGCATCATGAAGTCAAAGTTATTTGATTTCAAAAGACAAAAAGTAATAAAAAGATTCCTTTAAGAAAGTGACCTATCTTTTTACTAAAGCATGAGTGCATTATTAAGTGTGTGAGATTAATAATGAGCACTTTCCAGTTTCAGTTTTTATAAATACCTCAAGATGCTTATTATTAGATTCCATATAATCCACAGACTTAAACATTCAGCACGTGAACCACAACAATGGTAACAATTCAATTTAATTTATTTTCATTAATTGGAACAATAACCATTTTATTTGCTCTTTATGTTGTGCTACTACTGACACAAGACAGCAAATAAAACTGGCAAATAAAATCAACAACTGTAAAACAAAGCAACTGCATAATTTATTCATGCCGCAATGCACTCTGGGAGTCAGTGAGTAGCAATACCAAGTCATGAGTTAACCTAAATGAAAGGATCAAGTACCCCCTTCAGTTCTTTTTAGTTACTAGAACTCTTGTGTAAATAAACTATACTAACTAAGCATTTGTCAGTACAACATACTATTCCCATTTGACTTTATTTCTTAGTTTTTTCAAGGCAATCGGTTTGCATACTTTTTTTAAGTAAGCCCAACTAATTAGATTTTACAGTGTACATATCAAACAATAATAACATACAAAGGAATAGTGATCACGTAATGAAAACAGTTATTCACACTTGTTGTGACATTACTATCAGATTCAATATAGTCGGCACAGCATCGTCTTTTAGTTTAATTCTTTCTGAAAATCCTGCATAGAATTGTTTGTAAATGAATCTGTTCATTAAATAAAGTTTGTCGTTGGTTTCTGCGTAGACCTGAATTTGATGCTTTTGTCATGTACCTACTATGTGTGTGAATCAGTGGGCGGGGCTAAAGGCAGTGGTGTAGAAGCAGGCATTGATCTTCTTCTGCAGAGGCGGAGTTTAGCCACACTATTGCGTCATAAAGTGGCACATTCCACAAGCTGTCGTTTTGGCAGATTGGTTTCAATATAAGCTGTTTTTAGACTAACAAGAAAGTTTTGAGTTCTGAAACTTACAGAATGTCTGTATAGCACAATGGCCTCTTATATATATCAAAAGATCAAGGGAATTTTGATTTCTCAGTTCATGACCCATTTAAAGGCACACTATTTGAACTCTATCACCACCTTGTGTATGGAGGTTTGTTATTGTAAGAGCACACTAAACATTGTAATTGCCATCATTACTCATTGTGCTTGCTTTATTGATATCACACAACAAAACACACACAAACAAGAGCAAATCACATACAGTAATACAACCAGGTAAGTACAATATTAAACATGGATGCCAAGACGGCACATTTAGACTATATATAACTCAACGACGGTAACACACGTACAGAATGTGATATTACAATGAAATGCAAACCTTCAATCAGTCATGAATGCTCCCCTAAACATACACTATTATAGTACCAGCAAGTAATCAGATCAAACTCACTCTTACTTGACCTCAGCTATAAAGCATGCTGGGTAACCACAGTATATTCAACTGAACCTCACACTGGCTATACTGTATATTTCTGTCCTGAGAGCGAACACATGCAGATGTGAAAACATCAAAATATGAACAGGCAGGAAACTAGCTTGAAATGACCGTCGTTTATCTTTTAATTTGGGGCATCAGTGTATGCTGTAGACCTTCTGAATTAAAGGCAGGAAATAGCCTGAAAATCAAGTATAGATGTCATTTATCTTCTCATTTGGGGCATTAGTGTATGCTGTGGAGTGTTTGATTTAAAGGCTGATAAATCCACTATTGATTTTCAATTGCTTGAATTAAATTCCATGTAGGGTGAGCTGATTTTCCTTTGCATTCTGGAGGAGGCGGCGGGCACAATCAGGCATTCTTTGTGCTGTTTTCCCCTCAGCGCTTTCAAAGCAGGTGGTTAATTCTAGTCATGTTGGTCACATTTTTAGAGTCATTATCCAATCCAGTGTACAGAAATTAAGTGGAAAGGCACAGAGCGTGACCTTTGACTTGGACGGGGGTCGTGTGTTGTGAATTCGGCTCGGCTTATTTTCCCTGTGCATGAGTCACCCGAGATTATATGCCTTGGCATTCAGAAGGGTTTAATACCTATTCATTACAATCAGTGTGTTTTCTCTCAGCACTTGGCCTACTGATTGCTTTTGCATATTGATTTGCCATTTGTTCAGTCACTTGCTTTAAACATCCATTGCCTCATGTCACTGTTAACTGGGATTGACCTGGTCGGATGGAGTGTAAGTCTCTGCCAATGTTTGTTGGGTGGGACTGATCTGGGATCAGTTTTGAGGAGCACCATGGAGATGAATGCACCCAGGAGCAGTGTTGAGTCATAGTCTGTGGAGTGCTGCCTGAGTGGTCTTGGGATGCCAGGGATGCTCAGGCCACAGTGGTGATTGAAAGTGACAGTGTATATGGGTTCCAAAACGGGTCAGACCGCTCCCCGTCACCTCCCCTCTGAATAATGGATGAGTCCAACTCTGGCTCCACCATGTCTGTGTCATGGAGAGAAATCATCGAAGCCCACTTCCTGTTTGCTTTGCTTTCACCTACAAAACGTCATATGTGTCATATCTACAGTCAGACCTTAAACAGTAAAAACAGAACAGCTCTTATAGTGTTTCTTTCTATAACTGTGGTGGATTCTTATAAAGACTAGAAGACACAAAGATTTGCTTTACTCGTTCTTTGTCTCAGTTCCAAATGCTGCCCTAAGCCATTGCGGTCTTTCTCGAAGTCCATGCTTTGTTGACCGCATGTAATCCAATTTCAAGTGCTGCAAAGTGGGTGCTTATGAGCACCTTTTTTGACAAGTAGTACACACTTCGGGCTTGTGGTCTTCATAGACACATGGCTTACAGTGCGGTCGCTTTTAGCATTGCTCTGGGTGAAATATGGACATTTCAATAGCCATCTGTGTTTCATGTGAGGGCAAAAAAAGTTCCCAGCGCATAATTCATTCATGTTCAAGATGGTCACATGAATTTGCTGTGTTGACCAACAGAAAACTACTTGGTTTCAAAGTGAATTATGTGTGACCTGTGCTTCATACATCCAAATGACAATGGACAACCATTTTGCTCACAAAATCTTGACGAAATTTTGCTAATGTGAATGTACCTTTGGTCAAGTAGTGTATCATTTTAGTTGCTTACGTAATGTCTGAGGAATGACATATTAATGGGAGAAAGCCACACAATTTCAGCAAAAAAAACTATAATATTGGCTTTAATAGTAAAGAAATAGATTACAAAATGTGTTAGGTAAAAAGTCTGTTCTAATTCTCAAATCTGAATACAGTATATTAAATATTTATTTAAAAGTACTGGGACTTTTCAAATATTTTATCACAAATTTTCAGGGATTACGCCATCATTACGCCAATACTGTAAGTGTTGACAAGTGACTCTCTTTAGTGAGTTATTGATTTGTTCAAAACACTGATTCATTTAGGACCAAAACAAGTGACTTATATTCAGAGATTTGAATCTTGGAGTGTAAGATGCTGCATTCCATTCTGAAGGGCTCATCCCTATGCTTCAAAAGTGAGATCTTTGAAGGGATGAAGAATGTATGTGACTTCGGCATCATCTTGTCAAGTCAATTTACGGAGGCATCAATTAAACCTGCGCAAAGAATCAGTACCCATCGAAATGCTTCATTCCGAAGGGCCCTTTGAAGTGGCCAGTTTTGAGCACTTCAGTTTGGAACAACCCTTCAATATGGCGGCCATGATTGTTTTCTCAAAAGCCCTCCAAACGTGGTTTAGTTCCGGTTTTGGAACACATTGAATTACTCACAGAACGGTTGTTCAACAACCAGTTTCATTCAGGAAAATACATGGAATACACTACACGACTTTAAAAATCTGAACAGATTTTATCAAACATGTCAAAATGAATCAATTGATAATTCATTCCAATGATTCATTCTGGACCAAACCACCACTGCTGTTTGTTGTTCAGAATCACATACAGGTTCATTCTAGTTTGACTTCATTTGGAACTATTTCATTGGACCCAAAATGTAACTGCCGGTAATGTGTCTAAAATGAAAGTTTTTCAATATGAACATGAAAATGAAATCCAGAACAACGGCACTCTTGCTTGTGTGCTAGGCTGAATAATGTAAGGTACTGAATTACAAAAAGAAACATGGCAGCATGTAGCTTAATACCAAAAGGCTGATGAGAAGTGATTCAGATGCCTCTTTCCCAGTGGAGACAGTGGAAAAACAGCTTTGCATTATCTAGAAAGGGAACTGACTGGCTGAGAACTTTTATGGCAATGTCTGGACAACCTAGTTTACTACAGTGTGGTGCACAATGTAAGACGTTTGACCTGAAAGTAAGTAAGTGAAATATCTTTGTTGCAATAACACAACTGAAGTCTTGAACTGAGAGGCTGTCTGGAATGTAACAAAATGCACAATGCTAGAACGCACGCTGCAGAAATCCTTTTGTAATAAGGTGGAGGAATTTAACAAGAATAGAAAAATGTGTGAAGGTATTTAAACAAAAGCGAGAGGACAAGTTGAACACTGTGTTTCACTGATGATAAATTAATCCGTACCGTCGCTTTTGGGGGATTTGTTATCATAATAGGCTGATTAACTTTCGCCTCCAAAATGCTGCCGATTGAGGGCATGGAGGCCTGTAAAAGGCAAGGCGGACTACATAAAAGCTCTAGGTTTCTATGTGTGCGCCTGTGAGTGTGTGTGTGCGTGTGGCCGTCTGCGTAGGGCCCTTATCAGGAGCGCAGCAGAGTCGGGCTGTATTTCTGCAAGCGGTTCCCTGGAGATTGTGCCAAGGAAGAGTGACAGGGAGTGCGGGGCTTTCTTGAACAGGTGAAGGAAGATCCAAAACATTCTGTTTAAATGTTTTGTCTCCTCTTTATTGATCCTTCTCTTTAACTCTCTCAGTCTCATTTCCGTAGCTTCTCAAGAGCAGGCCCTTGGGTGTAGTCAAGTCATGCTGGATGCCAGACATGGACTATTGACCGGATCTACAGTCGGGTTTCCATTCATTTTATATACACCTTCCAACCTTAACTGCGCCAGGTTTGTGTGCCATTTAGAATTGAGAAGATCTTTTAAATACCAATTCAGTTCCTGAATTTGAATTGAATTTGGATTGGGATACCAAACAAGATATTGAATTACAATTTGAATTTTAATGTTAGAAAGTAAAAACCAATTCATTGACATTCAGAGCAACTGTCATTTAAAATATTCAAATTATATGTTGACAGAAAAATACGTGTGATAGAAAAACATGTGTGGTCAGTAAGTTTCCACAAAAGTATTGAGCAGTTTTCAACACTAATGATAACAAGAAATTTTCTTGAGGATTATGTGACACTTTCAGATAAATACAATCTGAGTTATATTAAAAAATATCCTGGCTCTTCAAAGCTTTATAATAGCAGTGAATGGTGGTCGAGATTTTGAAGCAAAATAAAGTGCATCCATCCATCATAAAAAGTACTCCACACGGCTCTGGGGGGTTAATAAAGGTCTTCTGAAGTGAAGCAATGTTTTTATGTTAGAAAAAAATCCATATTTAAAACTTTATAAAGCATAATCTCTAGTTTCTGCTAACTGTCACACAAACGCATCGATTCACATTATAAAGCTAGGACATTTTTTTTATATAACTCAGATTGTATTCATCTGAAAAGAAAGTCATAAAAACTTAATATGACTTGAGGGTGAGTAAATCATGGGGTAATTTTCATTTTCTGGTGAACTATCCCTTTAAGACAACCCTAATGATATTTTTAAAAACTTACCGAACCCAGATTTTCGATAGATAGATAGATTATAGATGGTAGATGATAGATAGATAGATAGATAGATAGATAGATAGATAGATAGATAGATAGATAGATAGATAGATAGATAGATAGATAGATAGATAGATAGATTCCTGTTCCTGTCATTATATTCACAGCTTTCTGTGGTCTGTAGCCATTTTTATGAAAATTCACACATTATTTAAAATGGAGCTAATTATTCAGTTGTGAATTTTGCACAACCCAGACACGCACAAGAATCATGTGATTAGATCTGCGCCGTAAAACACAGCACAGCACAGCACCACCTGAAACAAAAACAACTGATCTTGTTACTGTAAATCCACATAATGAAAAATGTGCTACTGCGTACTTGCCTAATTGACATCCAGTTAAGATGACAGATGGGCTGTGATTTATTTATAAGTATTTACCACACTAAATCAAGAGGCGCGATTTGTGGCATAATTTTGCAGGCACTAATAAACTGATATGAACTGCTGAATAATGAGTCGGAAGGCCCCGGGCTCCTCTGCCGCACTATCGCCGCAGTGCATTTAGATAAGACCACACCGAGCTGATGACCCAAATCTAAACCCAGCACAAGAGCCTGTTCACTGGCATCCTGCCTCGCTCAGAGGACAGAAGTGGTTAAATGCAGGCTCTTATGTGTTTTAATCTCCCAATTGTGTTGAGTTAATTCACAGCCAGCCCTGGGGAAACGCTAGTGACTGCACAAAGACAATCAGCTGTTCTTCAAAATCTGTGTTGTGGCTTGCGTGTGTCTGAGAGATGCGACTCAGAAAGATGAAGTGTGTGTGTGTGTGTGTGTGTGTGTGTGTGAGTGTGTGTGAGAGAAATTCAGAGTGAGAAAGAGAACGCTTATGTTAAAAATAAAGAGGGCACAATAGGGACAAAGAGGCAGAAAGCCTGTTACGGTGGCGCTTACGTGATCAGTCACCCCCCTAAAGCAATCGCCATCTCAGGCCAGTCAATCTTCACCCGCTCTCTTACCATTTCATACTTCACTCACACGGTAATGACATGATTACATTCCAAGGTCCCCATCATGCTGTCCTTCTGTTAGTGTGGCTATTCCTGAAACCGCACATTATGGAGAGAAACAGATAGGGGGAGAGAGTGAGACAAATAGTCTATGTCCCATGTCCTTGTCACTCTGCATTAATATGTCTCCCATGCAGCTGTGCTCTCTGAGCTCGAAGAGGCTTCAAGGTCTCCATGTCCACACGTTCCAGGTTTTAAACCCCTGCGATCGTTTAACACGAGTTACAGTGACAATGCGGCTGTTCTGACACACCATCATTAGCTTCACCAGCCTCAGAAAACTCACGCACGCTCTGCTTAACCACATCCACAAAATCCTCAACCATTTGCATGTTTTCCTTTGATGGAGCCTCTCATGCATAATGGCACTTCAAGTTCAAAGTAGTGCGCGAGAAGCGAAAGAATGCAAGAAACGGCTTTATACGGGAGTAAAGGAAAGTTCTACAATAATAATAATTGCAAATCATTCAGTGATGCCACAGCTCAATACAGATGAGGAAGGACGGTTGGGGAATTAATTCAGTCTAGACGCTTTTCCTAAGTGGGTAAGGTGCTGTTTGCACAGCGGCCAATGCCAAGGCACAGTTTGGAGAGGTTGGGTTTCCGTCTGCTGTTGTAAGATAGAGAGCCCCCCCTCCCCAGTCATTTCGAGGCACTTGCTGGAATGCTCAAAAGCTCACAGGTGTTTTCAGAAATGAGACAGGAATGTTAAATGAAAAGTATTCACTTTTTGTGCTTTGTAAAGGCCTGTTTAACTTTAGTCATGCCATTTGCCTTGACAGATTGGATTGCTATCTGATCAGGAATGCTCTTTTGAATGGAACGTTTTTAAAAATTTGATACCTATCTATCTAACAGTTTTAATTATTTTACAACAATTATAATTGTAATTATTTTATTCAATATTATTAATTCATAATTGTCAGTATATTTTTGGGGAGTCACACCACATCCATGTTACAGCTTATTTTATTTTTTTTATTATATTCAAGTATTTTAGTTTATTTGATTGTTATTTTGTATTTGTCAATTTTTTATTATTGTGCAATCTTTTTTAGAATTTTCATTTGTTACAACACGTTCATGTGTAATTATATTGATATTTTATTAATTCAATTTAATTAAAGGTTGTATTGCAACAAGTTATTAAATGTGCTCCCCAAAAATGTATTTATTATTAATAATCATTTAATAATAGCAACGCTTGTAAGATACTCAAAATAAAAAAGAAATAAAAAGTAGCTATATTATAGATACTGAATAATATATATAGATATATATGCTATGTTATATAATATATATATACAAATTTTCAAGTATTTTACTTTTTTTATTTCATTTTATATTTCATTTTTTTTTTTTTTATCTTACCAGCATTTAAATTTTTTATTATTGGATAACAAGGTCAAAATAAAAGTCAAATTTTGTACTATTTTTAGATTATATTTTCCTTGCACACAGTCCGTCTCTATGATATAATTTCATATTTTATGTTTTTTATTATATTATTATTTTTTTTATCCCTGCTTTTTGGTTCGCTCCCACATGACTTTGATTCAGCAGACAAAATATATATATATATTTTCAAACATTGAGAAGCAGTGAAACAGTTTTGTTAAAATCTTGGCTGAGCAGACAACTGAGGTCCAAGCTTTGTGCTTAAGGTTATTAGCTGAGGGTAATACATGGGGGAATTACCAGAGATACCATTAATCAAACTAGCTGTTGTTTGAATATTTGGCTCATTACACAAAGCTTGCAAATGTAAAGTCATCTGTTAAACATTAATGCATTTAAAGATGATACACGCCTAATATTGTATGACTTGAGGACAAAAAAGAAAATATCGGAAATGTTTAACTTATAAAACAGCCTGCAGCATTAGCTAATGTATAATCAAGTGCATGAATCCATACGCGTTGGCGTTTAAAAATTCCAGCAAAGATCATTACGCATTTTACCTCTTTGTAATTAAATTATGTGGTAAAATGATATGGTAAACAATCTGTGCTCAGTGTCTCACTTGACCCCCAGAACATTTATTTTGCCTAGTGACACACTCATACTTACAATATTTAATGACAACAGAAATTAACACGGGTTCTCAATTAAACACTGCTAAAGCTTACGTCAGTCAATTACTCACAGTTGTACTATGGTTTGGTTACCTTACCTTACCTTAAATTTAACTCAGTGTCTACATATGTGTTCCTCTGTCCCGAATAGTATGCAAAAAGCATTATGTCTATCGAGTAGGATGCCTGAATACGTGGTAACCAAAAAATAGCATGCGAACAAAACCCAGATGATACTGTATCTGCTGAGATACTGAAGTGTGTAAACAATGGACATTTTGCTGTCCCATGAGGCCATGAGAGCTGAGCCATAAGATTTGAAACCAGGTGGCTCATTTCAAGAGCAAGTGCTATATAGCAAGAATTATGTTCCTGGTTACATTTTTTTAACACACTCACACATAAAACACCAGAGTGCATTTGCGGTCGTTGTTACGGCATCATACTGGTCATAGAACAATGTCAAAAGCCAGATGTTGTATGTCCAGGAATGTATTTATATACACACCTGCATGCCTAAAGAAAGCATTTCATCAACTGTCAGGAAGCAAGTCCTTTACTGAATTTAGTAGGCTATGCATTATGAAAGTACAGAAATATGCAAGCTTCTTTACAAAAAGCTCTAAACGCCCTTGAGACTCATAATGTTCGTAACTGCAGGTTAATTGTGATACATTACTAAAGCAAGTTATATAATGTACATTCAGCCTGTCAGTATAGCAAAATATGACGCACTGCCGTGAAAATGTACACAGCTATAAATAATAATAATAATAATATCCACATGAAATTATGTGACTTGACTGAATTAAAAATTTATCTTATAAAGAAGAGACAAAATAAAACAGTCATTATTTATAAATGTTTGACTCTTGAAATCCGCGACTGACCAATCAAATTCCGTGTAATAAGAAAGTAGCCTACAGGAATTTGTTAACTAAACGCCCTAGAAGTTCTTGATGTAGCTACACGGATTTTATGATGTTCATTCAACCCAGCGTTATCGCAAAATGTACCCCAGACGCGACAATGTACACACAAACAAACAAACAAACAAACAAACACATTAGCTATTGTATTGTCATGGACAACATTTTTTTTTAATAAAAATTTTAAAATCTTGAAACCTCAGAATGACCAATCAGAGTCAAGTAGCTAGGCTGTTTCATAGAGCCGTGCAATAAATGTGTTTAAATATCCTTAAACCAATAATGTAAACAACAAATAAATGAATACAAAAACTAAGGCTTTACTTTTATTATTCATAATATTTATTGAGCAATAAGAAACGTTTTTGAAATTCCAGAGGGTGTTTAAAGTAAATATTTTAGCGTTTCGGCAGACCGTAAAAGGTTGGGAACCCCTGGTTTAAACGGACAGTTAAGGGACAGTGAGGGGACGCCATGCGATGCAGTTACTGGACAAAGTCGGTGGTCCAGATTTTGATAAAGTAAGTGACATTGAGACAGCGGTGCCGCAGTCATCGTGTCGTCGATGAGGCTGGAAGGCGAAGCGCTCGCGGGATGATTGGTGAGGTGTTCCACTGACCGCGCCCTCATTTCGCGCCCATAGCCGCCACCGGGAGACCGCGCATAGAGCGGCAGAGCTACTGTGGCGTTGCATGCAGGTGGAGCGGCTTGACGCGCTCACACAGCCGTCGACTGTACGGCAGTGAAAGGGGACGGCAAACGCCGCATTTCGCGTCTCTGGACTATACAAAAGACAAACGCACAATTTCCAGTGAGAAGTGGGGATAAAGCGCGCTCACTTACAGCCACAAACCCAGGTAAGAGCACTTCTGTGTGTCTCTGCAGATGCTTTTGTCATCAGAATATGTGTTTTGAGAAATGCAGGTGATGCGCGGGGCTGGGGAAGTAAACGGATGGTGTTGACTCATAAGCGAAGATGTTGTTGTCTGTTCTGTGTTATTGTTAAGCCCTCGGAAGTGTGGCTTTTATATATTCCTCGTTGGTGATGGTTTTGAACACCTGCGTGCCAGCGTAACGTTACTAACGGGCGCTGTGTGTATTGATTTGCCCCCAATTCGAGTCATGCCATGTCGGCTCTTAGCTGCACGAGAGAGAGAGAGAGAGAGAGAGAGACATGGAAAAGCCGTGGGAATAAAACAGCCTTTTGTTTGGATAAGCGGCTGTTTTATCCTCCGAATGGGTTGTTGATAAAATGTTAGTTTTTTTTCTGATACAATTTTCAGAGGGTATGGCCATCTGACCCTTTAAACAAGTTCACAAAGGACGGGTTACATGTAAACATATGGTCCGAATCAATTGTTTGGATGACTTGAATTGACAGCCAAGGCCTGTGAGAGTGTTTCTGGCCATATCGAAGGTTCAGCTCTTTTATGCATCGTCATTTACGAGTTCAGGGGAGTCCAGTTCATCACATAATATTTTTATGGTGTAAGTCACATTAAAATTGTTCCCAGGCAACTCAAATATATGATGTCATTATTTACTCTGGGGTTGTTCCAAACCCTAATGGTTTTCTTTCTTTTGTAGAAAGTTATATTTAGGGATTTGCTGGTTCCTTTTCTCCAAATGATGACCGTGAATCTTGACTGAACATATTAAGCTTAACAAATGGCTTGAAATGACCAAAAAAAGTATGAAAGTGATACGAATCATGTCTTCTGCAATCATAAAATAGAGCTTCACTGATGAACAGATTGAAATTTCAGTTGTTTTTCAGTGATGATCTTCTCCAACAGTGAATTGAAATTAAGTAGCAGATCAGTCTGGTTTGTGAACACATAATTCAGGCTAGGTTGTGAACTGGATCAACAGATTATCGAAAATATACCCCCCCCCCCCCCCCCCCCCCCCCCCCCCACCAATGTTTTTTATAGATTTAGTTTAAATTTTGATCTGTTCCTAACACAAGCAATTATACGTATATTATAATGACTATTTTATAATACGGTAACACGTAAGATAACAATAAGGTTATATTAGTTAGCATTAGTAAATGCATTAACTAACAATGAGCAATACAGTACATTTGTTACACTGTTTTTTGTTTGTTTGTTTTTGTATTTGTTAAACATAAAAACAGCTTTTATTGTTATTGATGTTAAGAGTTCCATTAAATAATAATAACAAATACATTTTTTGATTTTAATAATGTAATTAGGTAATGTTAAAAGAAACTATAAACCTAAGATCGATCATGCGTTAAACAAGTATCTTTCATCGCTAGTTCATGTTAATTAATGTGAACAAATGGAACCTTATTGTAAATAATAATTAATCATTTGCAACCATTTTCGTCATTCTTTGATTTTTTTTTACACTGAAAGAAATCTGTACAGGTTTTGAACATGAGGGTGAATATATGACAATCAAATTTAGATTTTTTTTGCCTGTGCTAAATCTATAGCCTCCTATACTCTGGCCATCTTTAATGGATGCCAGCACATCTAAAAAACAAAGCCACCAAAACACTGTGTTTGAATCCTTTTTGTATCGCCCTCATGAACATCTGTTGTCTTTTTCTGCCGTTGCCATGTTGTAACCCTCTATTAGCTCTATCACTAACTGTTCTGTGGCAGGGCAGCCAGGGCTGAAGAACTGAGGATAACTCGATTGTGAGCTGGTGTCAGATAAATCTTTCTGAGCTCTGGTGTGTGAAAATCCAGTAGCGCTGGCTGTGGATGACAATACATCATGGATGTAATTAAATTCACTGTTTAATATTAGTATATATTTAACACCACTAATTGCATATGAGTCCTTTGCGTAATAACCGCTTAGGTGAATCAGTCAAATTGAGTCTTGATAAATGTAGGCCATATTCAGACTTATGTTCCTAAAGTTTATGACCGAGACACACTCTAGACAAACTCTGGTTGATCAAATCGACATTGCCGTTATTGAAAGGCTTGAGCGATCAATATCACATAATAGTTGCTGTCTGTCAGCATAATAGGTTAGTTCGACAGTTATATGCAGCCATTTACGAGGCTATAAAAATGTGGACACAAAGATGCAGATGGTTTTGCTCTGTGCATGAAGACCATTAAATGATTCCTAGCCATGGGGATATGGGTCAGTAATGGAAAAACACTGCTTTGAACATGTTAGCCACTCTGTGCCGTTTCCAGCTTTGTACCTATAAACCATGAAAATTTCATGAGCATTTTTAAAACTGTGCTATAATAATAAAAAAAAAAAAATCAAATGCCTTCTGTTTTCAAGCACCATCGATTATTCATTCAGCTATGCAGCAGCAAGGATGTCAAAACAACATCACAGCCCATCACCAGGAGCTTGACCTAGCTTTCCTTCTAGGTAGTAGTGAGAAAAAGAGGGGATTTTACTATGGGGATGCCCACTGCCAGGGTGCGCATCTGGGTTTTGCATGGCTCATCGTATTCATCCATAGTTGGAACACGGTATGTCACCCCGTTACACTGATTCGAAAATCAGTTTTGCAGTTGCTGTCATGGTTGCGGGTTGAATTCGGCGAGGCGAGGCAGGTCCCACTTCAGGAAAATGAGAGGAGAGCAGAAGGGGGGACCAGCATTATCAATAGCCTCCCATGAGTGTTAGGCCTGGAACTAAATCTCATCTCACCAGCTGATAAGGAGTATCGCTGGCCGTCATTGGGCTCAGAGATACCGAGAAAGGAGGGGGAGGAAGGAAAGCTGGTTGCTTTCCTGATGGACAGGTGGTCTTCCTTTCCTTTTTTTCCTCCCCTGTCTCTGTACGCACGAAGGTTGACTGACTGGTTTGAAAGAATGCAGTTTTTTTTATTATTCGTCCTTCTGTGCTGTCCTTTGGCGTCTGTGTATGAGGAACTGTTTGGAAGGGAATGCCACATTTAGCCGCGTTACGATTGAATTTTGCCCGATGCAGCTCACACAGTGACCCAGTGTTGGGTAACTGACAAGTTGTCAGATTGTTTGTGCGCTGCTTAATTAATTACTTTTTAAAGCATTTTGCAATTAGCATGATGGTAGTTCATCATAACATTGCCTCATGATGTCTTCCATTGTTATGTTCATGCTGTGTGTGAATTAGGCTTACTAGCTGCATGATGATCTATACTTTTATTTAATTATTAATGTGAGATGAGCACAAAACAAAAAGAAAACATGCATTATGATACATTATGACTGCATAATCTTTAATTGAGTTTACCGTTACGGCTGCCATGGTGAAGTGTCAATTCCAGCATTCTATGGATCTATTGTGCACCTATATATTAGGGATGTTCATTTAGGTTATTTTTCCTAACCGACGCTCGTTAACCGATTGTTAACTGGTAACCGACAAGATTATTTTAAATTAGAATTGAATTCATTTTTGTGCTTTTCATTTTCGGCATCCTATTTTTCTTTAGGCTTATTTTACAAAAAGCACAAAGATTTGTTTTTATTGTGAATGTACACAAATAAAAGCAAACCTTTTACAATTCAAATTATCTTTACGACTAAAAGAAGTAGTTGCTTCCACTGTTTCCATCGGCGCCACATGCGTGCACACAGTTAAGCATTGTTACCTTGACAATGCAGCCTGTTCATTATCATAATAAAATACAGTGAGTCAAACATATGGGAAAAAACCTATGTAGTAAAAAAAAAAAACGTGTAGTTAAAACTGCTGCGTTAATTGTTATACCGCACTGCCGTGATGTTATGCAAAACATTTTGTTTTACGTGGATATTGGAACGCGAGTGAAGTATGCTACATAATAAATAATAATTTGGCATTCAAATACATCGCAAAAAAAACAAATAAAGAAACATTTGATTTTGTGTGGAATGATAGACCCAACGTTGGTTTCAGTTTCGTTTTAGCCTAAATTAATTCGTTTTGGCTTGTCGTTTATATTGCTATAGCGTCTTATTTTAAATTCTTGTTCTTTTCTAAATACTGTTAATTGAAAGGATTTGTTGTGGAGTGAGGGGAACTAAAATAGCCTAGCTATGTTTACAGTGTCTATTATAATGTTTGTAAGCATTTTGCGTCGGCATTAGGCCTATTTCTGAATGAAGAAATAAAATGTGACTTGTTTTTTCCCCCTAAAAAAAACAATTTTTTATACGCGTAGCGTATTTTTTTTAACCATGCAGCAAACCTTTTAAAATATTCTGATAAATTACTGAAAAAAAATAATAAATGACTTTTTAAACCGTTTAACTGATTGTATTAATCGTATCAATATTCTTTATGGTCCGGTTAACGGTTACAATGACATCTCTAATATAATATAGATATTTAGATATATAGATATAATATATTCTGTCATGCAACTCTCGAAAGGAATTTGCATGGTAATGTACATGACAATGTTAATTCTCTGCTGCGGCAGAGCAAGTACCGGGACCTGCTACTGCCAATACATCCACAAACATGCTTCTGTGCGCATGTAAGAAATACTGCTGCTGCAAAAATAACACATGAATAACCAACCCCCCCCAATGCAGGAGACCTAGAAGGGAAAATACAAGCCAAACAGAACAAAACACCCCCCAACAGCAGATCTATCGCTAAGACTATGTACTGGCTGCGCTCTGAAGAGTCCATGTGAAACCGCATGTTTTACTTCTATGGTGTTCCGGGCTACCACCCTCCACGGCTAAATGCTAGTGGCCTATAACTATGTATCCTTGGCTACTCGCCCGACTGGCTTAAATAGTGGTCTATACTATGTGAGCCTTTGGCTACCTCGCCGACTTTAACAATAGTGGGCTATGACTATGTGAGTCTGGGCTACCACGCCGACTGGCTGAACTCTAATTAAACTCAATGCATATTTGAACTACACTACCCATGATGTAATTCACTCTGAACTAACTGTTACGCCATAGATAGTGATCTTCAGCGTCTCCCACAACACTGTCATTGATATGACTGCAATAAGCTCGTGCTTCTGACGCTGCGTGCAGCTGAAATCAACCACACACTCATCACAATGAAAACATTGACCTTAAATAATGAACGTGAACACTGGGATAATCACAGATGTATATGGCGAACCCCTATTGAAATGCATACACAAGAATGCTTATTTAATTTAACCTGTTTCATGTCCGTTACTATCGGCGTGTCCTCAGAGCGATTACATATGCTCTAAACTGCATTTTGTTCCAGCTGTATAAACACAGATGCTAAATGCTGCTGCTAATATGCTTAATATTCGCTCCTTCATACAATGCAAACTGCTAACATGACACTTAGTTTAAACTAGGGCTGTGCGATATGGACAAAAAAAACCTATCGCAATTTCTTTGATCAATTTTGCGATTTCGATTTTAATCACGATTTTGACACACACAGACATGCTTTACAGTCATAAATGCATTCAGTGTGAATTTGAAACATATTTCCAAAAGAAAACCAATTAGAGCTTTATCAAAAAGCTGTAACATGTCTCTAGAACAGACATAAGGCAAAATAATCACTAAGTAAAGGTGTAACAAATGGCTATCATAGCAATGAGCAGTAAAAATAAATAAAATCCCTTGTCAAATGTTTTTTGCCATGCATTGGTCATAGAGCTCTTTGTGGTGTTGCCTCAGATGTTGAACTAGATTTTTTGCATCAAGTTCACACGTACTCCGTCTGCAGTGCGTATACAGTATGTGTACGCGGTGCAGAAGCAGCACGGACTCATTTTGCTTTCGCACAGGACGCGTTTGCAATCCGCTCCTGATCCACGGCTGTTTACCACAAACACAACATTTATCCATTATTTTGATTTCAAATCCAAATGTTGTTTCTGAAAATGCTTTTATCACAGTACAGTAATACAATCTTTCATAGACATATTCACATTTAAACTCAATAAATATAACTTGAGTAACTACCACCACGAGTGCCATCTATTATTGCCTTGTTTATCTAAAAGTGCACTTTTCCTTGTTTTAAATCTAGCCAAAAAGCCATGTGTTGACTGTGAAACAGTAGAATTGAATTATATGCATTTATGGTGCAATTACAAAATTTCCGTGCCAATCCATGTTATTTTTTACTGCGAATAATGTGCTGTCACTTTCAGCGCATGCAGCACAGCAGAAATAGATTCCGTGCAGAAACGATCGCAGCATGACTGCTGCAGACGCACCGCTCCTGGAGCGCAATCGCGTGCAGTGTGAACGCTCTGATCCGTTAACATGGGCGAGGAAAAAGACGGAGTTTGTGAACCTGGCGTTACATTTATATGGCCGCCCGGTCTGTTCTGTTATCGTGCTCCATTTAGGCGCGCTGCATTCTGATTGGTTCGGATAGCATACTGCGGGAGGTCTGGGGCGCGGAAAATCGTGCTATAAAGCGATTTAGAAATCGCGCACGCTCAAATCGCGATTTTATGACGATTTCGATTAATCGCACAGCCCTAGTTTCAACTTGATTATGGTTGCTCATGTTTTAATTCAATTAGGCAGACCACGCAATGCAGAACCAGTCAGCTGTGCCATGTGATAATGATGTCAGTAGGTCAGATTGAGTTAGACCTATCGGACTGCGCTATCTAGAGTTTCATGCCAGATCTCACACTCTCTCTCTCTCTCTCTCTCGTCATCGTTCCCGTCCTCTCTCTCCTCTCGTCTCTCCTCCCCTCTCTCGCTCTCTCTCATCTCCTCCTTCTCTACCTCTCCACTCTCTCTCTCTCTCTATATATATATATAATATACTCTAATTTATTTATCACAAATTGGTCTGGTGTTTAATACTGATTTCTTGATTCTACTAAATTGTATACTGATTTGTTTGAGAATACAATATGTCATTATATATGTGTGTGTGTATGTGTATATATGTATATGTGTGTGTGTTTATTTTGTCATTATTATTAATAATAATTACAATATCTTTTGAGAGTAGGGATGCACAAATGTTAGTACCATTACCAGTTATCTTGCTTTATTTATATATGTATGCATGTATGTAATTTATTTATTTTTCAAATTTATCAGCATTGGCTGATAGGCCTATATGTCCAATAGTAGTAACATGGCAAATTGGCCATTACATTGCGAATGCACTTAAACCCTGTTTTTATGTTGCTTTAAATTAATTTCTTTAATTAGCTGTCTTTAAAATCACTACCAATTTAATAAGGCTGTCATTAGTGAAATATTAAAATGTAAAATGAATGTCCATTTTTAGTGCTGTATTTAATGTTGTCATGCCTAAATTCACTTTTTTAGCATTTTAAGTGTTATTTAAGTGTTTAAGTGTTCAGTGTATTTATTTAAGACAACATAATGTGCCATTTCAATAATAGCCATTTATTGGTTATCTCTTATAACATGAAGCACAATATCGTCCAGAATTGTAATATCTGTGGCTTTTAATGTCTAACCTTAACCTTGACAACAGTTGTTTTTTTTGTTTTTTTGGTACGTAATTATACAGAACTATGACATCTCCTTAGCATATTGGTTACATTGAAAGTCTTTCTTTTAATCTTTATAATGTAGCTGCAGGCTATCATTACTTCCTGATAACATGTGACACAGATCCATCCCATCACAGTCACAGGAACACATACTAAAAAGAGCTACAGAAAGAATCAGGCCTTGTTTCCGTTTGCTTTCTGACTCACTCGCCAGACTACTGCTATGGCTGCCTCCCTTTTCAGCACTTCTTGCATGGACAGATCCTTGATGTGCAATACATGTACAGTCTCCCTTTCAGTGCGGACGGCCGTCTATTGATGGTGTGGAGGGTGAAGGAATGATCCACCCTAAGGGAGGCCAGACATCCACAGCTTCAGAGCATTTCACTGATGTCTGGGAAGAATACTGCATGCCTAGCGCTCCGGAGGAGCTGCCCCTCTGTCTGGTGGAGCTCACTTATTTGTCCTGTGTTCTGCAGTGTTGATGATGAAGGAATGGCATCAAGGAAAGGCCCTTTTGCTGAGATGAGTTACATGACTGTGTCTGTGTGAGCTCATAGCTAATTGGTTGTGTCTCTAAAGTCACTAGGGGGTCTAGAAATCAGCCCATACTTTGTTCAGACACCGTGTATGTACTTTTTTTTTTTTTAGGCTGAAGCAAATTGGGATACCAAGGAGAGTGCGGAGAACGGGTATAGGTGCCGGAATGGCATGGCAGCCACTAGACGCACACATATACATGCACACGGCCACACAGTGTTCACACGTCATGCTCGCTCTATCAAGGTCCAAGGTCACGCATGCACAATTCGTCCACATGTGCAAACACACGGTCTCTCTTAAGGCAACACACGGCCTGGAGTAACGGGTAGCTTTTAATCCAGGCTGACGTGTGACTCAGTCCCCATGCCAGCCAAAGCAAGAGGGAAAAAAAACTAGGGATCACTTCTCCGGATGATGATAAGTTGGGAAAAAGGTCACTGCCGAGATCCTCGTGTCTGTTTCCACCTCCAGGGAAGTGATTTTTTTTTAATTTTGTACCCTCCTTTCCATTTCGCTCATTGGCATCGGATGAACTTTACTTGCTAGCCCAAATGAATTGTTAATGGACCTCAGGTCATTGAGAAGCATTCAAACACTGCGCACGTTCGCAATGGTGTGAAACCAGTGATTAAGGCCGCTTAGACACTTATCATTAGAAAAGGTCCAGGTCAGACTCGCTAGTTGCCCAGGCAGCCTTTGAAGCCGCAGATTACATTGTGTTGCTTGAACCACAGTACTCAACATAAGCAGCGCAGCCCATGACACATACTATAATGCTGCGCTATGGACACAAGTGTGGCTGGTTTTGGTATGAATCCCTTATTTATTTTGAGGCGGTCCAGGGGGATAGACTTGGACGCGTTCCAGAGTATTGCAGAAAGCAGATAATTAAAGGAGCCCACTGCTTTTCCTGAATGTTTTGAGAGTAGGTAGAATGGGTAAGCAGCAACAGATAGGGTAGGTAATTACCAGGCATTACAGAGTAGGAGAAGGTGCCAGATGCCAGAGCGAGTAGGAGGAGGGGTGGGCAGATGCGAGCAGAGTAAATGCTTCGCTCTATGTGCGACCTAGCATTCCTGTTGTCTCATAAACTAAGTGCAAGGTCACGTGACCTGCCCTCCAATTTATTTCCCTGCTCCACCGTAGTCGTGCTCTGTTTATACTGCATTTGCATAGTTGCATAGCAGATGGCTTTAACCGGGTCAGGTTTCCGTAGTTTTCCATAGTTTTGCATATTCTGTGTATTTTTGATGTTAAGGCCTGGTTTGTGCCAGAACGTCCTCCATTATTCCCAAGTCACTGTACGCACACAATCAAAACGTCTGCTCTCTTTGTGGAATCATGCCATGGCGACTGCAAAAACATCTTGTTTTTTAAAAAATATCCCCAGACATCAATGTTTTAAAATAAATACTAATCCTTAAAACAGCATAAGTCTTTGTACATAGCTTTGAGGTATTTCTAGGACAATTAAACAATTACATTTATTTATTTAACTATATACTTTTATTTAGGGGTTTATGTATGGTAGGGGTATTTGTGCAAAACTGCTTTTTACCTTTATTTTATAGGAAAGCTTAACATAGACAGCAGTAGGGGTTATATGCTGTCTTGCACATTTTCAAAGACGTCTGTCTGCATGTGTAAGGATGTAGAGCCAGTGATTTAGAGGGAGGGAATTTAAAGACAGACCTTTCTAAATAGGGTCTTACAGTGTAAATTGTGTAGCAGCTACTGTGAAGCTGAAGCACAGCGTGCTAATTAAATCACTACTTCTAAATTGTCAAATATAATTTAAGTGGGGTTAGGGGATAGAAAATAGCATTAGATTGCTGTAATAACAATGAAAGAACTCAATGGAAATTTCCCTTCATGATAAAAAAACATTTGCGTGTGTTTGTCCGCAATCAGGGCGGAAGTGTTATCCAGCGCAAGCTTGTGCAAGCCTCCGGAGCGTGTAACTTTACACTGCGGCATTCACAGCCACTGCTGATCCACCTCCTCATGCCCAGTGACCTCCCGGCAGCACACAGGGGACGTGGATTACAAAGCAACGGAGAGATGGAGGGAAAAAGAGAGATTGTAAAAGGAAAGGGAAGCAGGAATAGGAATGGGGTCACTAGTTTACTTGGTCGACTAGTTTATCTAGACATTCGATATTTATAGCAGCAGTACTTTTGAAACAGAGTCTTTAAATCCATCCTATTTAGAGCAACATGCAGCTCTTTGGTCATTGTCAAGTCTTGCACAGTTTTTTGAAGTTGCGATGAAACTGAAGTAGCGACAGATCTTTCCTTCTGTATTGTGATGTACATTCGAGTGAAATGGATTATTGAAAAAAGGCGAGAACTTGGTTCAATCTATAATTGGTTGATTGGATGGAGGCAGATGTGAATGTGAGCTTGCAGTTGATTGTAAGAAAGGTACGGGGTTTAAGCTGACTTAATGGTTAAAGAGTGGCATACGTCACCAGAAAGAAGTAATTTTACCAGACGATCAAGTTATGACATTTTGATTAAAAATTACGAGCTCAGAACTAGGGATGCAACGATACCATTTTTTTTTTAACCGATCTGATCCGATAACAAAAATTCTGAGTATCGGCCAATTCTGATCCAAATCCGATACCAGAGCAGTTTTTACTATAAGTATATACTATAAAATTAAAAGACATTTCTTTTAAATGCATAGCACATTAATGAAGGCAGCAACATATGATAGATAGAACAGAACAAAAAAGACGATTGATAATCTTTCATTGAGCAAAAGTATAATACGAAAGGGTATGGCTGCAATACAGAGTCGCTTATGCGCATCTCGTGTGCAGAATAATGCGCTTGAAGCAAAACGGAGTCACAGCACGCAGCACTCTGCATAAAAAAGGGAAGAGATATTGCTGCATAGTGACTGTATTATGTCTGTGCGATATTTTGAGTCTTTTCTTTTAACAGTTTAAAATCTCCGTTATTGTGCACTCTTGAAGAGAGTTTCATCGTTTTGACTGTAGTAACCGAATGCGACACGCCGTTTGAATGCTGAATGGAGGATGACAGATAGATGCAGCGGGGAGAAGAGTTTACGTGAACTTGACTTAAATATTCATCTATACTTCACATTAAAGTATAGAACGGCTTCAGAACACTTGAAATATAGTGCACGAAAACATTATGGTGCTTTATAATGTTTTTGTGCCTTTCATGGGGCTTAACAATAACACAATAGTATACGCACTACATTGGATTTGGATCGGTCTCGTCTGACCGATACCCGATCCGACAGAAAATGGCAGTATCTGTTCCAATACCGATACTGAGTATAAGATCGATGCATCCCTACTCAGAACAGTGGTGAAAAATTAAACATACTCATGGATATATCATTCACAATAAGATAAGTAACATGCATTTAGAAAATAGGGTGAATTTCCATTTCATGCTGACTTTAAGTATCCCAGCACAAGCTTTTTAGGATGTGCTTGGAAACCCCAGCATGTTTGAATTCAAGGATATGTCTTATGTTAATGCCCCATAAGAAATGTTCAACTCGTGTCTTGGTAATCCTAAAAAGCCTAATTACACAAGGTTTCCTTAACATTGATTAGTCAACTAGTCATTCAGGCAACCCTCCAACCAGTCGATTTTTGAAAATATGTAGCTTTAGACATCCCTAGGCAGAAGAGAGCAGATGAGGGAGGGGAAGGAAGTGAGTGAAAGTGAAAGAGGAGAAGGAGGAGAGCGATAGGGTTTGGCCTGGCCTCAGTTATGGCAGAACAATAGAGGTCAGGTGATTAACAGCTGATTGCTTGAGTGGCTCCTCAGTTCATGCTCCTCTCTGAGAGGCAGGAGACAGGAGATTTACTTCAGGTTGATAGGTGTTGGACTGACGGCTGCTACGGGAGGGCTGTAAATCTTGTGATGTTAAACAGCTGTCTGCCCGCCCATCCGTCATGGTGCAGAGGCAGAGAGGAGCAGCGGCCCTCCGCTGTGCCAACGATGACTGGCCCGTCTCCAGACCAAACTTCAGCAAGCCGTCACATGGCTCCCTCGTCCCCATGCCAGTCTGATGTCAGCACTGCAACACACTAATTTGTCCTCATTGCCACTGTGCTAGCAAGGCCGAGCCCTGGGGGAGAGATCCGCACAGATCCGGAGGTGGTTTCTAGTCGCCTTCTGCCTTGTGTGAGCTGCAGCGGGTGGCCTAAGCACACTGCCATCACCTCCACCCCTCCCACTCGTTTCTGACAATTTGCAGCCCAATCTAATCATGTAGCATGAGTTGTTGTATGTCATGCTCTTCGATAAATGCCACGCTGCCGGCACCAGTCCCGCATCCATCTTCTTTGTTGTGTTAAATCTGATGATGATATATGCAAAATGGCTTCCCTTTGTTAGCCTGATTGCCAGTGATTTGTCTGTGTGCATGCTTCCAGTCCACGGCCATGTGACTTTCAGTGCTCCAATTAGCAAAAGCACTGATCGTATTAGCTCTGTCCACTGCTGAAATGGCACGATTCATTCAGCCATATGACAAAAAGTGACCTAATTAAACTGAAGGAGACACTACGAGACATATTCTGTTTTATTAGCCATGCAGCCAGATATTTTATTCTCTAGAGGAGTGTAAAAATTCGTTCCCAATACAGCAGAAGTTCCCTATTATTAATTAGTAACCTAAAGCACGCAAGTTGGGATTTAGCATTTTAGCTAAACAAATTAAAATCTCAGCAGGAGAGCCCAAAACACATTGGGCCTCAGGCTTAACTGCAGTTCACAGTGACTCAAACAAAACAAAAAAGGACAAATTTGTCGTTCCCTAACAGTTCGGCTGCACATCTTGCGGAGGCCTGCATAGTGTGAACGTGTGACGTAACGGCCCCTCGGTAATCAGTCACGGATGCATGGTAGAGCTCCTGCTTGACAGCTGCAGTGCTCCGCCTCAGGCTCGTTCTGCAACATGCACAGCTCCATACACTGTGTGCCACCTCGCTCCTTTGTCCCTCACTGCTGCATAGAGGCCGTGAGTTTACATAAGTAGCTTACAAGTAGGGCTGAAGCGATTAGTCGACATTATCGACAATGTCGTCAATAAAAAAAATTGTCAACAAATATTTTTGTTGTCGAGTAGTTGTTCTTCTCATATGACCTAATGTAAGAGCCTGCAATAACGCAGTTTGACCAGTGTGGCACTGTAGAGCAAGACTGTAATTCAGCTCTCATGATGCAATTCAAGAGAAGAAGACACGGCACTTCAGCAGTGCTTTCCAAACGGGATAATATCGCCCTCCGAAGGGCACTTCAGAGTGAAAACAATCATGGCCGCCGTATTGAAGGGTCGTTTCCAAACCGAAGTGCTCCCCCCCCCCCCCCCCAAAACACACTGGCCACTTCAAAGGGCCCTTCGGAATGAAGGATTTCGAAGGGTACAACTGATGGACACTTCGGAATCCCATGATTCTTTGCGCAGATTCTTTGCATGATGACGGCACCTCCGTTTGGGCACGTGATGATGACGCAGCACCTACACCCTTCAACCCTTCGAAACTCTCACTCCGGAGGCTAAAACCTTTGAAAGGATTAGGGCATAGGGATGAGCCCTTCCGAATGGAACGCAGGGAGTTCTCTTACTCTCATGGTTCAGAGCAAACGAACCTGAGGCTGCTGAGCGGCGTTTGGATGAATATGTAAATATATACTGCATGCTTTAATCTCAATAACAAAATAAACACATCGAAAACTGACAGCAGTGAGAAAGCCGCAGTTTAAAACGCATCTGATTACAGCTATGTGGATGTTTGCACGAGCTCTGCAGTTCAGTACTCCAGTAAAGTCCAGTCACGTCACGTTTATTTATATAGTACTTTATGCAATAGATGGCCTTAAATCAAGCAGCTTTACAGTATTATTAAACATGAAAAACCAGAGTCAGTGTTGCCTTCAGTTAGAATTACAACTTGATTTTCTGTTATAAAGCAGCTCTCCAGTGTGGAGCTAGCTAATGATAAAATCTTTTATTAGTGCGGAAAAAATCATTTCATTAAAGTTATAGTTTGGTTTGCAGAGATCAAAGCTTGATCTAGCTCAGGACTGTTTTGATGATCATAACCCTATAAGGTATTTTAAGAGAGATTATTAATAAACGTTTCTAACTACCGTATACTTATCCATATGACTTACAAAAAGAGATTTTAGGCAGAATGATGTGTCATTCAGCTACTTTTTTCATATAGCTAATTAAATGGTGAATAAGAGAGTTTCTCTGCCATCTCATTTTGTGTGCCAAATATATTTATTTGTATAAATTAATTGTATAACTGTAATTACATAATATTACTTTCAAAAGCTGAAGTGATTACCTTAATTTATTTGTTAGAATATGTATAACTCAACATTTTAACTAATTGCAAAAGCTGAATAATCAATAAATGTCTACTGATTAATCAGCAAAATAATTGATGATTAGTCGATTAATTGTTCGAATAATCGTTAGATTAATCGATTATCCAAATAATTGTTTGTTGCAGCCCTACTTACAAGTAATCCCTGCACTGTTGCTGCAAACTTTAGAGTGATTTTGGGACTGATTGTTGATTGTTTTGAAGTAAGTTATGGGATAGTGTCCCCGGAAGCTACTGGCGGCTGGCATTTAGATTTAAATTATATTTAGTCTTTTGCCTCCAAAATGTTTGTACTTAGTGGCAAGAAACCTGATTCGCTGCCAAGGCAACCAGTATTGAGAACGCCCACTAGCAACCTCATCGCCAGCCCCTGGTGACATGCAGCGACAAAAGTTGCTGCTAGTGTGAATGCAGCTTAAGAAGAGTCAAAGCTGTTTTGTGTTCTTGCGGTGTGGTTCAGAACAGCAGCGGGCTCAGTAGTGTGCCCTGTGGCACCTCACTGTAATAGCTGCTTGCATACTGCTTTTTCCCCTGCAGTGGCTGTTGATTTTGAAGCCGATGGAGTATGTGACGTTCTACTGAAGCTCAGAGACAGTTAGTCAAAGCCTACAAGGCCATTTATGCCACGTTGGAAAAAAATCACTCTGCAGAGTGATGCTCTTTCTGCTGGGGTTGGGCTTTTTTCTGATGGTTTGATGCACATTGCAGGCAGATATGCGGTGAAGTTAGTTTTATCTTTATCAGTTCGGGCAGATTGACACAAGGCATTTAACTTTTACTAATGGAGAGTGATGAATGAACGAGGGATATATTTTTTTATAATATAAAAAGCATTTTGTTGTTTCAAATATATGGGAAAGTATCCATGCTGGTGACAAGATGATGGACACTGGGTCATCTTGGTCCACTCTAAATTGGTTTTATTTATGATGGCTCATCTCTTACTGAAAGCAGGAATGAAGGAATACGGTTTTGTTTTGAATCACCATATGCATTTATCCATTTTGTTTCACCATTTCGGCACTCAAACTGCCGCTCGTCTTGCCAAATACTCATATGAATACATTCAAGAATACTTCCACGAGAGTCATACTTGGTAACATCCATGGTTACACACACACACACACATGCATACAAAGTTTTCACTCAATCTGAAATACCCACATCTGTAACCTACACACACTCTGTCGCTCACTTTTTCTACCATTTCCACACCTCTCTTGTTTCCTCACTTTCGCACACACACACATTTTCATCTTTGTGCAGCTGAAATGCACAGTTGAACTTGCAGAGGTAAAGCTTTTTCTGGCGTACCTCCTGGACACATTCAGAGCTAAAAAGAAAATTCAAATGTGTAATAATATACGTTTAATCATCTTAATTATAATCTGTGAACGGCTAGATATTTATGTATGTGAATGGCGACGCTAATGGTTGGCTTTCTCTGAGTATTTTATAGATCTTCTTTGTGTGGACCTGAGGGGATCTGACTTTATGTAATCAACTGATTCCCAAGTAAATTGCATAAAAGAAAATGAAAAAAGTAAAAGTTAGTTTTCAGAAAGTCTAGCAGTACTATTTGTTTGCAAGCGCCACTGATATTTTATTTGATATAATTTCAAATAAAAGTTTAATGTAAGAGTTATGATAGACTGTAAGCAGTTACAAGAGATAGGAGAGAGCTAAAAGAGAGGAGAACTGGGATCAGGAAAGGACCACAAACTGGGATGCTGTAAGCGCTATTGAGCTATATGTTGGACTCGGCCTGTCGAAGCGAAGGCAATGGCTCTGACTTAGTTTGATATATTGTTCTCATTGATATCTAGCCTACATAAAATGTGTATCTGAATCTGTGTGAGTTTTTATTTTTTTTATTTTATTCATTTCCTATTTATACTTTATTATTCATTTAGAATTTTTGTTTTTATTTATTTATGATTATTTTTTATTATGATTTGTAGCGCATGAAAAAGCGAGGCGAAAAGAGAGAAAACCTTTTCATTCCTCAGTTTAATCCTTTTAAGTGGTTCAATCACAGATTGCTGCGATTAGCTATGAAACCATTTACACTCTTAAATGGGACTAAGACACTTTTTTCCCAGATACAGGTAATGTAAGCACTAAGTGGTGGAGTTGGCGAGCAAATACTCTCTGTGGACTATATATTATTGGTCAAAATGCAAACACATTTGTTGATAGACCTCAGGGAAGGTATAAGTAATTAGATGCGAAACCTATTTTCAGTCCATCGAAAGTTGGATGTGTTGCTGTAGGTGATAATATGTTCATGCTTAAAGGTGATGTTGGTCTTTTTATTTTAAGATGCTTTTTCCTACCACTGCTTAATATTCGGAGTGAACTACGTATAAGTAGGCCATTCACAC
The DNA here is from genome assembly GCA_018155175.1 of Sinocyclocheilus anophthalmus. Lineage (NCBI taxonomy): Eukaryota > Metazoa > Chordata > Actinopteri > Cypriniformes > Cyprinidae > Sinocyclocheilus > Sinocyclocheilus anophthalmus. The sequence goes on from JADLZN010010515.1 coordinate 87,787, forward strand.
TCTGTAGCTCTTTGGTCTCATGTTTGAGTTTAAGAACCTGCAGTCACTTCATCCAAAGAATAAACCTTATGATGATCCATTACACTTTACGGTTCACTGATTTGTTGAGTTCACACTGTCCAGCTGGCCATAAAATGATTTGGTACAGTAAAGCTAATGAAGGATTGCGCTGTCTTTACATTGTATACCATCAAGCCACTCTGCCAGACATTGACAATGGCAAATTGATTGTGTTCTCCCAGACATATTTACTAGTTAACCAGCCGGATATAATCGAACACGCTCTGCACTGTTTTCCCCCTACAATCCCCATTTGGCCCATGATGGAGCTATTGTGAGAGGAATGGAGAGTGAAGAGGAATTCTGATTAGATTAGAGGAGGGAGGAGACGGAGAGGACGGCCCGGAGAGGGAGAAAAATTAGGGGATTGAAGGCGTGCAGTCTGCAGAGGGAATACGTGTGCAGCAGAGCGGAAAAAAGACAGCCAGGAGCACATACCTAATTAAACTAATTCAGCAAGCCTGGAGCTTCGCCGCCGGCCACCTGCACACACTTCTTCATCCCCTCTTTTCCCTATCACTCGATTTTCCTTTTATTCCACTGACTGACAGGCTGATTCATGATTCCTGTTCTCCCTTGCAGTGAGCTCCAGCAGACACTTCAGCCGAGTTTGAGAGACTCTCGGCTGCGCTCTGGAAAAAAAACAGCGGGAGAAACCTTCAGCTCACTGGGGTCTTGTGACTAACTAACTGCTTCTCATCTCCTCCTCCCTTCTCTTCCTTCTCTCTTTGTCTCTTTTAGGTCTCTTCTCATCCCTTTCCTTATTTCTTTGTCTCTTCTCATCTCTCTTTTTATTTTTTTTGTTGTGTAGGATGACACCTCATCTATGTCCAGTGTTGTAGTAGTTAAATGCATAGACTGTAAAAAAAGATGGACGACGCGTCTCCACTTCCTTCCACTATAGAAAAGTGAAGCCAAAACATTCTCAGTATGGCCGCTGTCATCTTGTGAAAATGACGTAATTTGGAGCCAGAGTCTGTGCAGTAGAGATTTGTTTGGAGCCAGAGTCTGTGCAGTAGTGTCATGAGGTGGAGCCGTGGTATGAAAGTCCCACCCAAACTCCCGCAGACTCAATCGCAAGCTCACAATCATGGCACCACCACACCACATTTTTATAGCATCAAATAACTAGTTAAAAGCAAACTTGTTAAGAAAAACAAACACTTGGACATAGTTCTTATCATGCTGATGTAGCCTATCTAAAACGACGGAAACCATCTTTGGAAAAAATTTATTTGAAGGGTAGTTTGATTATTTAGTTTGTCTCGCGTCCCATTAGATTACATGAAGAGGACGGGGTTTATGACCTATACTGCAGCCAGTCACCTGGGGGCGATCGAGACGCTATGGCTTCACTTTTGAGGACTCGTCGTGCACACTTGGTTAAATGTAACAGAATTACGTAATTTAATTACAAAATAAATGTAACCGTAATCTGTTACAGTTAGTGAGAAAAAAGTGTAATTAAATTAGTTACTTATGAAAATGTTAATGATTCCAAAGGAGGTTACATCTGAATATTTTCACACACAAACAGATTTAATTGATTTCTTTCCCAAATTGCATTGACTGTTTTAAAATACGAGACACCAATGTTTCAGGAGTTTAGTACACAGTATAGGACACATGCTTATTAGATAACCTTATTTGGGTTGATGTATATGCTTTTATTTTTTTTTATTAACTTTTTTCCAAAGCATTGTTAGATATCAGTGTTTCCTGTCATAGCAGCAAATATTTGATTTCAAAAACAGTATCATAGCTATTAATCTCCCTCTTGTATTATTTTAAATCTGTATTTAAACTTTAGAATGCTTGAAAATAAAAGGAGGTTCTAAAGTTTGCTGTGTGGCTGTGCTTTTAAAAAATTCTTTTTTTTTTCATAAGCTTAAAAAAAATCCTATATCCTGCCTGCTTTAAATGTTTAAAAATGATTAACATTGAAAACCTTAGAAATTTAGAAAGTAACAAAGGCTAATGTGGATCAGTTCATTAATAAGTATTGAAATAGTTACACTACTTAATACATTTTAAATAGGGTAACTTGTAATCTGTAACCTATTACATTTTCAAAGTAACCTTACCAACACTGCTTTTCAGTCAGTGTTTATTTTAGGGAGTCAAATGTATATATTATTGTAGTTTTTATTGATATTTTAAATGTTATTTTTATATTGTTTTCATTTTAATTAATTTTTTTTAGTGATTTTATTGTGTATTTGTAATTTCTTTTATTGATTTTAGTTTAAGTGCGTGTTTTATTTTTTTGTAGTTTTAGTTGTTTTAGTAAATCAAGTTAAAATAAATGAAAATGAGAAATAATGCTGATAATAAGTTGTATGTTTTTAAAATATTTAATTTGATTTATATTTATACTTGGTATGTAATGGAAGTGTTTTTTATGGTTTTAGTTTTAGTTATCTATAATAACCCTGGTCTCTTATTTCTCTTCTATGTCTTGTTTTTTTTTCTTTTTCAATCAAATCAAATCAAAAATACGTCCTCATTAATACCTCAATTGTTTCCTTACATAAGAAGCAGGAAGCAATTGGAGACATTTTTCTTGATTAGTCAGAATCAGAGATTTTAATTGGAGTTCAAACATTATTCATCAGTTTCCTTCTAGACCGAATGATCTGAGATATGCTATCCACATTCATTTTATAGCTCTTCTTTGTATGTCAACAGTTGTCTCATTTGCTAATAGTTTTTTTTTTAGGAGAACATCTACTTAAAAAAATTGAGAGCTCCATCCTCTACTCTTCTCCCCTTTCCTCTCTCTGGTTTATTTGTTGTGTATTTTCCTGTCGACTAGTGAAACAGCAGTGTCTCAGTCAGAGTCTGTGCTATTCTATTAATTTATGACACCATCAAGTCACCAGGGAGCTCGTCTTTACTGCAGAACGGGCTCTTTGCGAAAAGAACCCAGAATTCCTTGCAGGGTATATGCGGTAGACGTGAGAGATCGAGTGCTTGATGAGCGACCCTTCATCTGGAATGGCGCCTTGTGCATGAGTCACATCTGCTTCACCTCTTTGTCATGGAAATGGGATTGTTTACTCATCTCCCCCGTAAACACTGGGTTTACTTTGCATTATTACATGCTGTTGTCACCTCTCCAGCAATCATTTTCTCTCTCTGCCTGTGGATTTCGTCTGAGCTGATGTGATGACAGATTTTTTGGTAATTGAGAGCTCTCATTAATCCTCAGGAGTTATGGGTTGTAAGCAAGCAAGATTATAAGAATAGTTCACAGTTCACCCAAAAATTAAAATGCAGTCGTTATTTACTATTTACCCTTTATGCCTTTCTAAACCCATTTGCCATTGTTTGTTTTTTTTCTGTGGAACATGATAGAATTTTTAAAAAATCTTAATGCTGCTCTTTTACAATGTCAATTTATACATTTGATAAGCTGATAGTTTATGTTTAAGGTTACAAAAAGAAAGAAAATTAAAACATGCTATAAAACAAACATTTTGTATGCTAAAAGCATCATGATAATGTACAACATGATAAAGTAAGATAAAGTAAGCATTTCTTTTGACAGATACTGTAGAATGATCTATACCACTTGATTTAATAAAAAAATAAGTGCTCTCAGTAATAGAACAGGGACATCTGGGATGACAGTTAAATAGTGCTGGAAAAGCTCAGAAAATTATATAGCAATCTTATCTCTTGATCAAAGAGATAACACTTAAAGAGCAGGTCATAAGGGTTTTTGAAAAATATCTCTTTTGCTGTTTGTAAGGTAGCTATCCTTCAATGTCCACAGTCTGCAAAGTTGTTAATCAAAAAAGTGCATGATAAATAAAGATATTGTCTCTCGAGGAAGAGTCGACTCAGAATCGCCTTAACGAGTCGTTATATTTTCAAATCTTCTGCCTGTTACCGATCTACGTCACTGGGTACCCATAGAGTTAAATCCCCGCCTGCCCACGAAATACGAACACTCTCTGTGTCGAGAAGATGCTGTGTTCCATGATACCACAGCAATACAATTCAAACCTTTTGTTGTGCTCGTCATTTTACAGAGGACTGCTTCTCTAATCTTGCCTTTTATCTTTGTTGGCTTCTAATCTATTTTATTTGGACCAACAAGTCTCTCCGAAGCACAACCTGTAAGTACGATTGATACGTTATGTGTACATTTTCAATTGAACGCTCTAAATATCAAGTTTTTGTGCTAATATGTGATGTATACCTAGTGCAGCTTTAGGTTTCCAGGTAAAGCACAATAATACTGTTTTACTGAAATAGTTCTGATAATTCGCTGTGAACCCACTATTTCCTAAGAATGTGTCGATTAATGTAGACTGTCGTTGTTCTCATTACTTCATTTAATAATAAAGAATGTAGTCTAGCGCACAGACTTTATAATCATTGTGAAAGTGCTGTTTATGTAGTTATGTATTGTTTCATCAGTTAGTCACCAGTATCCACCATTATTGTTTTTTTAAGTGTTTACAGTTTAGCAGCTAAACTTTAACTGTGGGCACGATTCGGTTGCATAAGTGTTAAACAAAATGTTTTTGTCATTTATTTTAAGAACTGATTGAAGCACTAGATTATTGTTTTATGTAAAGGTGCATGCTATGGTTGCCAGGTTGTCACAACAAAACCCGCCCAGTTGCTACTCAAAACTAGCCCAATCGTGTTTCGAGGGTGGTCCCCCTTTAAAAATCGCGTTCTGGGGTGTAAAATACACGCTTTCAGTTGGGGTTCCTCGGTAAATTCGCATTCCAGTGCCTAAATATGACGTTATTGAGGTTATTGAGCTACAACCTGCGACATCAAAAACAACCGCGGACTTGGCAACACAGATGGTAGCGCTCGCTAACTTGCTCAAGCGCTCCTCTTTGTGCCAATCACAACAGGCTTTGCCAGCTGACCAATCAGAGCAGAGTAAGCTTATGGAAGCGAGGAGTTTCCAGACATTCGCTCAGAACGAATCGACAACCGTTTCGAATCATGACAAATGACTCTATTTATAAATTTATATTCTAGAACATTACAGTGTTTTTTCTGGCCCTTAGGATGCATTTAACTGTTGTAGGGGACACCAACACAAATTAGGACACTTTAAAAAACCATATGACCTGCTCTTTATGGCTTAAAGTCTATATAAAAATGAAAATTCACTATAACATGCATTTTCTTTTCTAAATGCATTTTTCGAATCTTATTGTGACAATTTCATCCATCATGTTTTCTTTCATTACTTTTTTTTTAATACGTCAAATTAGGGCTGGGTGATATGGGCAAAAATTATCACATAACATTTTTCATATCAATCTATACCGAAAAATTTCAAATCTTAATTTCTTTTAAGTTTAAAGGGAGATTTTTGCTCCCAAGTGAATGTTGTAGAAACCAGACCATTAATTGTCGTTTTAAACTACTCTTTATGGTCAGACCATGACAAACACTTTGTTTTTGAATTGTTTACACTTTTCCAGTCATTTTTTCGTTAAAGCAGCACTATGTAACTTTTGGCGCTCTAGCGGTTAATAAACAGAATTGCACACATCCCGCGGAAGAACATTCCTACCGGAGCTACTTCTCTAAGTTTATGGCTATGGCGATTCACGCAGGTATGTGTTACTCCGCAGCGGTGACGACCCGACCAGGCTACAATAGTCCAAATATAAGTACTTATTTTAAGTGTACCATAGTGATTCGGAATAAGACTTTGGAAGATGAATTCATGATGTACTCGCTCATTATAAATATATATACATTTTGCAAATTTTGAACACAGAAAAAGTTACATAGTGCTGCTTTAACAAAATAAATATCTTGATAGGACAATTAATTTCTGAAACAGGTTTGTGCTGCCTGACTTTGTTGATGCGTATCTTTAGCACAGCGTCACCTTAAAAATAACGGTGCTTAAAAGGTTCTTCATAGCTATGCCGTAGAAGAACCATTTTTGGTTTCACAAAGAACCATCTCTTCCTTACCTTTTTATAATCTGAAGAACCTTCTTTTTCCACAAAGAACCTTTTGTGAAACCTTTTCTTCAGATGTTAAAGGTTCTTTATGGAACCATTTAGACAAAAATTTTCTTCTATGGCATTGTGAAGCACCTTTATTTTTAAGAGTGTTGCAGTGCAGGCTGCAATGTTAATATTATTACTTTTTTTCTTTTCTCTTAGAAATGCACATTTGACAGTATCTTGAGTTAGGATGCAGATGCAAATTTATGTTCATTATCACAAACAGTAACATCTGAAAAAATTGTAACAACCTCCTTTTTTATATATGGTAAAATGTCATTATTCTGACTGTTTGAGTTAGTTTTTTTAATTTAACCATTGGTCTTCCACAGTAGCATGCATTTAGATCGTGATAACCTCAGTTAAAACCTTAACACCACAGTAAAACTGTATCTATGTGGTATCTATAAATGTATCGATATATTCTAGGTATTTGTATGAAAAACAGTAATCTAAATACACTTAGTATAAATGCACAAATGCTATAGCTTAATCACAAAAAATACTGTAATTATATTTCATTACTCCTTTAATACATTTAATACATGTCTACAGCAATAATGTAAAAACATTCTATATGAATATCCCTCATTCGTATAGAATGAGGTGCTCGCTGTTTAGTGGTCACGTGACTGAGACGTTTCAGCAAGTAAACACTTCTGCTCTAGTAAGCTCGCTCTGAGCTGCTGTTTGAACTTTGAGCTGAGCGGATAAATGGTCTGTGTGGCGTGGTTCAAATGTTTTGTTCTGCTTTTGGCACATAAAAATTATATTGAACATTTTTCAAACTCTTGTTATCATTTATAGAAGAAAATTAAATCTTGATAATTATCATTATCGTTTTATTGCCCAGCCCTACCTCAAAGTCAAAATGTTATCAAAATCAAAACTCTTTCGGTGAATGAGACTTCTCTCTGGTGCTGTATCCCTGATTTCTCCAATCATTTTGTCCACTTAAATCCGGTCACTTTGTTACAATTGAATGTAAGCTTGCATTAGATCTGCCTTCAACCAACCAACAACTGATGGATAAAACTAGATAAAAAGTCTCTGTCCTGATTTTTTTTTTTTTTTTTTGATAATACATTTTACTCTAATGTAAATCAAAATACAGAAGAAAAGATCTGTTGCTACTTAAGTTTGATCATGATTTTAAACTTTCCGTTAATTATTGCTAAATTAGTGCTGGATTAAAGGAAAGTAATCTAAATCCTAAAATTTATAGGAATAACTAAATATCCACTATTGGATGATACTGATAACTTAATAATAGGGATGCACCGAAATGAAAATTCTTGGCCGAAGCCGAAAAAAATGAAACACTGGGCAGAAGGTTGAATACCGAACACTGTTTTTCACGTTTTTTTGCCAATTTTTTCACCAGTGCATAAATTTAATAGCCAATTAAAAAAAACAAACCAAAAAAACATTACAAAAGAACAAGTTAAAAATACTTAACACTGAACATTTTTTCAACATTCTAGCAGACATACCAACAAAGCACAGTTTATCTTAAAATTAATAAGTTAGTAAAATAAAGCAATTTTTAATATTACTGTTTATATTTTTTACAGTACAAATAAATGCAGCCTTGCTTCACACTATGTGTGAATGTTATAATAAATGTATTAATAGAGCTGCTGTAATTATTATTATCATTATATTATTGTCTTAGTTATTATTTTATTTTACAGAACAACAGTAAAAATTACAATAATAACATTTATTAAAGTTGACGGTGTTCTTGCTTTTTCTCAGCTTTTAGGAAGTCCTCATTGCTTCTTTTGTGTGACAACCGCTATTATACATCATTCTCATTACGAATTTGGGATGCTTGTCACATGTTTCACATTTTCACATCTATGCCTTTTAAAATTTCATAAAAATATTACTGAGCAACACTGTTTCAGCGCAGATTTTCCTCGCATTTTGGACTTCGAACCCTGGTGCCGCGAGCTCGTGCAGTGCTGTTTGAACACATGCAATTCGTGCATGTATTAGAAAACACAACATTCTGCAATTTATTTATTAATTGTTTAAGGCCATTTCACGATTTACAGTACAGTACAGTACAGTAACCAGCAACAACCACCCTTCCTCTTATCATCGAAGACATGCGATGCAGTGCTAAACGGTCTCTCGCTGTCGGTGCTTATAATGATTTCTGTGTCTTTCTCGGACAGTTTTAAATGCTTCCACACTGGACACTGCCGACATGTTTGCTGCATTAGTGCGCGCTTCTATTTGATCGCGTCACGTCATTGTTTCGGTACAATTTTATTCGGTCTCTTCGCTTATTCGGCCAAACACTGTGAAATAGCTTTTTTCCTTTTGCTGTTTTTGGTTGAATCATTTTAGTTGCCGAACATTCTTGTGCTTCCTTGCTGAATAATTAATATTGCTCTGATGTATTGTGCATTGCTAGGTTTTTTTGTAAGTTGAGTCACTATGGAGCTGCATGAAGATTCTTCAAAATATCTTTTTTTTTGTGTCGAGCAGAAGAAAATATTGTAAGTGATACAGGTTCTGTACAACATGAGGGTAAGTGATGACAGAAGTAAATTTTTTTTTTGGCCAAACTATCACTATAAGTTTAAAAAGGTTTCTGTTTAGGAAGCAATACACCCTTATGTCACTTGAGAAGCTGTTATAAGAACGTTTGATACATTCTGAGCTGCTCTCATAGCAGAACTCATGCCAAAGCTCTCATGGTTCGTTCCTCCTGCTCTTTTCTCTTGAAATTATTTTTGTTGCCATCATGTCAGGTCAAGTTAACCAGCGCTGATAATTGTGCCGAAGTTTCGCCCCAGTGTATTTTCACTGCGGATAACTGTCACTGTTTTGTGCAAGGAGACTCCCTGGGCAATTCACAGCACAAACCAATACTTGACATGTATGGTGCAGATTAAAACTCGGGGTGAAAGGAAGTCCCCTTTTCCGTAATACACAGAGTCGGAACACGATTGGTCTGTCTTGGCGGAGACATTCTCAAGGTTGAGTTCACAGAGAGCAAAGGAAAAAGAAGCTCTGTCTAGCACAACACCCACACACATCTCTTTTTCTCCCGCAGTTGTCATTTTTCTCTCTGCCATTCTTTTATAACGTCTGAATTGAAATGTTCTTTAAAAAAAAGTTTAACAGGTGTCTGTTTACAGGTCCTGTGCATATGGGCAAGCCTGTGCGTGTACGACACTTTGCATGTACACAAAGAGGTCCTTAGGGGAGTTGTATCCATGGCGACAGCTGGCCACACACACTACTGCGTGGTTGCTGGACAAAGGCGAGGCGGCTCTATCACAACCTGATGCTCTTTAATACCCTGTCAAGCTGACATGTTTTCCTTTGTTATGCTTTAAGAGAATAAGAAAGGGTTCCTACTTTCGTTAATTCCTATATTAGCCCGCTCCCTGTTAAGCACCATAAATGTGATCTGAGTGCAGTATTTGCCATTTATTGGTGTGGTGTACCTTGAACAGAGTCGAGGGCGATTACAAATGACTCCATCATCTGAGACAGAAAGCGCGGGTGGGGTGGATATTTAATGCCTCCGTGTATGATGGAGCATCTAGAGGGGGTTTTCGGCCACACTGAAAGCGAACCATGAGTGGATGATAAAGGAGGATGATGGTCAGAAACAAACCAAAATCAAAGATACATGCAGTCCTGTGTCCCATGGTGTCCCCGGGATGTTGTCTTTTGATACTTCCCCGTTCCCTCCAGGTTTTTTTTCGAGTTGAAGGGGTTCGTAAATTTCATTCCATGTGCCGTGGTGAGCCTAGGGACACAGTATATCCTGAAGATAGAGATTTCTAACATAACCGCATTTATCACTCGACCGACTGATGTAGGCATCTGCCAACTTGCATGGACAATTTAGCAAATGCGCTCTGCTTATCTGAGCGCGTGACACAATGGAGTGCATTGTCTCGGTATCTGTGCTTGACTTGAAGGAGTGGCGTCTCCCACCGAGTCTTCGTTTTACTGTGATACTGGCTGACTTTGTTGTTATCTGTTATGTTGGCTTGCCTGTAGTCGCTCTCTTGAACATGCATATGTGTGTCCCGTACCCCCGAAGATATGCCAACACAAATGAAATTGACTGCTCGTTCTATTTTTGTCTCGCCGCAATTATGATGTGCAGCTGGCTAGGCAGTAACATAGACTAAGAGATATTATGTATTGCTCTTTACATAATGCTGTTTTGCTGTAACTTTTTCATATGTGCATGACAAGGAAAACTTTTAGCAGATAACAAATGTAGACTGAAGGACAGGTTGATTTATAAATTGATGGATAAACGGATGTAAGAAAAAGACCAATTACAAATGTCACAAACAATTATGCCATTGTTGTTGAATAGATTTTCATAGCTGTGCAATCTAACAATGTATGCAAATGGATGATTTGCAAACTTTTAATCTTTTCTTAAAACAAAAAGATTCAGTGGCTTAAAGTTTATACAGAAAGCCTACAATATATGGAGTCTGTATGTTAAGCAGTTGGAGCTGAATTTATTACAGAAGATTCTGGACAAGAAAATAGCTAGATTTGCATTTACAGAAGGAAACATTAGTGCTGGAAAGGCAGATAAAGAATAGCGTTTAAGTTTTGTACGTTCAGGCATCCGAACTGCTGTCATGACACTCTGCGGGCGTCTTGTTTTCAGATAACTGCGGTTTTCATAATCAACACCGGGTCTGTTCCAAAACCTGCTGCCTTCTAAGGGATCATCCTAAAAGAGATAAACATTAAACGTTCTGTTTAAATCATTTTTGAATGATCGTATTTGTGAGCTGAGCGCTACTGGAGGATCTTCTTGCTTGCTTTTGAGCCCTGAATTTCAGATCAGAAAAACTTACAACAAAAGCCATAAATTCTGACAGTATGTTTTGCACATTGATGTAGAATAACGATAAAGCTTGCCCTAAACACTCATGTAGCTGATTTATTAGAAGACCGACCTGTGCAACTAATCTGCCTTTCCCATCATTCTCTGTACACTGTAGCACGAGAACGATAAAATACATAGATAAAGCATCAGTTACGCACCTAATGCGCATCCTTTGCTCTTCATTATGTTGCATTAGCACTAAAAAGCTTCAAGTCTTTGTTGGGAAGTGAAAGAGAGAGAGTAGTATGAAATTTTCTAGCAAATCCATTTTATTGGGACCAAAAGCACTTGAACGCACATCACGTTGTAATTATGATTTTTCAGGCTTATAAGTAGAACTTCCCAGGAGGACTTGAACACATCATAATTTGGATCGCTCTACGTTGACTCCGTGCAGCGAACGCACACTTATTCCAGTGGAGTTTGGACATTAGCATGTTGCTAAGCTAACAATTATAACAATTAACCTGTCAGACACTCAGCGGGGCACCTGAAAGTCGTTCTTGGAACACTCTGCATCAAAGAGATGGTTATAGCCTATATAGTTCAATATATGCAGGAAAGTCTACACCAATCATAATTCAGAATGAAAGCCAATCATGATCAGTATGCAAATGTTACAACGATGTCTTCACGGCAGGCTACATTACGAAAGCTGCATCAATGCAAGTCAGTGGGAGATTAAGGCCCAATCCAAATTCTATTTTATACCCCTTCCCCTTGTCCCCTGAAACAGAGTGTCAAGGGGTTGGGGTGAAAATATTCCTCTAAGAATTGGGACACCACTACTATATGTCACACGTCACCATACGTCGTCTAGCTCCTACAATACACACACCTATACTGGTGTGCTGGTGTGCATTAGAGCCTTTAATTACCGTTCTATATTAATGCGCTGCTTACTGACACACACACACACATCGGAGATCGCGCAGCTCACACATCCAGGAGAAAAGAAACTTGTCAACGCTGCCCCACGACTTTTATTAATAACAGTTTAAATACTGAATCGCTACATTATATTTTCCAGCAACGAGAGGATATAATCGCTGTTTTTGAAGTAAACTCACTCTAAAAAGAGAAACGCACAGACTCGACACGACAGCAACTTCTCTCTCTCTCATCTCTCTCTCTCATCTCTCTCATCTCTCTCTCTCATCTCTCTCATCTCTCATCTCTCTCTCTCTCTCTCTCTCTCTCTCTCTCTCTCTCTCTCTCTCTCTCTCTCTCTCTCTCTCTTTCTCTCTTCTCTCGATTGCGATATTTGAGAAAAGGGTTTAGCGATTTCTAATTATTGGGGGGACTAGCCCCCCTCAATGTCTATAGTGGTTATCGCCCTTATCAGACATGAAAATATGTTGTGGCACTATCGTGCAGTCTGTAATATGACGTTAGTTAGCAAATATTAGCGATTTTTTACAAACATTTCTTTGAGTAACATGACCGTAAAATGAACTCACGATTGAATGCAACATAAAACAATAAAAAAATAGATCGCACACCTAAGGCGGAAATTATCTACCAAACAGAATTAATTGCAGAAGTTTAATTCTTAGGATAAGGCTTTTAAAACAAATCTCTAACTGAAATATTTGAGGAACATCAGTACGTTGCTGCCTTGAACGTGCTGGAATGAAAAGTGGGAGGCATGTGCAAGCACTATAATTATTTTAGAAAGCATTTAGGTGTTGACAGACCACTATTTGATGTGTTAGCATGTTGCTTAAACTGGTGTTATATGGACATATTGAACTGAATCATCCTTAAGTCATTTCACTGTATGTCTCGGAGTTAAATACAGCCTCCATTAAAGCGGTATTCTTCAGCGGCCTGCACAAAAATTACACGTGGTAACTTAGCTTGTTTAGCGATTGGTCATTTGGCGTAATGACATTTGTGCCCTCCACTGCAATTTGCCTTTAAAAAATGTGTTGTTCCTTGTGTTTATAAAGATCAGTATTTGGGTAAAACAATTCCTTGAGTTACTCGAGTCACTTAATTACAAAATAGTATTGATTTAAAGCTTTCATCCTTGAATACAGTTACATTGCGCAACACACATTATTTCTTGCAGAATCAGGGTCTCAGAAATAAATAACAAAGGTTTGGGAATATTTTACATTAAAATGTATGGAAATGGAGACTGTGTGAGCAAGCATAGCACAGTAGCACGAGAGAAGCCATTTGCTGCTATGAGCTAAGTGATACAGTGCAGACACAAGTCTTTGTCAGATTAATGTTTGCCAGATGTAATCACCTTACATCATTTTATTGAGCGACTGACATCGTCTAGTCGCTCAGACAGTAATGTCTGGATAGTTGGATCCTAAACAGCTTTTGCAGTTTTTCTCACAAGAACATTTCAAGAATCTTTTATTGATAAGTATATACAAAACTGTTTAGTTGAATTTAATAAAATCATTGTATTGTATTTGTTTGCTGAATGTTGAATCCGTATCTGCCATGAAATAGCCTGTGAAAATGATATGGCAATAAACTTAAATGCAACCAAACAACCTTAAAGGGATTGTTCACCCAAAAATGAAAGTTCTGGCATTAATTACTCACACTCACCCTCATGTCTTTCCAAACCCGTAAGACCTTCGTTCATCTGTAGAACACAAATTATGATATTTTTGATGAAATCGAGAGCTTTTTTACCCTCCATAGACAGCAACACAACTGACACGGAAGAGAAGAAATCATTGAATAAAGTTGTTATTTTTGTTTTCTTTGCGCACAAAAAAAATTCTCGTAGCTTCATAACATTGCGGTTGAATCACTGATGTCACATGGACTGTTTTAATGATGTCCTTACTACCTTTCTAGGCCTTGAACGTGGTGAACATGGTTGTTCTGTTACTGTCTATGCAGGGTCAGAAGGCACTCTGATTTCATCAAAAATATCTCAATTTGTGTTCCGAAGATGAATGAAGGTCTTACTAGTTTGGAATGACATGAGGGTGAGTAATTAATGACAGAATTTTCATTTTTGGGTGAGCTATTCCTTTAAAGGGATAGAAAAACTTTGATGTATTTTCTTAAGTAGATCGAGTCAGCAATATTTATCTGTAATCATCAATAGACATTATTGGAAATCTTGAGATTAAAATAATGTCACAATAATGATTCAAGCTCAGCGGTTTAAATGCTGATTGCTTTCTATCTTTGTGGTTTCTCCTACTCCAGCTATGATTTGTATCTATATCTTGGGTTTAATACTGTTTTTCTCTTGACCGAAGCAGGGTTGAATAATGCGCAAGGCTAATTTTTGTTGTAAAAGGAGACCTTTTTACACACATTGGTGTAATTTAGTTTGTCTCTCAAGGACAATCGATATAGGAAGCCGACTGATAAAGCTCGCTTAAGCTCTCGCTGTCATTTGACCCTTGAGCTCTGCTCACATAATATCGCTAATACACCGAGAATCGATCGAAAACGGCGAATTAGGCATGACCCTGCCCGAGTAACACAGTCATTTGATCCTTTCAATTAGTTCTCTCCGACTGACCCCCATGCACCGAAATCAGATGCTTCCCTTTTAACTAACATAATTTAACTCCGCAGTTAAGTGTTAGGGAACTATTTGTAGCATTTGTGGAAATGGAGCCATTATCCACTAGAGACCTCTGATGTGTGGCTGGTATTAACATGCTGTTTGTGTGTTTAAGTGTGTTTGTATGTGTCTGAACCCCATATGATGCAACACATGGAGTGTGTGAAAGTGTGTAGCGTGCCGTGCCACCCTCAGCAGGTGGCTCGGATCTCAGTGGGGTGGTGGAAGGGCCGATCATATCCTCAATGGATGCCTGTAGTTCCTGACACAATATGGCCGCCAACGTGGCTCTGCTGGCCAGTACCCACCTCCTGTGGTGCTGTTGATTACTCCTCACCTCCCTGTCAACCGCTCGCCAGTCATAAAGCAATGGCAGGGAGGTGGGCGATTTAGGGCGCTAATATGAATGCCAGTCGTGTTTTTTAAGAAATAATGCAGGCTTTTTTAGGGGAATTGTCTTTTAGAGGGACTTAGACACTTCAGACGAAGCAGATAAGCTCCTTGCTGCCTCACCCCCCCCCCCAACCCACACACACAACTTTTCCATTATTCAAGTCTTCAGAATATTCTGTTGCTTTGCCGGGCTTGAAAGCTCAACCTGCGTGAGGGAACGTGGATTTGCGAACGGTCCCTGGAGCTTCCTGCAGCCTGTGATGTCACGTAGCGAGGGAGGTGAGAAGGGCGAAAGAGATGAGAGACGGGAGGAGCTGGATTAACCTCAGAACACTGGGATCGGGGTCTCCGAGTTGGGAAGTTCATGACCCATGTTAGTATCGTCTAAAGCCACTTCGAAATGCAGCTTCACGTATACCGACATGATGTTGCATGGCAGCTGGTTTTAATGTGAATCCTTTGGTCTGTGCTTCTGTGTGCCTCCTTTGTCGCCTTGCACCATTAACATAAGATGAATAGGAAACGTTAGTTTCCGATAGGGGTGCAAAATATATATGTACAACATTGGTAATAGTTGATATTGGTATTATTAATCTAATGCTTATTTATGGTTAATGTTTAAAACACTAACTATTCAGTAAAACGCTGTAGCAAATCTCAAAATGGATAAGCATTTTTTGCATTTTACTTCATAATGTTGTGATGCATAAATTTACTTGTAGTGTTTCAATTGTTTATTTTTTATTTATTTTTATTTAGACAAACAGTATATAGTTTTAAAAATAATTATTGACTTATTGTGTTATTGTGTCATTTTTATTTGCATTTTTTTTAAATAAAAAATGATATACAAAATAGTACATAATTTTTATATTGGCCATTTATTGATTATTAGCCATAATATGAAAAAAAAAAAATGATTGGCTTATCATGTTAGCCAGAATCGTATTATCTGTCCTCAAGATAATTGAAAACTCCTTACTTAAGATACATTTTTAAACAACTTTTAAACCAATTTCTTGACCAATTTTCTTGTCAAGGTGGCCAAGGCTATTGCTGAATTTCAAGTCAAGTCACTGTGCTTATCATGCAAAGGATAATTTCATATTTAGTTTTGGGATAAACATTTTTTAAAGGAATAGTTCACCCTAAAATTTAAATTATGTCATTAATTACTCGCCCTCATATTGTTCCAAACCTGCAAGACCTCCGACAGCTTTTTGACCCTGCATAGACAACAAAGGAACTACCACATTCAAGGCCGAGAAAGGTAGTAAAGACATTGTTAAAATAGGCCATGTGACATCAGTGAATCAAGCATAATTTTATGAAGCTACGAGAATACATGGAAACAAAAATAATGACTTTATTCAACAATTTCCTTTCTTCCGTGTCAGTCTTCGACATGCGTTCACGATAGTATCACAACGCAAGCGTTCATTCTCCTCTGCTGCAACAGCTGCGCGCGTGGTGAAGACTGACATGGAAGAGAAGAAATTGATTAAATTTGTTATTTTTGTTTTCTTTGCACACAAGTATTCTCATAGCTTTATAAAATTCGTTGAACCACTGATGTCACATGGACTCTTTTAACGATGTCCTTACTACCTTAATGCCTTGCATGGATGGTGTTGTTGTTGGTCTCTTGCAGGTCTTAAAGTTGTCATTTCTTCAAAACTATCTTTATTTTTTTCTCTGAGAGGAATGAAGGTCTTAGAGTTTGGAATGACCTGAGGTGAGTAATTATGGACAGAATTAAATTTTTGAGTTGGAACTATCTCTTAACGTTAACTTTTTCACATTGCCTTGCTTTAATAGTCGTTTATTTCACCGCTCTATATTAATTCACTGTTTAATTGACGCCACACACACTACCCCCTCCCCAGCAACTTTTCCTGCTTTTTTAGATAACAAAAAACTCGTATGATTTATAACGTTTTATCCTAGGGGACCTCAAGTTAGGGTCCCCACGGTGCAAACGAGGCCCCATGAGTCTGGTGTATTTAGGTTTCAGTCCCCCGGGATATAAAAACAGGTACCACACTAGCGCACACCATGCATCACTTTCCAGAGAGAGGGGAGAGATCGGAGATCATGCTGCATAAACTTGTTGTCAATGCTGCACTGAGACTTTTATTAATAAAATAGATTAGATACTGGATCACTGCATTATATTCCTCAGCAACGATGAGGTTAAATCTGTTCATACACACAATTGTCAACACTCTCTCTCTCGATCGATTGATAATTAATTCAAATACATTTTATAATTCATTAACTAAAATAAATATGATCTTACCACACTATTTCATATCTTTGTCTGATTTAAATATTGTGCTGCAAACGTCATTAAGTTTTAATTTGTCAATGCTGGAAAATGACCATGGTATAAGCGGGATAATGCATATGCAATACATACACACACACACACATACATACATACATACATACATAGCTTCACTTGTACACACATGTATGACTTTCACTTAAAATAAATTGATATTTTGAAAAGTGTCTTTTATTTTTTGTTTAAATGAAAGTCGTTTGGGTTCTTTAAACCCGTGTTCTTCAGAATATCTTTGAGTTTAACAAAAACGTTGCACAGGATTGGAACAACATGAGGCTGAGTAGACAGAATTAAAATTTTTGGTTGAAACTATCCCTTTAAAACAGAGTTTGGTTATTGATGAGCAACAACCACAGCTCACAACAGAATTCCTATTAAATTTCCTCAGTGTGCATAGAACCAAAACTCTTAATGCAGACCTTGATATTTTAGCGACTATTTAAGCGCACAGTTTGTGAGATTAAGATCTTATATGAAGCAGAACCAATTTAGATATTCGAAAGATCTCATTTAAGATGTTCCATTCCTATGGGCTTTTCCATGTAACGTGCCCAGGCATGGTCATCGCCACGTGTCGATGCAAAACACCCGCATATGCGAGAGTAGCCTAATTAAGCACACTAATAGGCAAGACTCCTTTGACGAATAGGTGCTGCTTGACACTCCCTGAGGACTTTCACACACACCTCGATCCAGGGTGATTAGTCCGTAAGAGCCTTCCTTTCTCTCCACAGTCCACTCCTGCATTATCTAAAGGGCTAGACGCTCTCGTCTCTTGGCTGAACTATTTACTCATCTTCACTCAAACACAGCCTCAAAGCCCTGAATAATTCACATTCTGTTCTACATTACTTGGCCCTTTTTCTTCCATACCTTCGTTTATCTCTTCTGGGACACGCCCAGTGAAACCGAGCTCTTTACTAATTAAACGCTCGACTTGACTGATCATCGGTGTACTGATTGCAGCTGGATGGATGGATGGATTGATGGATGGATTGATTACCGCGTAGGTGGATCGCGTCTTGCCGTCGGAAGCCTGTCTCCCCCTCCCCCTTCCTTTGTTCTTAATTGTCTGTACGTCTCTGTTTCTCTTCTTTTGGTTTAATGAGGGTTGCGTGTTTGCTGATGGTGAAACGCTGTAATGGAGGTTCTGTGCAGTACTGAAGAACCGTCTGTTGCCTAATCTACATCAGGCTCCTACAGAGGAGCAGCAGGAGATAAAATACTTTGTGTACTGCTTGGTTTCAGCTGGGGCAGCAGCACATGCTGGAGGCGAGAAGCGAAGAAAAACATGTCTGCAAAAATAGTAGTGAATATAATATATCCCCGCTCCTAGCAGTTCTCAGAGTAAATATTTTGTTGACTGTGGTCAATCATATACCTAGGAGCTGTGAGTGAGTGTTGGGGCAGAAATGCTTCGCTTTGATTGCATCTGTGCGTCATTTTGTGCTGATTAGCTATTTCATTGGTGTTCTTTATACCAACAGGTCTGCTGGAGAGGGTGTAATTTGCCAAATACGTTATTGTGGATTGAATACATCATAATGGAACGTGGAAACGCAGCAACAAAACTTGGTTGTGGCTTTTTTTCCCATCCCATATATATAGATATATATATTATATCTATAATAATATATATATATCTATATAATATCTATATATATATATATAAACCCTGCATGCTATTCTTTGTTCAGTTTGTGGGTTGAAAGCATTAGACTCGAGGGAAAAAAAAATGAGGGAGGCATGGCTCTAAAGTGAAGCATTTAGAGGCAAATACTTTTTAATTTGACAAATTACAGATTGGCTGATTAATGGCTGGGGGTTGTTCTGAAGCGCCTTTCAGTCATTCGAGTGCATTTTTAACAAGTCCTCATGTGTGATGCAATGAAGTCACAATTTCGTGTATAAGACTAGACTTTCTATTTTATTTGGTTTAAATATTCCACTTTGATGAATTATTTTAGTTCCATTTAAATAAAACCCGTCCACATCATTTTTCTTCTGCATTTTTGTGTAGATTGTGGTTTCAAAATATCACCCAAACATTAATTTTGTTTATTTATTTATTTACTATTTATTTTTTTATTCATCTGAATATATTATTAATTTTATTGCTATAAAACATTGAGAATATGGATTTTTAAGAACATGTTGTCATATGAACTGATAAGCCTCATAAACCGGAAGTAACTATTGATTGATTCACTGACTGATTCTGATTCAAGTCTAACCAGTGGCTTCTCTTAGACTCATTAAAACGAATCGGTTCATAAGAGTCAGTTGTTCACGTATCAGACAATGAGGCTCGTACTGTGTTTGTTGTTGTGTGCAGGGAACACTGGCTTACACTCTAACGAGACAATATCTCATGGAACCACATATGCAGCCGTGCAAAGCTTTACTGGCTGTCGTTAATGGCGTCTAGATCTGCATTCTGGAGCCCTGCTGAGGTTGTATGTGGGAGCCAACAGACATCAAAGTCATCTTGAAATGACACTCTAACAAGGCACAATAGCAGAACTGTTGGGATGTTCTTGTTTAAGCACATTGTCAATACTTATTGAGGGTTTTCGTAGCATACATTGCATTGCAGATCTGTATCTGTTAATCACAGATAGCCGTAATGTAATCTACTCTGTTTAGTTTTGTGGCCAGTGCGCCTCTCCTGTCACACGGCCAGCATGCCCCTCCGAGATGCCAGCAGGGACGACTGGAGCCGTTCTGCTCTTTTAATTTAGGAAGTCAAGCCTGATGTCACCGTCGTCCCTTGTTCCTCTCAAGGTCGCCATGCGTAGGCACTTGGGGGGAAGGGGGCAGGCTACGTCCTGTATGTAGCATCGGAGCTGGTGTGCGCCACATCGTCAGGTCATTTCGGAGGCCAGCACTGTGTCCTCCCTCTACCCTGCACAGGTGGCCACGGCCAGGATCAGAATAATTTATGAGCGCTGGTTCAGTCTCCTCTCCACCAGCCTGGGTTTTCTGGCTCCCAGCCACACAGTGATTTCATCCTGGCCTGGGAGCACAAAATAGACGTGGCAGTTTGTTTCTCTGGCCACTCTGGCCACCCCTCCTTTCCTGCCCACCTAGTCCCTGGCGGAGGTCGTTTGTGCAGTTTGTCGACGTTGACCGAACATTTTCGTGTGCCCCCGAAGTGACCCCTGAATAAATGCATCAGCGATTTCGTAATGTGAAGTGTGCAGGCATTGTCACGTCAATTAGCGCATATATCCCGGATAAACAAACGGCCCACCCATGAAAAACCCCCTGACCACAGACTGGTAAAGGGGTCCACCTTGAAGTTAAAGCTCTTGTACAGATGCTCATCCAAAGTGACAGGCAGTTCGCATAAAAGATGTCATGTAGTTCCCCTAATGCACTTCATGAATGCACTTCCTCAGAAGTTATGACATCAGGGGTTGTCCACCTAAACCACAACGTCATGACTCATGTCCATTTGACAATATATTAAGTAGAAAGTCATGTAGGACCTTTGAATCATTGATGGAAACACTAAATAACAACCCCACCATGACAGATGGTGGTGAATCAGTGGTGTAATAGTAATAGTATTAGTATTACTATTGTATTTATAATAGTATAAATACAATAGTATTTGTATCTAGAACCAGAACTAGGGATATTTCAGGATTAGTTGTCCAGCAACTGAATTCTGGAAAACATACATACATACATACATACATAAATATCTACGGGGCAGACAACAAATGCATCCTTAGAAAATACCAAATATTTCTTGTTAAAGGGATAGTTCTCATAAAATAAGACTTTTTAGATGCTGGTAATCAAACAGTCCCCATGGGTATCACTGGTAATCCAAGGCCCAGAAGGTCCCCAGACTTCCATAGTATTTCATTCCCTACTATGAAAGTAAATGGGGACCTACAACTGTTTGGTGCTACAAAATTCTTTTGTGTTCAACATAAGAAAGAAACTTAATGTTTGTTTTTTCACTGTAGTCTTCACAAATTATATTAACCCCTATGGGCATTCACATTATTTTGTCCAACCTCTGTGAAATTCTTTTGGTGGAGTTAAATTTAGAGATTTCTGCTGTGATTTTGCTGTTATTATACATAATCCAAAGGCCTTCAAAAGTTTTTGTGAGGAATAGTATAGTTTTATGCATAAATGCATTTTATGCATTTTTATTTTATGAGAAATATAAACTAAATGCAAAATTCTGTAGGTGGCTTTTCCAACATCCATTTGTTATTCTATCAGTCTATTGTTCTTAAGAGTTATTTGCATTTATTCAAGTTTCAGTTCATTTTAATTTTATTCAAATTGCAAATCATGTTTGTTACCTAAATTCAAATTCATAAAATCAGTCAGAATTTAAAAGAAATATCAATTCATTTGTGAATTGTGTACACTATGGGGATGAAAAAGTAATGTTTTCGAAAATTTAATCTCAGAAACTGTTCTCCGTTCAATACATTTGCGATCTCTCTGGCTGTTTTGGAACACACGAATGCATAAGAAACACATCTGATTGGGGTCTGAGTTGTCAGACCCTAATTATTCTAAGACAAAGTACTCGAATAACTGCTTCCACCCACCAACTGGTTGATTGTATAGAAAATATGTAATTTGCACATCCGTAACCACAACCTATGAGGTTTGTGTTTTTTTTTTTTTTTTTACCCCATTCCCTGGCAATTTGAAATCAGGTAATTCAACGCTAACGGCAAAAATCCACTTAGAGAAATGGCGCAGACAGCCTCCAGCCTTTAAAGCCCACTCCAGTAATGGTTCTCTTTCTCCACGAGTAGCTCTGAGATGCTAGCTGACTTTGATAAACTGAATTATCCTAGAGTGTCTGTCCTATTCGCACTGGGTGGTTGTGATGTACCATATTGCTTGGCTGAATAAATTAAAGCTTCGGCTGATGTCTGTCCTCACCTGTCCCCCTCCCACTTACGCTCTTCATTGTTTTCCACATCAAGCCTGTCCTTTTGTTGCTCCTGCAGTGGAGCTGGTTTATGAAAGTTAGTTTTTATTCGGGCTAATGTCCTATTAATTTCATGCTCCTGCACTCTCTGAATAGACCACCTTCCTGCATGTTTTTTTCTCGTTTTCATTCATCGACGTGCTTCTAAAGTTGCTTATTAGTGAGATTAGGTTTCCCGTCCATGCTTGCTAGTACTCTCTCTTTTTCTATTAGTGGAACAATTGGATACTGGATAGAGGTTGTGGCATTATTTTCCTTTCCTTTTTTTCCCCAATTTCGTTCTTGTATCTATAATCCAATTGGATTTGGGACACACCTTAATCCTCGTTGGTTGCTCAATGCTCGCGCTGGCTATATTTCGCTTTTGAACCTCTGGTGTAAATGCAGATTCTGATAGACTCTCGCCCCTGTCACTACGTGTCCGATCAGCCGCAGTTCGTAGGTGATTTGTCTCTGACTCATCACACGATTGTGTTTTCCTGATAGAGTTTTTCCACGTCGGAATATGCCAGTTGTTTTTTGGCATTAACCCTGCACTCTGAGCTCGAGGGGCACGGTATAAATCTCTATAGCTTGTCATGCGTGGTGGCTTTGAACATTTCCTTACATATGCAGTGTTTTGATTAATCACGCATGGCAGTGCTCCCGAAAGCTCTGGCCCATCCCCATCTATAGCCATTAGTCACTGTCACCTACTCTAACTTTATGCACTGAATACTTGTGCTATCTATTCACAACGTGTGCGTGTATGTGTGAGCGTGTTCTGTATTCCAGCCTCTCTGCACACAATGCCTGTACACCATGCAGTATTTTTATGTACCCTATTTTTTTACTCTTCCTTTCTCATAATTAAATGTTTGTTATTTTTTTCCTGATATTCATGGGCTTTTATACAGTTTATTTCGGCTTTTTTTAGCTGTTTGTTGTATAGGGAATCTTAAGGAATTTAATGATTCTTTTAGATTTCCATTCCATTTAATGATTTCAGTTCCTGACAGTTGTGGTAGTGAATCTTTTAGTACTTTTTTATTTTATTTATTTATTTTTAATGAAGCACCCTATTCACTAAATCAAAACGAAACAAAACAAAAAAATACAGGTGACTAGTTGACTTCAACCAAAAAGGGTGTTTATTTTATAGATGTGCGAGGCCTAATCGTCCTGTGAATAACGTTCACAAGTAGTAACTCACAGTAAGACCAGGAGCGTGATTCTTGAGTCTGTCGACAACAGGACAAATGGAAGAGTAATATGATTTTTCTTTGACGTGTCCAGTTTAAACCGCTCGTTTGAGTCTCTGTACAGAGTTGAGAAGAATACTAGCATCAGGAACAAGTGGATGGTTTGTTTTTAATGGCGTGCTGATTCATGTTGGAGGATTATATGCTTATTCAGGGCATTTGACTGCAGATTGTTTTGTAAAGGTATTGTTGTGTAATGGAGAGTTCGCAAAGAAACTTGTGTTGACAGATGAAGCAGTTTGTAGTATTGGATCTGACAGCAGCTGCATCACAAACCCTAATTAAATAATTTCATAATGCTTTGTCTGTAAACGAAGGTTTTATATGGGTAATGTTCTCATAACACTTACATGCATTAGCAAACAAACATTGATACTACTTTCTATGCAATAACATTAGCCAGTCATAACATTGGCTTGTTAAAGGACCCACCTAAATAATTTTATTTCCACAAAAAACAAAAAAACAAACAAACATTAAAATAATTTAAAAAATTCATGCCGTGATCCCTTTAAATATTTTAATAAGACATAAATCTGGGAGATATAGAGTGACATCTGATATTTATATGCTTTTTATGTAACCGCAAATACCAAATAGCATATATTTTTGCTTCGTTTCGGACTCTGAATAAAACTGAGGTCTTTTTTCCTCTTTCAGTGTGAGCTCCATATTCTCCTGTATTTTATGAGCCATAAAAGCCTGATGTACCGAATATTATGATAAAACACACATGCACACGTTTCATTAAAAAAAACAAAAAACAGATTAAGTAAATCTTGCTAACAAGCGATAGTAGTGTTTGATTTGTGAACAAATTATTTTCAGTATTTTTTTTTTTCAATGAACTGATCTCAAAATGATTCAATAACAAACCACTCTGAATATAGGTACACCTGAATCAAATTTGAATCCATAAATAAGTCGATAAATAAAAAAATAAAAAACTATCCAGATATAACACGTATGACAGGACAGGTCAGGGAAAAGTCATGAAAATTAATTTGTCAAAAAGAGTGACTTTTTTTTTTTTTCACTTTAGATCAATGCATTAAAAAGAAAAGCTGTTTGATTGCATGTCGGACAACAGCAGTATGTTTGTTGTTGCGTGGGCACGAGTAAGGACAATGCAATAAAAAGATGTGGTGTTACTGTCTTTTATATTACTTTGCAACACCCAGTCTTGCACATCACGTTAGCAACTGAAACTTTATTTTTTTCCTGGATTTGCTAGTGGTGCAGCTGCAGCACCTTAGCTGAATATTCTATTGAAAAATAATGCAGTCGGGTCAGGTTACTGTTAATGCAACCAAATTTAATAAATCATTCGACCCCAGTACTTTTTTTTTCAACATAAAAACTGGTTCATTTCCATAATTTTTTTGCCTTCATTTTTTGTTCTAAATTTCCAGTCCTGCATGGCATGTCCCAGTACATTCCCCATCACAGCTTCGTGCCCATTTCTGTATGTATGTCAGCATCTGTCTGGCTGTTGGATGGCCTGTATCAGCACATTTGTGTCTAGAGAGAGTGTTGTACATCTGTAAAATTGCTCTCATGGGCTCAATCCACCCCGCGTGACTGTTTCATCCACTGCTGCTCCAGGGTTTATCCACCTCAGCAGAGCCCACTGAGAGTGATGGGGGACAGGGTACGACCCAAAAAACGCTGCTTGAACCAGAAGAGAACAACTGTAGGACTTAGTGGCTTGTGGATGTGGGATGAGCTACTAACTGTAATGTGCCTTATGAGATTAAACAGTCTAGCAACGTATTAGTTTATGATGCACATACATCTGTATAATATCTCTACATTTTATCATGTTTTTCATGACTTTGAGTTCCATCTCGCATGGCTTGTGATAGATAATATCAGTTGCTGTTAACAGCAGCGGTTTGGGGCCGTGCTGCACGTGTGTACATTTTCGCTCATTGAATACACACATGGCTTTCTTACATACAGCAGAGGGGGAGAAATAATGCTGCTGTGTCACTTTGGTATCCACTGAAGAAGGTAAATTGCACAGGATACAAACTGAAGTGGTACGCTAATGTGACTGCTTGTGTCATAGTTGTCACAGCCAGTTAGCGTGAAAAGCCAGGGACGGGATGAGCAAGTTAGGCAACGATTTTGTTGTCGAATTGCGTGGGCCGAGCCAGAAGCATCAGTTAACTAAAGACTGTCACCCCTCGTTCCATGATGTTGATTCACACCGTATTGATTTTCTTTATATTTGATTCCATTCGAGAGCCGTCGAGGTCACACCTGCCATCCATCGTGAGGTGTTGTGGATATATATTGATTGGATTAGAAACAGAGAGGTTCATCCTTGTCCATTTAATGATAGACAAGATTCACTGGAGAATTGTCCGAATGGCAAATGCACTGCAATGGACTGTTGTTCTCTGGCCATGTTTTGTTCTGAACGCATTTTTTCCAATTCGTTTTCTCAATGGGGATTTTTTGAACATTGTTTAATAAAGAGTTCTAAGATATGAATCAAACCAACCAGCTCAAAGTATACAAACTTTGATTTGAATCTAAAAAATAGACAAAGGATTTGTGAGCGTTACTCAGAATTACTGGCAAGAATGTTTGTCTTGTTTTTTTTTTTTTGACAAATTATTTTTGATGTCATTACAAATAATGGAGATATAAGACCAAAGAATGCATGACTGTAATGAAATACTGATGGAATATAACAGTGTAACAAATTATGGTGAAATATAACACCATGCAGGGCTTGCAAAATTAAAAAATCCCTGGTAGCCCTTCGGGCAGGAAAATTAATTTAACTAGCCCAAATAAAAATAATTTTTTTTTTTTAAATATAGAAAATCAGATAGGAATTTAAATGTAAATCAAAAATATTTTCAATACACAAATATGAAGGAAAGAATTTTATTTCACTATTTACAGGGTATCTGCAGAATTAAATTTTTTTTTAAGGCAATTTATGACCCATTTTAAGAGCTGCACAAGTAAAATGAACACCGTATGAGTGGGGTTGCACGATGTCTATGGTAACACAGTATTGAGCGATAAAATTACATGATTTACAATTCAGAGTTTTTTTTTTTTTTGTTTTTTTTTTTTTTTCTTCTTCACAAAAACAAAAATTTTTACAACAGCATTCAGATGTAGACAATTTTTATGAAAAGGGATAAATCAAGCATATATATTATTGTCAATTTAAACAATAATAATTTATCTTAATTGTTTAGATTTTTAGAAGGCACATTATCTTCTATCATTTACAACTCCATGTGTTTGCTGCTTAAAAACACGAGTTGATATTTGCATTGATCTGACCATAATCACAAAGAAAGCCAAGCTGCAGTTATACCCTTCTCAAGAAAGGCTTATTGGAAATGCAAAATCATTCTCTGCCACGAGGTGGCGCTTTAAGATCACTGAAATAATGCAGTTTCCCAGGTAATGGCTGCACACAAAGCAGCTCCACGCTCATAAACGCTGCTTTATCAGGAATATAGGTAAAATGAAATTAAAATGCCAACGACACGTTCCCTTCAGATACATTTAAATAAAGACATCCGCGCCACGTTTTGACTTGAAACATGCAGCGCTCATATTTATTCAATGAAGTCATTGCTCTTTAAAGTTTAATCCAGCCGTATCGCGACTCTTG
Source organism: Sinocyclocheilus anophthalmus (assembly GCA_018155175.1). NCBI lineage: Eukaryota > Metazoa > Chordata > Actinopteri > Cypriniformes > Cyprinidae > Sinocyclocheilus > Sinocyclocheilus anophthalmus. The sequence goes on from JADLZN010010515.1 coordinate 114,901, forward strand.
TCTTTCCGTCCCCAAATGTAAGACCTTTTGAAATTATAATTAAGACATTTCTTATGCCATTTAACATATTTAAAGCTCTTTATGGCCTTAAGTTTGATACAACTCACTTCAGGAGTTTTTAAGGACCCGCGGGAGACCTGCATTTAGCTTGGTGATACATTTTGGTCGTTAGCAGACGAAAAACACAATAGCCCCGGGACTCGGGCTAGCGAACTTTGAGAGCCATGCCATGAAGGAATGTGTGTATAAATATTTGAAAACTATAATCAAATGTGTTTGATTTTGTTGTTAAAAATTAAATAACTAACAGTGAGCAGTACATTTGTTACAGTATTTATTAACCTTTGTTAATGTTAGTTAAAAGGCACCTATTAGGGGTGCAACTAGGGCTGGGTATCGAGTTTGATACTTTTTAGGCATCGACCGAATTGCCTCGATACCGTTGAGTATCGAAAAATGTCTCGTCGTTCGGTAACAAATTTCGATACCTAAGGGGTTAATCTCAGCAGCGTCAGTGAGCCAATAAGCCTGCAGCACTTGTCGGTGTGTTCGACTAGAAGAGGTGTGGCGCAGATCGATCATCCGCGAGAGCTATTCGAAAGCGCACGGAGCAGTCTGCTTTCTTTAGCTCTCGTGGTACTGTAATACCAGCAGTATAGAGTAGTGCGGGAGCTGCGTGGAGTTCTGATCATATGAAGATGTCCGTTCATACTTCAAGACCGAAAGCGCTTGTTATGTGACCATTCATGCAAACTGTTGCATCATGCTACATAAGACAATAAATACGTTTTATGTTCCGCTTTTACTCAAAACTCACTTTAAACAACCATCAAGTTTTTGTAATAACTTCAGATTGCCGTCTAACAGGGCCGGATTTACACATTGCTAAGACATTGGAAAATAAAATATACAAACAATCGGGTAAACATGACAAACTTATTTCCATGTCTTCACCTTTTTATGTCGGCTACGGAAATCACCCTTTCTTGCTCCCAAGTCTTCTCCCAGACGCACACACAGTGCAGACAGCGGAGACGCGACCAGAAACTTCTTGTCAGGCTGCACCGTGAATGATCCCCAGTAAATAGTTCGCGCTGAAAAGCTACATGACATTACAGGAGTGGGGTCATGAAGGAGGTTTTAACTTAAGATTAGCTAATTAGTAGACGCTGCTGCTGAGGACGCATAGACGCAGGTATCACACACACTAATTCTCTGCCTCTCTCTAATAACCGCATTAGGGATGCATTATTAACTGCGGAGCCTTCATCAAGGTTCAAGCCTCTGTTATTAGTTTTAAAATTACGTTTTGGAATTTGCAACGTAAGGTTTGGGATGAGGTGCGTAAAAATTAGTTCAACCCACACGAGATTTCAAGACGGAAACATGTCAAATGTCTTGAAAAAAATCATCTGAACAATATCTTGATGTGTGGTTGTGACTCCAGGCCATTAAAACTATTAGAGAAATAATGCACTCCCGAAGGTGGTTATGTGGCCATGACTATATGGTTATGGTCTTTCTCCATTCTCAAACAAATTAAGACTTTCGATTTTTATTGACTGAATGGAAGCGCTTGTTGCGATAGAAAACACTGTAACAGTTTCAACTGATTAAGAAATATTTTTGCTTGCTTGGGTGGTAGTATTAGGTCTATTATATTAATAGGGAAGGGGGCCCAAAAATGTGTTTTTTCTACGTCACGAAAATAGGTAAATCCGAACCTGCCATCTAATGTGTGTTTTGGCCATGTAATGTTGCTGAAATTAAATATGTCATTACCTCAGAGCAGCGATCATGGAAGAGAGAAAACAAGCAGACAGCGCTGGAAGCTGCTAACGCTCATCAGTAAATCAGTGGAAAATAAATAGAAATCATGATTCTGTCTGAGCTATGCATTTTAAAACGAACACTAATTAGTGTAAATGTAGCCTAACAGATGTGAAAACTGAAGACTATTTGAGCTTTATTAAAACTATTTTGCACTGATTTATTGTGTTGGTTACATTTTTTTCCTTTGCGCAGTGGCTCAGGAGATGAGTCTGAGTTTGTATAAACATCAACAAGCTGAAAAATAAAACCAAAGTAAATTTTTTTAGATAATGTAATCTTGTTAAAATTGATTTCATAAAATTGGTATCGAAAAAAGTATCGTCAGGAACTGGTATCGAAGTCAAGGTATCAGTATCACTATCGAACATTTTTGAACGATACCCAACCCTAGGTGCAAATGGACGTCGATGATACTTGATCTGTACGACCATGTCCCACGGTCGGCATGCATGTGTGTTCGCGGATAACTGTTAATTTTAATCATCATAGAGTGAAAGTTTATAATTTGCACATGTTTTGTCTTGCCAGTTTACACATTCAAGCAGTTTTAACTCGCGTGCTTTTTTCTGTGCGCTGAGCCGCTGCCGCACACAACCGAAGCGCGCACACGCAGAGAGAGAGACACCGTGTGAACAGCGAATTGATTCCTCTTTCACGTACACACAAAGTTATGTTAAAATACCTGCTGTGGCAAGTATTCTAATAAACACAGTCGGTTATGTCTTAAGTAAACGTAAAAGAGCTGAGAAAGAAAACAAGGGTGTGTCAGTATTAGGTCCAGATTGATTTGGTCTAAAGAGCCAGCAGACAATAAACTCCCGGTTTCTGTCTGCAATCAAGTAACACCCACAGCTTAAACAAAGATTAAGCTGTATTAACTTGGCACGTGAGCACTATTGTGTTAAACTTAATTATTACATTTCTGCACCTGAATGCTACTTTTGTAACTGTGTTTTGTTGTATTCATATATGCTTGTAATTTGTGTAATTGTTCTTGTTTTATTACTGACTTTATTATTTAAGCTAGTAGTTTTTGCTGTGGTATCGAAGTACTTAAAGTAGGTTTTTTTTTTTGGTTAATCCGAAAAAATGATCCAATCTTGAATCAAAATCGTATTGACCTGAACCGTGAATGGTTGGACCTGTTGCAATACTAGCCCTATGATTGTAAAGTCAATTTGAACTTTTAGGCGCCAGGGTTTTTTGGAAAAATGCTGAATTTTTACATCAAGATTTCAAAAGCTTGTGGCTTGAAAGTGCTTTAAGATAGAGATCTACTGTAAATTAGAAAAATATTGGGCATGACCGAAAGTTTATGTGGGGTGTTAATATACTCATCTAATTTGCATATTAAGACGTCATCAGATGTGGCCATCTTGAATTTCATAATATTCAAGAAATAGTAGATATTGAATTGATGTTTGAACTTATTTGCATGTTTTTTTTTGTCTTTTTATCCTCATTCCAAATGATCAGAAAAGAGGAAACCAACAATAAAACAGGAGAAAGTACTAAATTATTTCTATATTACTATACTATATAGTAGTAAAACGTATGTGAACAGTAGCCTACTTTTTGATTATTTCATCAGTAATATTCAGGAAATAGTGGATATTGAATTGATGTTTGAACTTATTTGCATTTGTGTTTTTATCCTCATTCCAAATTATCAGAAAAAGAGGAAATCAACAGTAAAACAGGAGAAAGTAGTAAATTATTACTATATTACTGTGCCATAGTAAAATGCTTGTGCCTATTTTTTGATCAGTTGACCAGCTATCTGCTCAATCAGGTATCTAGAATCAGAATCAGAATCAGAAGAGCTTTATTACCAAGTATGTTTACACACACAAGGAATTTGACTTGACGACAGGAGCTTCCAGTGCAGAAGAAAGTACAAACATAGTGCAGACATACATGATAGTGTAGACAGACATAGGAATAACGACAGTAGGGATGTATATACAACTAATATAATAAAAAAAAGAAAAAATGAATAATGTAATATATACAGAAATAGAAGTATAGGAAAAAATGAGTTGTTTAGATAAATGTACAGATATGTTTGTTAGTGTGCCGATAGATATGTTATTTACAAAGTGTGCAGTTTAATAAAAATATACTATGTTAGTTGTGATGGATGATGTATAATTATGAGAGCTTAATTGTTAAGACTGAGTATAGCCTGTGGGAAAAAACTGTTCTTGTGCCTTGCTGTTCTGGTGGTCAGTGCTCTGTAGCACCGACCAGAAGGCAACAGTTCGAAGAGAGAGTGGGCTGGGTGTGAGAGGTCCAAGGTGATTATTTTAGCCCTTTTCCTCACTCTGGAGAAGTAAAGATCTTGGAGGCTGGGCAGAGAGGCACCAATAATCCTCTCAGCAGTCCTGAATGTCCGTTGTAGTCTCTTGATGTCTGATCTGGTAGATGAACCAAACCAGACAGTTATGGATGAACACAGGACAGATTCAATGATGGCGGAGTAGAACTGTTTTAGCAGCTCTTGTGGCAGGTTGAACTTCCTCAGTTGGTGAAGGAAGTACAACCTCTGCTGGGCTTTTTTGACAATGGACTCAATGTGATTGTCCCACTTCAGATCCTGAGAGATTGTGGTGCCCAGGAAACTGAATGACTCCACTGCAGTCACAGTGCTGCCCATGATGGTGAGTGGGGGGAGTGCAGGGGGGTTTCTGCTGAAGTCCACGGTCATCTCCACAGTTTTGAGAGTGTTAAGCTCCAGGTTGGTTTAAGAATGCACCAGACAGCCAGCTCTTTAACCTACTGTCTGTAAGCAGACTCGTCTCCATCTTTGATGAGGCCGATGACTGTAGTGTCATCCGCAAACTTCAGAAGCTTGACAGAGGGGTCTTTAGAGGTGCAGTCATTCGTGTAGAGAGAGAAGAGCAGTGGGGAGAGTACACATCCCTGGGGGGCGCCAGTGCTGACGGTGATAGTCCTGGATGTGAGTTTGCCCAGCCTCACTAGCTGCTGCCTGTCGGTCAGGAAGCTGTTGATCCACTGACAAATGGAGGTGGGCACGGAGAGCTGAGTGAGTTTGTCTGAGAGAAGGTCAGGTATGAGGGTATTGAAGGCCGAACTGAAGTCCAAAAATAGGATCCTTGCGTAATTCCCAGGTCTGCCGAGGTGTTGCAGGATGTAATGCAGTTCCATGTTGAATGCATCATCCACAGACCTGTTTGCTCAAAAGCAAACTTCAGAGGGTCCGGTGATGTCCTTCAGGTCGGCCAGGACCAGTCTCTCAAGTGACTTCATGACCACAGATGTGAGAGAGACAGGTCTGTAGTCGTTGAGTCCAGTGATTTTGGGCTTTTTGGGAACCGGAATGATGGTGGAGCGTTTTAAAGCGCAGGGCACTTAACACAGCTCACGGATCTGTTGACGATCTGTGTGGAGATGGGGGCCAGTTGGTCAGCGCAGACCTTTAGACAGGCAGGTGAAACACCATCTGGGCCAGAAGCGTTTCTAGATTTCTGCTTCCTGAAGACCAGGTTCACATCCTCTACACAGACCTTAAACAAAGGTTGAATGGTGGGGGAGGGAGGGAGAGGGGTTGCAGGGGTGGTAGGTGAAGGTGTGAAGTGAAGATCAGAGCGGATGGGGGGTGGTAGACGATCTTTTTCAAATCTGCTGTAAAACACATTCAGATCATCAGCCAATTGTTGATTCTCCACAGACTGTGGGGGTGGTGTCTTGTACATGGTGATGTTCCTCAAACCAGTCCATTCTGATGCTGGATCGTTTGCTGAAAGCTCTTTTCTCAGCTTTTCAGAGTAGTTTTTTTTAGCCTCTCTGATTTCCTTTGTTAGTCTGTTCTTGGCCTGTTATACAAGATTTTATCCACACTTCTGTAAGCATCCTCTTTGGCATGACGAAGCTGCTTGAGTTTTCCAGTAAACCACGGTTTATCATTATTAAATGATAAGAAGGTCCTGGTGGAATGACATATCTTCATAGAAACTGTATATGAAGTTACAGTCTCTGTGAGCCCGTCCAGATCGGTGGCAGCAGATTCAAAAAACGCTCCAATCAGTGAAGTCAAAACAAGCTTATAAATCCTGCTCTGCTTCATTAGTCCATCATTTTACAGTCCTTAATACAGGTTTAGATGATTTCAGTTTCTGCCTGTAGGTCGGTATTAGAAACAGTGATCAGAGAGCCCCAAAGCAGCCCGTGGGACAGAGTGATATGCATCCCTTATTGTGGTGTAACAGTGATCCAATAAATTGCTGTCTCTGGTGGGACACGTAATGTACTGCTTGTATTTTGGCAGTTCACGGGAGAGATTGACTTTATTAAAGTCCCCGAGAATGATTAAAAAAGAGTCCGGGTCCTTGGCTCCATTTTCGTTATTTTGTCAGCCAGCTGTTGCATCGCGGCGCTCACGCACGCGTCCGGAGGCACGTACACATTCACGAGAATGAAAGTGGAAAACTCCCGCGGCGAGTAGAAAGTTTTACAGTTTATGATGAGTGCCTCTACATTAGGACAGCATACCTTTTTCAGCGTTGTTACATCTGAACACCAACTTTCGTTAATGTAGAAACACAATCCACCACCTCTAGTTTTCCCCGTTAACTCAGCGATGCGATCCGCTCTGAACAGCTGAGCTGAGATGAAGCGCGTTGTCCGGAATGGCATCACTCAGCCAGGTTTCAGTGAAGCACAGTGCAACAGAGTTTGAAAAGTCCTTGTTGGTGCGGGTAAGGAGAAGAAGTTCATCCGTTTTGTTAGGAAGGGAACGGACATTCGCGATGAATGCTTGGGAGCGCAGTCCGAAAGCCAAGCGTGCGGAGCTTCACCAGGGCGCCGGCACGTTTCCCTCTTCTGCATCTGCACCCGCGTTTGAACAACACCGCTGTACCTCCAACTAGAATGTCCAACAAAACGTCAGAATAATAAAAAAACAGAAAAATATTGTCTGGGATGTGTTACTTAATATTAAGGAGTCCGTCTCTGGTAAAACTTTTAGTAGAAGAATGACAAAACACATAACAAACAAACAAAAACATCAAAAGAAATGCAGAGCTCAGCGTCCTGGCTGCCATTTGCGGCGCCATGCTGATAGATTAGTAGCACAGTTAGTTCCTGAGAGTATGGTACCTCTCATTGCATGACACAGCGCACAGACCTACCCCACACTGACTGCACCATGTACCGCGGCCACTCCTACCTCTTTGGGGCACTGGATCCAGAGTGCTCTGACTGGATCCAAAGAGCTAGTGTTACTTACAGCCCTATTTTTCCTACCCCTGCTGCCTCTACCTCTAGTAACAGCTCTCCTATGGACACTACGACCGAGTCCACCCCTGCCCCCCCCCATCCCTTTTGGGCAAAGGGTCGAAATGATCACTTTTTTGTGCTTCGTGAACACTCTCGCCTTCCACGTTGGCACCATTGCGCTGCAAAGATGTAGCGGGAGAAGCGCGATTATTAGACGACCGATCGTCATTTCCAAAAGGCAAATATTCCCATTCAGAGTCAGAATCGGCGAATAACATTTGCAACACATCCTCACGGTACAACTTTTTATTAGCAATTTGGCGATTTTCTCTCACAAATCTAACAATTTACTCGCACGCTATGAACTGAACTGCTTCCGCATCAATGACACGATAGCGCACTTGCTCTGCTATTTCCTCGAACACCTTGAATAGGAACATGACGTCATTTTGGTCTATAATCGAAGTACTACATATCTGCCATCCAGTGATAGGGAATACAAATGAGATATTACACCATATTAGGAACTACAGTCTATTTTATTAAGTATGACGTCTTGTCGCAATTTTGCGACTTTGGCGCTTAGAGGGTTAAATGTTGTTTGAACATACATGTGCTTACATTTGAGCTGAAACTTCACAAACACATTCTGGGGAGAACTTAGACTTTAATAAAATTGTTAATAGTGGTCGACCGATATATCGCCAAGGCCAATATATCGGCCAATATTTGAAATTTTTTAAATATCGGCATCGGCCGACAAGTTTTCCTGTTTAGCCGATGCGTTCAAGGCGGGACTTTTATTTTGACGGCGCAGCTGACTTTTATTTTGACGCAATGGACGCGCCTGAGCGCAAAACTGTTCCCATCTACACTTTGTCGCTCTGACGTCGTTCAGTTCTGTCTAATGTAGATAGAAGTCTATCTAATAATCAGTTTGAACGGTTAAACAAAGGAGTTAAAATGTATACAAAAAAGTATTATAATGATTGCTTTAATATTATTAGTAATAGAAAGGCAAACATTACAATACTTTCTCATTTGCCGTCAGCATTCAGAAAATACGCATTTAAATCATTCATTTTAACAAATCTTTGAATGTCTATTAATGAACATTGAATTTCACAAACCTTGCAAACTTAGTCGGATCCAGTTGGGAGATCTTGTGAAGTGTGTATGTGTAACCTGCATGATCGCGTGTTCTCTGTGTGGCGGTCGGTCCGTGCAAATTTAATGCTGACTTTAAACTAAGTTAGTGATTTCAAATTATGCTGCGCTTTATGCATTTGCCCATTGTCATATCTATGTCCTTTTCATTGCGTGCTGTATGTAAAATGAGTGCTACCATGGCTTTATTTGAAAAAATGTGATTACCATTGCACACAAACTTCCCAGAATACTGAGTGCCCTGTTGGTGACAGTGTTTACTTCCTTTTTAATTATATTTTTATTAAACATGATTTATTTGGGAAAAATGCTGTCTTCTAAAGTGTAAGTATGTTTTTTTTACACAATTATTTTTAATCCATTTTAAAATGATTTCAAATTTCTTAAATATTAATTAAAATAAATAAAATTATATGGGCTTTATATCATCCATCGGCCACCCTGCTTTCCAAGATAATCGGAATCGGCATCGGCTGTCAAAAAAAAACCCAGACGGTTGAACACTAAGTAACAGATCAAATTTTGATTTGTTATCAGTGCATAGAAATGTTGAGATAACATTACGATTAATCAAGTTTTAGAATATTTTCATCGTAGTTCAGGTTAAATAATGTAAAGTTGTTAACCAATGTTGGGTAGTGAAGCCTTTTTGTAAAGCTTTGCAAAACTATATCAATAATATATAGTTCTTATTAATATTAATTCAATATTAATAATTACTTTTTTCCAAAATGTAAAAAAGAAATGTGGACCAAGTTTGGCCTGTTGCAGTTGGATATATTTTATTTATATTGAACATATTGTCAACCGATGTCATTTTTTTTGTCTATTATTTAAAGAAACATTTAAGGAAAAATTTACTAAAATGACCATTTGTAAAATTATTTTCATAAAAGACAAAAAACTTTGTTAAAAAACAAGCAAACAGAAATTTTTGGGTTATGGGTAATGTAGTTGTTTACCATTAATGAGGCTATTAAATGTCATTTTTGCAGTTGAAACAACACTGGCTTGTAGCTTTTACAAAAGCATATATCTTCACCCTAATGACCTCACAACTCATGGTAGGTCTGTCTTAAAATGTTTAAACATTGATGTTGGAGGAAATTAATGGGATTTTTCTGAGAACCAGACTATTTTGCTCTCTTTCTGGTTCATTAAATAGTTATACACCTGTCATGTCTGATCTTCACCTGTATGTGGATTCTGGGCAGGGGGCAGAAAGGACATGTACAGTGGGGAAAAAAAGTATTTAGTCAGCCACCAATTGTGCAAGTTCTCCCACTTAAAAAGATGAGAGAGGCCTGTAATTTTCATCATAGGTATACCTCAACTATTAGAGACAAAATGAGAAAAAAAAATCCAGAAAATCACATTGTAGGATTTTTAAAGAATTTATTTGCAAATTATGGTGGAAAATAAGTATTTGGTCAATAATAAAATTTAATCTCAATACTTTGTTATTTACCCTTTGTTGGCAATGACAGAGGTCTAAAACGTTTTTTGTAAGTCTTCACAAGGTTTTCACACACTGTTGCTGGTATTTTGGTCCATTCCTCCATGCAGATTTCCTCTAGAGCAGTAATGTTTTGGGGTTGTCGCTGGGCAACATGGATTTTCAAATCCCTCCAAAGATTTTTTATGGGGTTGAGATTTGGAGACTGGCTAGGTCACTCCAGGATCTTGAAATGCTTCTTACGAAGCCACTCCTTCGTTGCCCGGGCGGTGTGTTTGGGATCATTGTCATGCTGAAAGACCCAGCCACGTTTCATCTTCAATGCCCTTGCTGATGGAAGGAGGTTTTCACTCAACATCTCACGATACATGGCCCCATTCCTTCTTTCGTTTACACGGATCAGTCGTCCTGGTCCCTTTGCAGAAAAACAGCCCAAAGCATGATGTTTCCACCCCCATGCTTCACAGTAGGTATGGTGTTTTTTGGATGCAACTCAGCATTCTTTCTCCTACAAACACGACAAGTTGAGTTTTTACCAAAAGTTCTATTTTGGTTTCATCTGACCATATGACATTCTCCCAATCTTCTGGATCATCCAAATGCTCTCTAGCAAACTTCAGATGTGCCTGGACATGTACTGGCTTAAGCAGTGGGACACGTCTGGCACTGCAGGATTTCCCTGGCGGCGCAGTGTGTTACTGACGGTAGTTTTTGTTACTTTGGTCCCAGCTCTCTGCATGTCATTCACTAGGTCCCCCGTGTGGTTTTGGGATTTTTGCTCACAGTTCTTGTGACAATTTTGACCCCACGGGGTGAGATCTTGCGTGGAGCTCCAGATCGAGGTAGATTATCAGTGGTCTTGTATTTCTTCCATTTTCTAATAATTGCTCCCACAGTTGATTTCTTCACACCAAGCTGCTTATCTATTGCAGATTCAGTCTTCCCAGCCTGGTGCAGGTCTACAATTTTGTTTCTGGTGTCCTTTGACAGCTCTTTGTTCTTGGCCATGGTGGAGTTTGGAGTGACTGTTTGAGGTTGTGGACAGGTGTCTTTTATACTGATAACGAGTTCAAATAGATGCTATTAATACAGGTAATGAGTGGAGGATAGGAGGGTTTCTTAAAGACAAACTAACTGGTCTGTGAGAGCCAGAATTCTTGCTTGTTTGTAGGTGACCAAATACTTATTTTACCGAGGAATTTACCAATTAATTCTTTAAAAATCCTACAATGTGATTTTCTGGTTTTTTTTTCTCATTTTGTCTCTCATAGTTTGGGAGTATACCTATGATGAAATTACAGGCCTCTCTCATCTTTTTAAATTGGGAGAACTTGCACAATTGGTGTCTGACTAAATACTTTTTTCCCCACGTATTTGCAACTTTATCAACATTCACTGTAATTTGAAAATAATTGTGAAGTACAAGTCCTGTGGTTTCCCCCAGGAACGACGACCCCGTGCATGTGGAACAGACTGAACCTCAGCATTGTGTGTCATATCATCCTCAAGATGTGACATGATCCTAGCTTTATTTATGTCCTCCCCTGGTTCCTGCTTGCTCAGGCTTCCCTTTGGACTGCGAAAGTGATAGGAAACAAATGAGACGGTCCTGTAGGACTGCAGGCCCACATGCTGTATCTGCTGTGCCCTGACCTTATCGCTCGCTCCACGCTTTGCACCGCACTACATCACACCAGGGTCTCCAGGGCTTCTCCATCCAGTCAGCCAAGACGGTGTACTCTCTTCCCCTCGCCTCCATTCACATCCCAGCCACCAAGCTCCGTCCTCTTCCAACAGCCGCCACACAACGTCTTGACCACCCCTGTCAGCCCGCATCTTCGCACTCCCCGCGGTCAACCACCCCACTTCCTACAGCCGTTAAACCCTCCAAACCGCGGAAGCGTGCTGAAAAAACAGACAGAATGGCAAATCAGATAATGCAATGACACCGCAGATATTCCGAAGGGCTTTTTTTGCCTACTCTGCAATATGTCAGGAAAAACACAATGCATGCATACTTGCAGCACCACCTTACAGCTCAATGGTTTTTTACCGGAGGGGTTTTTAAAACAACAGTCTCCTCTGCCCATATTTCTTTAGCCGCAGCTCTTTCGATTTGCCTTTGCCTACTCTTTGCTTTTCAGACATGGCAATTATTTCTGGCACCTGCAAGATCGAATGAAGGGGAAACTCAGACAATGTGTGGTAATTAGATCTTGTGTATTTTAGCCTGCGATTATGTGCTTGACAATTTGTCATTGAGTGGACTCCGCAGCTGTCGCCGGAGTCGAGGCATGCGTCAATCAAAATAGCTCCGCCTCTCAGAGTTCCCTCCTCCCTCTCCCTTCACGTTCTGCATGATTCTCCCCGAGGCGTCACGGATGTTCTGAATGTATGTAGAAAGGGCAATCGTTTTAGGTATCTGCGCAATTAAAGTTGTCTTTGGATCGCATGTTAGACGCTTTAATAATGGAATTGTGTCTGTGCATTTCATTGTAAGTGTTATTTCTCCCTCCAACGACTTTGCTTGTCTCTGTCCACCCCCTCTTTTCACCCCCTCCTTTCTTCCTTCTCCTTCTCTCTCCATCTCACATTTACACGTACACACGTTTTTTAATGGAGCATCACAACTCCTGCTGCACTCCGATGGATGATATTCACAGAAAGCCTCTTTCATCCAGCAACATTTGGCTGAACTTCGATATAAATGCTTATGAAGATCATATTTCTCTAGAATTGTCCCTTGTCAATTCTTAAGTCCCTGCTCATATGCACATCAAGCTGTCAAGAGCATACTAAGTGTGTAAATGTATACAATGAAGTGAATCTTTTTGTATGCTCCTATTTGGCCTTTTTAGACACAATTACTGCTGTGTAAATGGTAAACACTTGTTACCTGCTTAGCAAGTTGATGCTAACTCCTGATGTGAACATTTGGGGGTTTTCCTCAACACCTCCACACAGCACTGGCAAGCACTCTGTTTTAATAAGACCTGAATTCTCTGCATAATTAGCGGGACTAGCCGTATTTATTTTCAGTGCTTTCAAAGAATAACTATGCAGTAGCTTTTTTGTTGTCTTTTTCCGTTTTTGACCAAGCCATGACCCAAGACTCCAAGAATATTAATATGATATAAGATAATATACAAATCATATTTTATAATAATAATAACAATTTAAATTACTACTAGAGTGTGAAACATAATGTTAAAGTGATACCAAAAATGTGCAAAAATCACTTTATAATATAATATAATATAATATAATATAAGAAATAATAATTATTATATCAATCATATTTCACTAATAATAATAATAACATTTTAATACAAATAATAGAGGTAAATATAATGTTTAAAGTGATACAGAAATTGTGCAAAAAAGATAAAAAATATGACTTGTCACTATAGTAAGTTAGTATACTGATTAGCAAAATATGCATTTATTATTAATATTATTATTACATAGTACAAGCTATTATATGTTTACCTCTAGTAATAATAAATAATTTAATAATACGTATACTAATGCTGCTACTAATAAAAATACTAATACTAATTTATTAATAAATTGTGGAAATGACATTTAACCACATTTAGAATTAAATGACCTTAGAAAAATAGAAAAATGTCATGCATATTTTTATGATGTATTTTCATATTTTAAGATCAAAAGTCTGGGTCTTTTATTTAGATTTTATGGTTTTATTCTTATAAAACAATAAAAGTCATTATTTAAGAAGTAGAATTGCGTGATAAATTTCAAATACATTTTTAATGTGACCTTTTATATAGCAAAAAGATAAATATCATGCCCAAGTACATAAGTGCTTGAAACACCCTGATATAATGCTTAACAGATCATGGGATGGAAAGTTAGAAATTAGTTAACAGTTTGGAAATGTCAAGAGGAGTTTTATGTAGACCGTTTTCTCCACGGACCTGTGGTTGGCAGCCCTGGGTTGAATGCATTCCCACCTCCAATGAGACTTCACAGTAAAAAGGGCAGGGTTTCCACAAAGATGGGTTGAAGCGATGGTCCAGTGGGTGTTAGATTACAGAAAGCATGTCAAAGAGTTTGCTAGCCTCTGCCTGCTCTTGCTTTGAACCCTTCGTCCATCACAGACAGGTAGAGTTAGCCCAATCATCTGGGACTTTAAGCTTATAGCTCTCTCTCCCTCTGAGCCTCATACAGTTCTGCTTAAATGGGATTTCGGCTGCATCCTATGCTGCTCTACTGATCTCACATCCAAGCCTGGAGCTCTCACTGATGGTGGTCAGCGGCGCTGTCCGTGGTGCTGATATTTGCTGGCTGCTGTCCGTGGTGCTGAAAGGACAGCTGGCTTCTCTACCACAGCAGCGGGCTGCCGTCTCCCTTGCGGCTAGTCGCGTACCTCATCTCAATTATCTCTCCTCGTATGGACCAAGTGCTCTGAAGTCGTGAACGCACAATCTGAACCAACCATTTGCTAGCCATCTGCCATTTCTGCTTAGCGCAGCCCCGGATGCTGTTCTACAGCTACAAAAGGGGGCAGATTTTTTCCAGAACTGCCATTCCGTGTGAGTAGGTGGCGGAGGAGGACTCTGTTTTTAATCATGTCGATTTGATTTGGCTAATTAAAAGAAGCATCAAGAGGAAATAATGTGAGGCAGAACCGCAATGCTTAATTGAATATGAATGTGCTAATTCGAGTGTGATCTTTAAATATAAGCTTGACAAAAGATGCTCATGTATTCAGTGGGCGTTTTGTTGCGTATGTGCTAATTGTAAATTCACGCCACGGACTCGCTCCCTAAAGTGCCCTCAGTGCATCCTTATGCTGTCCATTACTCTCCAATGTAAAAGCAGAAAGCATGGCTAATTCTATTTGGTTCTAGCTCAGATAGCACACTGACCTGGGAACCGGGCTTTCATCAGCAAGTGTTGAGTGCTTAAATCTGCACTAAAACATCATTGGGGGAAGATAACAATTCAGAGTGGGTTTTCTCACTGTCACGAGTGGACAGGAACATGCCAAACACTTTGTCAGGGCCGCCTCTCCTGCTCTCTTCATTGTTATGCGCTGTGTTGTAGTCATGCATCACGCTCAAGGGCAGATAATGACCTTAATGACAATGACCGTACCGGGAGAAAAAGAAGAATGCTTTCTATTTGGATTTCCAACTGGTTTCCCAACCTGCATATGTTTAGCAAGACCTGTTCGGTTACAAATGAGCACGCCACGCACCTGAGGCACTTTGGCATGTGCTGATAAAGCGTGAGATGGGGTCCCTTTGAGAGACACTACATTTATGTAATTTTGTTACTTACAGACAATAAAGTCACTGTCACTTCCAGAACAATGCATGCAATGCAGCAGTACAAAATGATCCTTCTGTGGGGAGAACAGTCTGTCTGCCGCGTTAAAGCGGAATTACATGGCCGATATATTTGGAATAGCATAGGATTGAGTGTTTTCATTCCAATTATGCTTCATATTTCTTCTCGTCCCCATGTGTGCACATTGGCTTTATTGCACAGTGCTGCATGCTGTATGGAACGGCTATTAAGAAATGTAGTCACTAATCCTTTGACAAACATAAGAGAACATAATCTTTCACAAGACCTTTTTTGAAGATTTTCCACAGATTCTGTGCCGTTGTTAGCCTTTCAAAACAGGCCTTTTAATTGATCTTTTCCTCCCCGTCTACTATTCGCAGAAAACGACCTAATAGACCCTTCTATTTTTCCTTATGCTCTTTCTCCAACGAGTGGAGAGTATTATTTAAGGCCAGGTTTTGAAAGGCAGAAAAGCTGTTATCACTTTCAAGGTCTTTTGAAAAGTCCTCTTGTGCACGATCACAGTAATTAATTCGAAGCAAATGAGAAATTAAGCTCTCGTTTTGTGATCAAATTAATTTTTCTTCGCTCGCGGAGTGCATATTGCTTCAATATCATCTCTTCCGCCATGCAAGCACCTTTATTTATGGATGCTGATTAGGCCAGAGGAGCAGAGGGCACCCCTGAGCTCTGTATGGCACCCTGCTGCACGGTGATCTGTTTTCCTGGGCCAAATTTACTGAGCAGTTGCGCCACATTTGTGCGTGGTAATTCATCTCAAAAACCTTTCTTATGTCTTATTCACTTCACTTGTTACCTTATTCATCTGTCTTATTCTCTAACCACTGAAATAGTGCTCTGTGGGTATTTTAATGACATCTTCGTCATTATATGTGTAAATTAGGTCTGATTGATTGATTGATTTCAGTAGTAGTATATTGACAATTTATTATTATTGTGTCGTGCGATTGCTTTTATATTACATTCATGGAAAGCAAGCTGTTTCAATTTGATCATGTCAGCATTAATTCTGTCATTCACTGGATATTTTAATTAAGTCATTTGTCATCTTGTACATAAATTATGCATGATGATAACGATAGTGATGATGATTTTAATTTTATTTATTTAGAGCAATCATTATTATTATTATTATTATTATTGTATGGTGTAATTGCTTTTTTTTTTACTATGTATTCATGGAAAACACGCTGTTTGTGTTTTATTTTGACTATGTCAGCACTGAAACATTGCTAGGCCATGGATATTTTAATTAAGTCATTTGTCATCTTGTATATAAATTATGCATGATTATAACGATAGTGATTTTTATTTTATTATTTATAGTAATAAGAACTAATTATTTATTTATTTTAAGGTAAACTATATTATTAATCTTATTTTGTATGGTTGTATTTGCTTTATACAATTAGTCATGGAAAACACGCAGTGTTATTTTGACCATGCAGCATTCTTGCATTAACTGAAACAGTGCTGGGCATGGATATTTTAATGGATATTAAAGTCATTTTGTCATCTTGTATATAAAAATTAGGCTGATGAAGATGATGAGGTTTTAATGTATTTTTATTAGTGCAGTCAAACGATTAATCGCGATTAATTGCTTCCAAAATAAAAGTTTTTGTTTATATTATATATGTCTGTGTACTGTGTATATTTATATGTATACACACAAACGTTTAAGAAATATGTGTGCATATATATTTATTTATCAGGATTTATTTTATACAGAAATATAAATATATATTACATGTATTTCTTAAATGTATACATGTATGGGGGTCAAAGACGAAAAAAGGGTTTAAGCATAAAAACAATAGTGTAATACTGCTTTAAATTGTTGTTGTTTTCCCCCCAAAAATGTAAAAAGTTTTGTTTTTCTGAGCAAAAAATAAATATCATACTTTTTTCCCTGATTTACAGAAGAGACCCACTAAAATGTCATTCAGTGTAACAATCTTGTTAGGCATATTTGCAACAAAAAATCAATTTATGACATATTAAAAGACCAATTACTTTCACCCCAAATACTAATTAGTTGTAATTTTACATTTTTAAAATTTGCCACTATCCTAGGTTTTGCCCATTTGTCAGTAAGAATTTTTTACTAATTTAAAAACACAATAAAATTGTATATGCTCCCTTATTCTTTTATATATATTATGTACACGTCAGAATAAGCATGTTGTTTGAATTTTTACATAAATATTGTGTTACACTGAATGACAATGTAACATTATTTCAACCCAATTTTGACATTTTATCCTCCAAAAACTATTTTAAAACCTTAAAAGTAGACACTTTACTTGCATTTAATGTGCTTTCTATGGACATAAAATCACTTTTGTAAATTTCTTTTGATGCAGACATCTTAACGTCTTTGACCCGTGTGTGTGTGTGTGTGTGTGTGTGTGTGTGTGTGTGTTTATGTATATATAAATATACACAGTACACACTCATGTATTATGTAAACACAAACTTTTATTTTGGATGCAATTAATCACAATTAATCAATTTGACAGCCTTTATTTATTTATTTCAATAACGACTAACATTGATTGACTGATTGATTAATTGATTTACTGATTGATTGTTGGGGATTGTTATTTATAAATGTATACTGTATTCACGAAACTTTGTGAAATACTTGCGTCAGTTTACATCAAACTATTCCATGGAAACCAAGTATTACACTTTTTTTTTTTTAAATAGCTATTTTGTGTTTTCTGTTGATCAAGTAGTAATTCATAAAATGATGATTCAGTTATGGACATGAGCATTATTGTCAGCCATAGAGTATCTCCAGACTCTTGATATGTGATTGGTTATATGCTGTGTAATTCCTACAGTGTTCCATATATTGCAGTATTCTGCTGCAAACTCTACAGCCTAGCACTCAAAACTGACCCGCTATATCAGACGTTACTGTTAATTTGCTGTAAGCATTGAGCAGTTATCACAGATTTGCATATTCCCTTTAATGAATTCGGCACACATACAGCGCACACAAATAAAAGGAGTGTGGTGCGATCATGCCGCTGCATACTCCTCATTAATAAACATGCGTCATTTACACTCCTCACCTGATGCCCGTACTACGCTCACATTCTGTCTTATTATCTGTCATCCTCTGCTTTCAGACGCTGTCACTAGTGCACTACTATGCTCAGCCACTATATGGGTAAAAGAGAGAGGTGTTGATTGACTGAGAGGGCTTCAGGGGGCTCAGAGCTGTTTAAAACACTAGCTGCGAGCTGGTTTGTGAATATTCATCTGTGAACTGATCGGCAAATTTGCAAAGCGAATGAGGGGATCTGTCAACTAGCCCAGTCTGTTACACTGCAAAGTGCATTAAAGATTGATTTCATTATGCTCAAAGATTCTCAGCCGAGGGAATCACACTGCCAGGTCTTGATTTTGTGATCAAACTGACCCCCTAATAGAAATTCACAACTAAAGGCCAGAAAGGATTGTACTTTGATATGAGTCACAGACTAAATTTAGGAGTGCATGTGAGTTTGGTCATAAATTAACATACTGTCTGTTTTATTTTTAAACTTTCAGAGGCCTGGTCAGAGGATTTCTGGTGGTGACGACTTACCGGTGGAATGCAGATGCACTTCTCTAAAGGAAGCTGGGGGAAATCATGTATTTGACCTACTACCTACGAAAAATACAACCGCAGCAGTAATCCTACTTTCACCAGAGGGTGAGATGCATAAATCGTTCTTTTAACGATGTCGAGTCAACTAGATTTTTAGGGCAGTTTTAGATTTCAAAGCACTAAGTACTGTGTGAGTTTTTTTTTTTTATATATATATACACGGTCTTTCAGAAGTGTTCCTCAATGGAGTTACTCAGAAGAGAATCAAGATGGAGAATCAAGTGAAAAGAAACTCTAAAATATTAGGCGGTTTTTAGAAAACTGGGACCTTGCTATTTCTGCAGCGCTATTTTGGAAAGGCCAGATAAATTAATACGCTAGACTGGGAATAAATCTCTCCTCTGCAGTGGATTAAGAGAAACGGAACATTAGAAAAGGAGGATTAGGAGCACGCTTGGAAGATGATGACACGGAAGTGGAGGTGCAGCGTGAAGTACTCGCGGGCCTCCGTTTGGCTGGGGCTCATGGTGGCCATTGCGGTCACCACGGCTCTGGAGTTCGACGGTCTGCCCGGTCAGTGGGTTCGTTATGGACCCTGGGAGGCGGGAGCCACCGGAGAGCTGAGCTTCACCATGAAGACGAACATCAGCAAAGCTGTGGTGCTGTACCTGGACGATGGCGGCAACTGCGACTTCCTGGAGCTCTTGATCAACGACGGCCGTCTGCAGTTGCGCTTCGCTATCCACTGCGGCGAGCCAGCCTCGTTGCACATGGAGACACACGTCAACGACGAACGCTGGCATCGCGTGCTGCTCACGAGGAATTATCGTGAGACCATGCTGGCAATGGACGGGGAGAGCAAAGTGGTGGAGGTGAAGTCCAAGCGAAGAGAAATGATGGTGGCTAGCGACTTGTACGTGGGTGGGATCCCACCAGATGTGCGTCTCTCTGCCCTCACGTCCAGCACGGTCAAGTACGAGCCGCCTTTCCGAGGCCTGATCGCCAACTTGAAGTTAGGAGAGACTCCTCCTGCTCTCCTGGACAGTCAGAGCGTGAAGAACGATCTGGAATACCTGTGTACTAAACAAAACCCCTGCAGCAACGGAGGACGCTGCTCCATTCATGACAGCGAGGTGCTGTGCGATTGCTCTAATACTGGCTACAAAGGGAAATACTGCACTGAAGGTAAGCAAGGTGATGTGCTTCAAGGCCTTACATAACTTGAAGATGTTCTTATCACAATGCCTTACTGGATAACGCGCTTAGCTGTCAAGGTAAAATGTTTGCTTTTATGGAACTCAAGGCCTCAGAAGTTGGAAATTATTAACCATTATCTGATCTGGTCTGCCTGTTTTCTAATCGTTTGGTTGAGTGTTTGTCTTATCTTCTTCCTCTGCTCTTAAACTGCAGTTTGACTGCAAAAATGTTTGCAATATCTATAGTGCAACTGCAGCACGGTGTTGACATTTTTAGGAAAGTTGGGTGATTTCAAGTAATAGCTCAGCCAAACATGGAAATTCTGCCATCGCATGGGTTTGGAACAAAATGAGGGTGATTTTCGTTCTTTTGTGGAACTCAAAAGGAGACATTTCGAACAATATTCTGGTCGCTCTTTTCTATTCAATTACAATGAATGGGATTTTGAAGATTTGAAAAGGGTGCAAAAGCAGCTTAAAAGTGGTTCATATGAATTGTGCACTATGTTTCAAGTCTTCTGAAGGCATATGGGAGCTTTGTGTGAGGAACAGACTGAAATTAAGACTAAGCTATATTCAGTGATAATCTTCCTCTCCAGTGAACTGATATCCACTGTGACCTGATCAGTGAACCAGTGAGTTGAAGTTTAGGGCAGATGTCAATTTTCAAGGAGTTAAATTGTGTGTTCTGCATACAAAGCTATTATATGACTTTAGAAGTCTATGAATATAGCATGCAAGTCAGATGGACCACATCTGTGAAGCATTTGTGGTGCTTTTTTTTTTTTTTTTTTACCATTTTGCTGCTTGACAAACTCAGGTCTCGTTAACTTTTATTATGTTTAGAAGAGTGGCCAGGATGTTCTTTAAAAAAAATCACCTTTTGCATTCTTTAGAAGAGAAAGTCATACAGGTTTGGAATGACTTGATGGTGAGTAAAAAAAAAGTAGGTGAACCATTCCTTTGAAGTTGTGATAAAACGTAAGTTGCGGCAGATCTTTTCTTCCATATTGTGACATGCATTCAGGTGTAACAGGAACAGACTTGCTTCTATGCATCGGTTGTTGATTGATTTAGATGTGGATGTAGCACTAAAAATGGGGGTATGTGAAAAAAGTTATTTTAAAATGATGAGGTCAAAAAAATACAAAATAAAAAAAGGAATGGGTTCTATAACAGGCTGAATTTTCATTTCATGCCGACTTTAATGAAGCACTGAAAAACCACTTTTACAGTGGTGTGTTTCAGATGGTCTGGTATAACAGCACATTAGCTTTTTAAAATGCCTTGAGAATTTATAGCTAATGAGATATCTTTGGATGTAGATCTCATTAGATCAGGTTCAGAGGGTTTGCATGTTTACAGCTGTTTAGAAAAAACAGTTTATTTTAACTGTAAATAAAGGATTGATATGCAAAAAAAAAGCATCTCAAACATATGCGACGGAAAGATAAGCATAGCGCATTATTTGTATCCTGATGTCAGCTTCATTCATATCAAAAGGCTTCTTTTAGCCTTTTTAATACTGAAAATGTAGCTAAACAAAATGGGGGAAAATCTAGTTATAATAAATAGAGAAAATTCAGAAATATAAATGAAAATCATGCTACCTACCAAAGTAATAATCCACTAAATCATGCCAGCATTATCACCGTGAGACATCTTTCATTTTATATCCGTATTATTATGTGAAATCCAATACAAAGCACCAGTAAATCATATCCGAGCCTTTCGGACTGATGTATTTCGCCAGAAAATGATCAGAACTATGTGTTTGCATTAGTAATTTTAGCTGTGTACGATCTGTATGCATGTGTAGCATATTTCCGTATTAATTTGATGAAAACATGGACATGTGTTGGAGCATGGGAGAGCAATTTGCCTGTTCTAGGTGACATATGTAGACTAATTAGGGCCACTCAGCAATGTCTCAGCCCTTTGGAGTGTACGGTGTTAAACCCGAGGCCAAATCTGCATGACTTCATACAGAAATATATTTGGTCCGTTTCTCCTTCTAATTGAACAGGCAGCGAGGACAGAGACCGTGGCAGCTCACGCTTGGCTTTTCACTTAATGCAGTCTCAGGTTACCCACTGTGGAGTCGGCAGGAAGCGGCGCTTTGCTCTGTACAGAGAGAACGCCAGCGTGACGGAGTCCAGCTAGTACGTTTCGAATTAAGATGAAATATTCCGGCTCTTCAAAAGAAGAGAGATATGTGGGATGGGGAGAGACGTTAAGAACAGAAAAATAAATCCTCCTGAAAGTTGATAGAGCAAATTGGATTTGACACTGGTAAAGGACAATATTAAAAGGAACAATTGGCTTTCACACGCCTTAAATCCTTTCTTTTACTCCAGAGATTATCCATCGGAAGACTGATTTATCAAACACAGAGGAGTATTTGAGTATTTAAAAAAATGCATAGATAATCAAGAGTCACAGTGTAATTATTATTTCTAGTTAAGTATTGATATAACAAATCCTCTGAAGAATTAGCAGAGACTCATCAAACGGTGGCGGTTAATTACACGCGTGTCTTTTCATATTTAACAATATTCCCAGACTGTGAGTGGGAAGTGGTCTCCATCGCCGTGCCCTTGTCAAACCTCCCAGGTGAAATTTTGCAGGCTTTTACCTTCAAAGCTAAGAGGGCCGTCAGTATCAATTAAGGCTGCCCTTGCCACAATGGAAATCTAGGCCAAAGCGATATATCAGCAGTGTGCATCTTTTCTCTTGCATCTGCATCAGGCATGCTAATGAGATCTCAACCCAGTTGCATGAGTGGTGCAGAAACTGCAGTGCTGGTCAGACGCTGTATTATCGCCACCGCTTCTGTGCTGTGTATATATATATATACAGCATTAACACGGGCCTGCTGGGAGCTCTTAAAATCAATACGGTTACCATTTTAAAAGGCACATAAGCAGAACTGCACACAGGCACAAGTGTTCCTCATTAACGGGATGCTTTCATATGCCTGGAGATGACGAAAGCAGGCTTTTACTTTTAGTTGTACAGAACCACAGTCTTGCAGGGCTGGAGGAGATTCTGCTGTAGCGTTTATACTGAGGTATATCCTTGTTGTGGTTTGAAGAATCTGACACCAAGCAAAAAACTATAGCAAGCAAAAATAATATACTCTGCAAACTGTCACAGATGGGTGCTTCCAGTGTTCTTTTCTTTTTTTTCCATCATCCAGAAACATATATTTCAAAAAAAGAACATTCAGTCAGTATATCGAGCTGTAGTTGCTATTGTTATATTAAAATCAACCCCATTATTTTTTGTTATGTATTGTATTTAATAATTGTATTATTATTCATTAATTTGTCAATCACTTGAAAAGTAAAGCAAACCAAAAGTGCAATATTCATCTTTTTAGCATTATAAAACTTGATTTATAATAGCTTGCATATATAATTCTTAATGCACCCTACATTTCATTTATAGGCATGATTTAATTTTTGTTTGATTTTTTTTTATTTTATTTGACATTAGACACGTTATTTAAAGCGATTTAAATTGTATTCAGGTTTACATTTGTCGGTTAATGGCTTCCCTGGGTATCATCCCCATGACCTTGGAATACTAGTGCCATACTGTTTGGAGCACAGTTGGTTTCAATATTGCAGAAAAACTCTATCTATCTAAATATATATATATATAAATATAATATATATATATATATATATATATAATCATATATTATATATATATATACGGTTACCATGATATACGTATCATACAGTGATATAAGGTTTTGGTCATACCGCCCACCCGTACAGTCTACTGATTATTTCTATAAAAGCAAGAGCACATCACTGAAGAAGTCTAGTTTGCATCAAACAAAAAACCTTTTCATGTACAGTAGCGTTGGACTCCATCCCTTCTGTGGTCTTTTTAGTCTGTATGAGAGACTCGATTCGCAGAGGCTGTTCTTTAAGTGTACAGGGAACAGGCTTTCACTGTGAAAACAAGGCCATCCGCTCCCCAGGATTAAATAATGTAGACAGAGAGTCTGTCTTATTTATCAACACAAATTAGTCTGGGTCGCCCTGAATATCGAGCTGTGTGTGCCAAGGATGCAAGCATCTGTATTTCGCTATCAGACAGGCATCTGCTGCCATTGTGCAGTTTTGTATTTCTTTTGGGGCCAAAACGCAAGCAAGTGAGGTTAGCTACATTCACCCGGCTCAGGGCTTGTGTGTTTTTGCCAGTAGCCGGTTGTGCGGTAATCAGCACCATAGTTTACCACACTTGGCAGAGGGCACAAGAAGCTAAATAATGGTTTACACACTAGGCAGCAATTCAGCAAGTAATTAAAATAGGACATGGAGTCTATTCAGCTGCCTTGTTAATTTTGCTTGGTGGCCATTTGCAATACAACACAGTCCCTGTCTTTTGAAACCTTATAATAGCTTCCTGTGAGGAATGGGCTGAAATTGAAGATGTATTTTATTGATAATCTTCCCCTCCAGTGAGCTGTTAACTTGAAACTGCTGACCGAATCAAGAGTAAATTAATTTTTGTATTAAGTATTCCTTTTTTTTTGATTTGCCAATTAACTGTGGTTAATAGAATGAATTTGGTGTTACTAATAATGTTGGATGTATTTGAATTACAGGAAGATCAAATATCAGTTCTACTTATAGATATATAGATATTGATATCTATCTTTGGTGTCAATGAAAAAAAAATCGGCACAGGAGGATGAGAATTCATATAAAACGTAATTTTCCAACTCCGTGTCCCTCATGATTCACCCACTTATTTTCTTTCATGCAATGAACACTCGGTTATCAGTAGGTCTACATGATCTGTCAACACACCACCTGATTTTTGCGGCAGGTCTTTGCAAGGTCAAAATGAATGCTAGTTCTCCTTCTCAGAGGGAAAGGATCTTCGTGTTAGATATTGTTTGCATTTGCTTTCTTTGTTTAATAAAAGGAGCTTGTTGGAGCTTGTCAGATTTGCTTTTAGACCTAGGAAAGACACCCCAAATCCCATCCCTGTGCACTCAAGTGCATTTGCTGGTTTGCCTGTGTGGCTTTGCATTTTCAAAATTCGTATAGTGGAAAATAAAGGCAGACTGCAAAGGGATAAAAGGGTATTGCTGGAGTTCATGTTTTCATGATTTTCATCCACAAAACGTCAGGATTACTTGTTACTTATTTAGCTTACTACTTACTAGCTAATTCTCATTAAATTAGTTCTTAAGTGTCACACATTTATTTGTTCCTGATTTAAAAAACGAAATATATCATTTAAATGGTGTAGAACATCAGAACATAATGCTAGGATCAGTGCATTATCAAATTATATATTAATTACTTCTTTCTTCAATTACAAGCACTGTATATATTTTATTTGTTTTTTAAGATAACAGATTTTTTGTTATATGAAGGTTACATTTTTCTTGTAAATATTTGATCATGCCTTCATAATTCATGCTTTAAAAAAAGCCTTTAATGAATACATTTTCTTGTAACCTTGGCCCAGACTTAGACTTTCACTCCAAAAATTTTAGCAAAAGTGCGCTTGTTTACCAAGTAGACATCAGTGTCAGTGCTCAAGATGAAACATGACACATGGGATGTGTGAAGAAAATAAACAAATTACTTTTTATTTTTGTCTTTAAAATGCAAAAAGTCTGACAAATTATCTGTCTGTATTTACAATGCTTGTTTTTTTGGTGAGGCCAGTGAAAACACTGGCAGACCAAGTCGAAATCTGAATTACTGACTGGGCCAAACGAAAAAAAAAAATACTTTGATCATACTTTATCTTAAGCTCCAATTCTTGCTATTAACAAACCATTAACTATGACTTTTGCTTTAAAAAGCTACTAATTTGCTGCTTATTAATAGTTAATATGGTAGTTGTTAAGTTTAGGGGTAGGATTAGGGATGTAGAACATGGTCATGACTCATGCAGAATATGTACTTTATAAGTACTAATAAGCAGCCAATATGTTATTAATAGGCATGCTAATAGTTAATAGTGAGAATGGGTCCTTATACTAAAGTGTTACCCTTACTTTTGTGCCCTGGGAGACTAAAACAGCAATGGCATTGAGATTCAGTGAAAAAGTAGTTTAAGAATAATGTTTTTTCATTTTGGAAAGAGTGCATTAACAATCGCGAGACAAGTGCTCACCAAAGAGTGGTGTCCTTAGGCATTTCTTGAAGCTGGCAGGGGACTCGGCTGCTCATTCCAGCTTTGAGGTACAGTTAAAGTGAGACATTGTGAAAGTGATTTTCAGCCTCTGTGTTATTTATGCCTGATTAAAAATCATAACTTTCACACGTACAATTATGCAGGATGATCAAACGAACTGTTGCAAAAACAGATAATGAAACGAGCTGCCAATAAGATGCTGGCGAGAAGCCATGCTCCAGGTGAGAAGCTGTTTTAAGTGGCTGACACCTATATTATTGATTTACTGCAATAACAATCAAAAAGTCTGTGGATTGCATATTTTAGCTCCTGTAAACAGATACTTCCTCCATTGTGGTGGTTGATGGAGACGCCTCGTCTCGTTCGAGTTCACACTGGAGGACCGGATTCAGATCAAGAGAGGGATTAGCATCACTTCACTAAATAGAGACAGATTACATGCCACTCTGGCTTTTTCAGACCGACAGGCTGAGATCATGCTAATAACCCGCGTGGCGCTAGCCTAGCACCAGCTCAAGATGCTGTCACCATGTCAGCTCTCACGGCCATGCTCGATTCATTACAATTCTCCGGGACTTTGTTGCCGTGACCAATTTGAGGAAGCCGAGGAGAGCACTTGTAAAGGTTAAAGCAGCCCTCGTGATTTATGGGGGGCTGAGAGTTTTGCATGGCCTGATATCCTGAGCCAAGCAAGCAGATCCCACAAACACAGTGTGATTAAGAGATTTACTGTCTCTCTCTAGGCAATCGAGCAGCTTTTGCGCTGAGGGATTTGTGTCGTCTTTTGTCCCGGCTTTTGTTGTGCTTTCAGCTTCCCTTTGCAAACATTGTTGGGGTGCGCTAACATCCCCCTCGCACCTGTGGTATCTGACAGACAGTCCAAATCGCCTTTTCATTGATAAAGCAGTCCATTAAGATCTGCTTGGAAACAGCGGATTTAATTTGTAGCCGTTGAGTGACCGAGATTAGGAAAATGGATAATAGAGCAACTCCCGGGTGCTCGTTTACGCGCCGGCGTCTCCATGGCCACATAATGATGATCGCAATATAACATTCGCAAAGATTCCTCTTTAATTGGCCGTAGGGTTAGGTCTGTGTTTTCAATGGTCATGTGGAAGCCGCCATGTGTTCTCATTAGTGTTTTAGAGCGAGGATTGTTGCCCTCCACCTTTTAAGAGCTGCAAACAGCTCCTCTCACAGCTACTTTCTCCTCATTATCACAGTGGCAACAGTGATCTGACTCACCTTCCATGACCAGACCATCCAGCCCCACACTAGCTCCACCTAGCAAGCCTTTGACGTTCTCCCTTGACTCCTATTATTTCACAGTAAAGGCTTTCCGTGCCTCGCTCGGCCCTGTGCTCGCCTGAGTCGGTCCTGTGGTCTCGAGTATGTCATTAAGGTAGCACCTGACCTTTTGGCCTCTTGGAGAACATGTTTTCAACTTCATCACATTCAAATTACGGTATTAATGAGTCCCAAATTACTTTTTGTCTGTACCCATTGATTCATATGAATAATTAAAACAATGAACATGTGATTAGTGTTATGCATATTATGTAAGTAGATAATATTTAGCTTTGTAATATACATATATTGTAATGTGTGCCTTGGAGGAGGAAAGCCTGGTTCCTTCTCTCTCTTCAGTTGAACATCTTGCCACAACGAGTATATGAAGGCATGGTTTTCTGAAAAACAGATTTGATACAATATATATTGTTGCTATAAAAGTAATAGTGACTTCACTTGATGGTATGATAATGGTTTGATGAATTTACTCAAAATAAATAGTGTGATATTTGTTTCTAATTTTAATTTCTCTGCTAAATTTGTCTGCTAAATTGTTCAACAGTTGATTTGCATGCATAAGTAGAATTCTGCCATTTTTTTCCCCTTAAAGTCATAAAGTTCCAGTGTCATAAGTAGCATACTATGGAGGAAATGGTGTGAATGACATTTGGACTTTTTTTTTTTTGGTCAATAGCCAACATCTTACTAAGGCTTATTTCATAACTTGCATTTTATGCATCCGTTAGTGCAGTTCACCACTGTACGGCCTTCCCACTGGGATTTTGGTCATCTGTTGTTGTTGCTAAAACAGACTATTTTTTTGTATAGCCATTATTAGAAATGACACATGGTTAACGTACTGATCTTGGTTCCCACGTCATTTTGACCTGAAGGGGTTTCTTTTTCCCAAAAATTCTGGTTAATGTTATTGCATTAGAATACAACTTACTGATTGCTCAACAGCCCCCCAATTTATAATTGTCTTGTACTTTTTTTTCTCCCACCTTGTTGCACTTGTTATTTCAGTTTTGGAGTGAGCAATGCCAGAATTATCCACAAATAATGCTTTCTTTCACTCAAAAACTGTAGTGCATAAGCTCCGATCAATAAGACCAATGACCAATCAGTTCCTAAAACAAGACTGAGATACAAGACTTGGTGATAATAGAATAATGAGACATTTACAGGCAATTTTTAAAAAGGATTTTCAACACAGCCCAAGGGTTGAAAATGTTCTATTCATATGTTTTTTTTTTTCAACTTTGATTTTTTCACACATCACAGACTAGATACGAGTCTAATTTCTTATCAAAATCAGACACTATTTTTATAGTTTGTGTACTTGAGAAAACCAATTATTTCACTCTTTGTTATCATAGTTTTAAATGTAGTAATTCATATTTTTGTGATGGGGTTTCATATTGTAAAAGAAATTCTTATTTCAGTTGATTTGGATAATATTTTAGTGTTCCTAGGGAAAAACGGTAAAAATCTTTACCAAAAATAATCTACGAAATAGGGTGTGTTCAAAATTACTAGCAGTCTGAATCAAATGCATGCTGTCAGAGTTCACAAACTATCATCCGGGTACTTTTCACGAACTGTTTTATGAATACCACGCATTCTGTTTTTCACCTACTGTATAGTAGAGAAGTACAGTGGGCATTTTGGGACGCAGAGTTGGTTAAACATTTCAAGACAGGTTTAATATGACCTTCATATAGCACAAAGAAAAGTTGAAATTGGTTAGTTTTAATAAAAATCAACCCCTGGGAAATAAAAGTCTCCCGAACTTGAAGAAACTCCCATTTATAGATTTCATCATTGTATCTCAGAAAACAACACGAGCAACAAGCATCCCAGCTCCCACGAGTCTTATCATCTAGACATCTACTATAAACAGTCATCTGCAGTAATGACAATAACATTTGAGAGTATGACTTGATTTATGACTCAAACAAGTGGTGCGTGCATTTTTATCATGTTTTAGTCAGACTGAAATCTACAGTAGACTCCCAAGGATGCAATTATGAGCTTTTTAAAGTTGCTGCCAACAACATTTGTACGTACTTACTGTATACTCAAGTGGTGGTATTTTAGTTCACAAGCCCTCAAAGTTATTTGAGTAATACTCTTTAACCACTTAAAAATGACTTTCACCCTCTGAGTTCCTTGAACGCTTATCTTACTGATGCATATGATTTTTCTTGGATCCACATGATGTTTTGCTCCCACACCTGAATATTTATGAAGTGTAGGATTACAAGTAGGCCTACATACTTTTATTAAATTTATATTTATAGTAGTTTGCATTTTAGCTGTTTTCCATGTAACATTTGGTTCATAATAGCAGGATTTGACATTCAAACAAGATATATTTAATTAAATACGAACCATAACCTAACTTGATATTTTGATAGTCTCACCTAGCAATTACACATGCATATAGTCTTCAGTTCTTCTCATTATAGTTTCAACAGCCTGAATGACAAATGGTGAATTCTGTGTTGTTGATTTATTATTCTCTTTTTTCTTTCCCATCATTCCTGCTGCAGCTCTCCAGCAAGTTTTAGGAGGTAAGACCAATGTTTTGTCTTTTCAGATATCTGATATGCCAGAGCTGATAGTGATGCTGGTGTCATCCTTCCTTGCATTGTCAGTTTGTACTGCAGTTCTGCTGACTGACTCGAGTGGACTAAAATCACTCACCTGCATGAGACAAAGACCAGATTCAGCGACAGATTGAGCGGCATGTGCCGTTGCACGCACCACACCGGCTATGCGCGAGTAAACGGTGGACCGTCTATGTTGTGATTTTATAATGCTCGGTCTCCAGTTTTGCAGGGCCGGAGGCTCGGGCCTCCAGCGCTGCAGCTTTTAAATGATCTCTGAATTAGATCTGCTGAATTAGACCGCGTAAGTGCAACCCAGGCTAGGATTAAGGCAGCTGGCAGTGGTCATGCAAAACCGCTCTGCCATATACAGCTCATGGGGAAGATAAATTGAACCTTGCAGTTAGGGCGAGAGCGGTGTAGGAGATGAATCCTGCAAGACTTGACACTTCACAACTCACAAGTTTGAATGCTGGAGAAGATCCCAAGTATATATTATTCTTCCAACACCTTCTGTGTGAATGATAAAACTTAAATGCCACGGTTTGTGATGTCCGCACCCGTACCCGGATGGTTTTAGCTCCAAGGACCTCGATATTTTATGTGGATGGATAGGTTGAGTCTGAGGCCTGTGGTAAATTCATCAACTCAATCTTGATTCTCAAAAGCGAGTGATGAAAAATGTCTCTCTGATCGAGGAGATTCATGATGCCTTGGTTATTTAAAATGTATTATATTGTGCCTCGGAGCTGATGTGATGTCTGGGCTTGAAAATTATGATGTACTGCATTATTCAGTAGTTGTTAAAACACTGTTAACAGATACACTGAAGAAAGTCAGTTTTTTTTAATGTATATCTTTTTGTGAGCAGTTTGAAAATCCAAATAGCAAGAAGGAAATGGCGAAAAAAATGCCAAAAATGTAATAGAGGCACAAGTCTGAGGTCTTGAAAAAGGAGCAGTCTATTGTGAAAAGGTCTGCTCTGTTTAAAATGTACACTCAGTGATGTCATTGAAGCGCTTGTGATCATTGGCGGTGTCTGTATTGTATTCGTTCTCAACAGAGGAAGGTTATCGTACAGGCCACAGTGACACTAGTGGATGACAGAGGCCTTCTTTTACAACATGTGCTTTTAGCCTAGACTTTTAATCATCCTCCGTTTCCCTTGTGAAGAGCTCAAGTGCTAGGACTATGCGGACATCAAATGGCAAGAATTGGACAGGGATGTGCCATATAAAGCAAGTGCTTGTGTCTTTATTGGATTAAAGCTTTCACACAGTGTCAGCACTTTGTTTCCATTGCAGAACGCATGAAAACAAAGATGACACTCATTCAAGCAAACTCACAACCACTCCGTTTTTTTTGTCACTTTTTCGGGAATGCAGTGTGACATCTGAAAAGCTCGATTTAGGTGTCCCATCAAATAGTGTATGTATGGCATTAAAATTCTGTCACATGGAGATCCAGTGAGTGTTTGTGGATGGGCCTGTTCGTGTTTGGGTGGTCACAGGAAGATGGAGGTGTTGTAGCAGAAAGCAGATATGAGAAAATGTGTTTTTGTGTTAGGTCAGATGCCTCAGCCATGTCACTGCTGAAAATACCATCTGCACGGATTTCCGTGATGCTTCTTGTCAGTTGGTGCTTGTCTAGTTGGAGCACCAAAAATTACAGTAAAGCTGAAAACAAGACTTAGTTAGGTAAGATAGTTAGGAAGCAATCAAAATTAGTTTATATTCAGAACGCTGAACTTTTTAGCAGGGGTTTCTGTTTCACAATAGCTAAAAACGAACCTTACTTTTGCAGCATTTATACATTTTTGACAAGGATACATTAAATTGTTTAATAAGTGACAGTAAAGACATTTATATGTTATATTGTTCAAATAAATGCTTAGAAAATACACTGAAGAAATGGAGTAATGTCTGCTGAATTCCTTGCGCACAGAAAATTACATTTTAAGATATATTGAATAGAAAAAGTAAATTGTATGAATTAAAAAATTTTAATAATATTTCACAGTATTACTGTTCGTTTCTCTATATTTGATCAAATAAATGCAGTCTTGATGAGAAATGGAGACTTAAAAAAAAAACACAAATCTTACAGTCTCCAAACTTTTAAATGGTAGCATTACCATTATTAAAGGAAAGGAAAGGAAAGGACGTGTGGCCAAGTATGGTGATACTTGAAATGTGTGCTCTGCATTTAACCCATCCAAATGCACACACACACACAGTGACTAGGGAACAAACCACACACACACTCACACACACAAACGCACACACACACAAACACACACACACAGTGAACACCACATTGATGCAGCGCCCAGGGACGCATGTTGGGGGTTCAGTCGACAGTGCCTTGCTCAAGGGTTTCAACTCAGTTGTGGTATTGAGGGTGGAAGAGAGCACTGGTCATTCACTCCCCACACCTACAATCCCTGCTGGTATGAGACTCGAACCCACAACCTTTTGGTTTACAAGTCCGACTCTCTAACCATTTCTTGTCTAAATTGATAATAAACATTAATTAATGAAAAATGGCACTTATATTTACAAATTAACATTAATCTAGATTAATAAATGCTGTGAACAAAAGTATTTTAGTTCATGATATCAAATACATTAATTAGTGTTAATGAATTTAACCTTCTTATAAAGCATTACCAACTAAACCAACATCTCATTAAGTATTAATGCGCTTTGTAGAGCCACAGAAATGCTGTTTAATTTCAGCATCTGTCTTTTTGCTGTTTAATTTTCAGCATCTGCTTTGATGCATTTCAGGAGGCTTAAAACCGCCAAACTGGATTGCAACATTTTCCGTCCAGTCAGTGTTGTTGACCTCATAAATATATGCAACATATATGCAAATAAGAGTGTTAATATACAAATAACATTGTTTACAAATGTACAGTGTGAAATTTTTAAACATGACTACCCAGGATTAATTACTAGCCCAGGGTAGAGAAAGAGCAGTGAGAAGTAGATAGATAACCCCGGATTACATTTACATTTACATTTACATTGATTAGGGTTGTTAAAGAACAAAATCCCAAATCCGCTGCAGGACGCCCTGCGTTCCACCAGTACCACTGTTAATCGTGTCAAGGCACATATAACTGCCAGTGTGCGTGTAGACAGCATGTTTTGGGATTTTAAGTTGCCTCAGTTAGCTGTCTGTGCTCTCATGCATACCGTCAGCTTCAGGATGTTTACAGTCTTATCATACTTCTGCTTCCATCCTTAGAGGAAATGCTCTTATGTTCACTGCTGCTCGCTTAGGCATCGGTGCCAGTCTTGAGTGCCAGAGTGTAATCTAAAGCTCAGCTCTTCTGCATCCAACTTTTGCTCCAGTTAGGTAACGCAGAGCAGGCTTGACCGCCGTGACCATGACCGTCAGCTGCCCGTGAGAGCAGAGGCATGTGAGGACGTCAGAAGAGCGGGTACAGCTGGCACTGCCATACCCAATCCTCCCAGTACCTCAGTGACCTTGATATAATCCTCCATCTGAAGGAAAGCCTCCAGGAGTTTCAGGCTAATCCCCTCTCCACATATTCAGAAGTTTCTCATTCAGTGCCGTGCAGGAGCTAATCAGAGATCAGGTTTTGATATGCAATAGATAGAGAATCCGTTATGGCTCAGAGTTTTATATACTGAGCATTTGCAAAGCATCTTGTCACCAGTAGCTTATTAGACTATGACAGTCGCTTGCTTCCTGAGAATTCTTAGTGTTCACAGATGGAGGCAGCATGTGATATTTCTCTTTTTATGATATTTGTGATCTTGTGTGTGGCAATAATTCTCTGCTCTACCACACGGCATTTGTGTTTCTGCCACATCAAATAAAAAAAATTCAGCACACAGGTCATTATTTCAACATAACATGTCATTATTGGAGATTCTATCTGGTTATTTTGAATTAGTACTGCATCTGATTATTTTGAAATCTCATGTTTTCAAGATAAAATGAAATGGTCTCTTAAAATGATTTCAAAATAATCTCGATTTTCATTAAAGGGATAGTTCACCCAAAAAATGAGAGATTACTCCATGATTACTTACCTTCTCATATAGCCATCTTAGTGTATAGACTTTCTTCTGGGTTTAGATGAATACAATCTGCGTTACATTAAAACATGCGGTCTTCCAAGCTTTTAATGGCAGTGCATTGTTTTGCTTCTCTCCTCTGCGCTTTCTCGTTAGTCACTCTCTACCGAGGAAGCGTCCCTACCGGGTCATTACTGCAGGGGGAACAACAAGCACTCTTCATGAACACTATCCCAGCTCCTTTAGAGGAAGCTCGAGTAGCGATGAGGTTTATCAGTTGTAACATGGAATCTTTTCGGCCCAAATGCATCGCTATCCCTTGCGGACGGCTCTTATTCAACCCCCGAGCCTGGTGTGGAGCAAAGTTTTACTGATGACCACCCTGGGCCCCCTTTTGGGGCTATGCGCGCGTCGCGGAGGCTGTACGACAACGCGAACAGCGCGAAGGCTAGATAGCGGGAAGAGAACGAAGGGCGGACCCCCGCTACTGCCATTATAAAGCTTGGGACGCGGCCACGCGAGTGTGTTAAGTTTGAGAGTAACGCTGGATAGCTGTACTCTCAGAAGACGTAGGAAGTATCGTCACCTCGGATCGCGTGAGAGGACGGCTGTGAAATTAATCGATGGGTTAAATTTTCATTTGTGGGCGTAAATCGAATAGACCCAAGCAGATCACAGCTTGAAAGATAATATCCTCATGTTTGAGTTGCGTTCCGAAAGCATTACGTAGAATTTCATATTTAACGATGTCATTGTTCGTTAAAATGTCAAAGGGAAGGGCGGTTTGTTTTTGGGTAAACTATCCCTTTAAAGATAATATCTCATTGTTTGAGTTGCTTCAGAAAGCATTACGTAGTAATTTCATATTTTAAGATGTCATTGTTTTAAAATGTCAAATGACTGAGTTTGTATTAAGGGTAGTTTCTATAAAGTAATATCTCTTAAAGTATCTTAAAATAATGATATCTCAAAGTAATCGCAAAAAAATAATCTTGAAATGTCTGAAATGAGACATCTCAAAATTATGAGGTCCTATCTAATTATTGAGTAAATATTGTTTTTCATTGAGAGTTCAATCTTGATTTTAATTATTTTAAGATAATATCTCATTATTTTGAGACTGTTTAGGAAATATTACATTTATTTAAGAAATACCAAACCTAGATACCAACTCAAAAATAATGTCATTTTTTTAAATGCAATGTCAAACTGAGTTTCTGTATAGATGTATCTTTAAAATTTCTTGAAATAGTCATATTGTCTTGAAGTAACTGATGTTATCTTGAAATAATGAGAGCCCTCTAAATTTAGTTCTTGTGTGCTGATTTTATTTTATTTCTTTTTTGTTGTAGCTGAAACTGACTTCCATAGAGTTCAGTAAGCTAGCAAGCATAATTTCGCCTTGTTTCCACAGCAACGTAGGGATAGGCCAAAACGTGAGGATGGAATTATGTGGAGTAAACCCCGTAATTACTTTTTTTCTGTTTGGATGAATGTTATGCAACCGCAAAGCAATATAATAAATGATATTTCTAGTTGATTGTCTTGAATTTTCTATATTCTTTTTTTTTTTTTTTTTTTTTTAACCAAGACATGAGATAAAATCCCCCAACCTTTTGCAATATGCATTTTATGGGCCGAAACAATCCTTGTAATGGAAACACGTTAACCTAAACGAGCTCTTTTGATTTGCCTGCCATGAATTATTTATTTATTTATTTTTATTTGTGCGCTGCTTATTATTCCAGCATGCAGTTCGATACTCGCTTGCCATTTAAAAAATATCTCCCCTCTTCCAGAAAACGGTTTATGAGGTAAACACTTTTATGGCCTTGTTATTGACCCATTTAAACAAATCGAACTCTTAAAAACCTCTTTCATCCAGATTAAGCCAGACAGGTGGAGGTGAACGGCCATGATAACAGAGCAGGAACAGGAGAAGCAATGTGAGAGAGGAGCAGGCAGGAAGGGAGTGAGTTAGTTGCGCCGACAACGTCATACTAAGGGAGACACGAGAGCCTGTTGCTATGCCAACGCAGATGGGCCACCGCATTTCAATGCAGACGTCCGCAGCAGGCCTCTCCACATCAGACAGCGCTGTGGCAATGACGCCTTGCATTTGCATTCTCTGAAAATAAATGTTTACATGAAACATATGCTCCTTTTGAAAATACCAACACCTCAAGGCTACCGCCGCTCTGTCCACTGTTCAGCTCAGTGGGTATGAGCCGCTCTACCTGTTTCATATTAAAATGTGCATTGCTGGGAGGGAAGTGAGACCCATGAGCAGTTACTGTCCGGGTTTGTATCTCTCGGTTAAATTAGCTGAATAAATCGCCCCCTCTTCACAAATCGGAGAGCGTGAGTGAAATTGATGGTTGTGGGAGAAACGGCTTAATGAAAAAATTCTTTAATGCAACGGCGTGTGGCTTTAAAACGTAATAGAACTAAGAGACCGAAATCAATTAATATTTAATAATTATTTCTGACTGTGTGCTTGTTCCTTTTAGTTAAGGCTGTTGAGCAAGAAATATGAATGTAAACACGGTATAAATACCTCCATTTCACAGTAGAGCGGCTCCGCAACCTTTTTTTCGCTGTGCCAATCGTTGTTTAAATATTTGTTAGCAAGGTGTGTGTTGCTTTTTAATTCCTGGGTGGTTGTGTGCTCCCTTGCTATCTGTGGTTGCAGTTGGCTTTTTTGCTGTACTCCATTATGTGCCAGTTTGTAGGTAATTTCATCTTAATTTTTCAAATTTGAGAAGTCACTGTGGCATAAACTGTTATAGAAACAGATGTGACAGCTGAGATGTGACTAGTGATGGATGGAATCATGGGACAGACACTTTTTTAGGCTTTTGTGACTGAAATTAAAATGAATGAGGCAAAATAACACCATTTCAGGTGGCAGAAAAAACTGCTAAAACACATGCAGAAGAAAGTCTGGATGTGGGGTCATTTATAAATAAAAGAGGTTCTCTTTATGTGTCTAAAAGTGTGAGAGGCACATAAATGATGGATCATCTTCAAAGGCAACGCCTTTTAGTATATGGCATCATAACGTAAGGTGTCACCTCACTAGACCAGATAACTACTGTATTCAGTCACGTCAAGAACGACATGTCGGAAGAATAGATAGATAGATAGAAAATATGGATTGAAAGATGCTATGTGTATAGATGGATATAGGTTTGCTTTTGCCAGTGGCTTGCCTCGTTAATGTCCATGTTTGAGGTTTATAAACCTTTATTATGTTGTTGGATTAAATAGGATTTTAAAAAAAAAGAATTCAAGCACTTTTTTAAACTAAAGATTTTCAGTTACAGTTTATATTAGCATTTAAGGGACAGTGTGTATTTTAAGTGCTGGTCACCGTTTCAAGTTTTTACCATTTATCACCTTTATTAATTTTCTTTAGCTAAATGGTTTCTCGGTGGGGACACAGACGTTTTAAATGTACTAATAGTCCAGTGCACTCTCAATTAATATTTCATAAAACATGCCTATATATTAATCATAAAAGAATTAGCAAAATGCTGTTTCAAATGGTTTTAGATGGAGAACAGCATATGTCACTGCAGCACATGTCAGCAAAAAAGTATGTCATGCCAGACATTTTCTGAAATTATTCTTTAAACTAAGAACTTTGCAATCAGGGATGTTAGCATGTATAGTAAGTTCATTATTATAATTAAACTTTACCTTTATTAACTTTTTTAACAGCTACAGCATGCAGTATATGACTTTTAAATAGTCAATATTATATATTGAAGTAATTAAATGATCAAGGGCAATAATCAGAGCTGGATAGATTACTTACAAATTGTAATATGTTACTGATTCCAAATTACATGAAAAAAATTGTAGTTAGTAATGTAATCCATTAAATTACACATTTTAGGTAATACAATCAGACTACTTTTAGATTACTTTTAACCTAACTAGTTTATCATATTGATTTAAATAGGATAATCTTGTACCATTTTGATATAGAAATACAAAGAGTCGTGCATTAAACGTGTAAAGAATCATCCGCTGAAGGCGAGCGTAAGTGAGAACCCAAATGCAGTTTATTTACAGAGTGATCCAAACAAGAAACACAGACTTGACTTGAACAGACATAGCATGAGCAGACTTGACAAAAACAGACTAGACTCACCAACAGCGGATTAAATACATTCAATACACGAACCAAGGCAAAATGGGAACATGAAGCTACTTATAGGAAACAACAGGGTCACATGACAAGAACAAACCAATCAGAACATGACACAATGAACAGGGGAACCAATGGCAAGAATACATGAGGGCAAGGGAAGCATGACAAACAGGAACCATGAAACAATTACAAAATAAAAGACATGGAAAACATGAACATGAAACAGACGCCACATTAAACGTTACATTACGTCAAGGTTTCCCAAGCTGGGTTTGTGAAGGAACTGCAGGGGATTCATGAGTTGAATGAAAAGCTAATAATTAATTAAATTATAAAGTAAATTTAAATAAATCATTTTAAAATAACATCAATCAAAATAAAACACTATATATATCAGTGTAACATTTTTTTCACAGACGACAACGAGACGATAACGAACTAAAACTGTTTTTGAATGACAAAAACTATGACGTAAATCTATAGACATTTTTGTCAACGAATAAAAACGAAACGAAAATGTTAGGGAGGGACGATTTAAGAAGAGATTCATTCAGAACGAATCTGCAGCATGGTTATGAAGTTAGATGAGTACATATGAACCGGCGGGACATAAACTAAAATACACTTGCTGCACATTGCATAAAACATTCAAAAATGTCAATATGTGGGAGTAAGAAAAGAGCAGACATATGGATAAATCTGAAGACGCAAGAGATAACTCAATTCGGTCCGGTTTTCTGAAAGCGCAGACACTGAAGCATACAAACACATGAAACGGTCTCCAGCCCGCGGGAGACAGAAGGCGCAATGAATACGCAGCGCCTCTTGAAAATACTGGAAATAGTCCCCAGCATGCTCCCTGTGCATGCAGGTGGTCACGTTGGTTATGTTGAAGGAAGTTACGTAAGTTACTGCGTAATATCATTGCTCCTGCTGCACCCATGGTATGGCAGCAAAGTTCCTTGATTATTACGCCAGAATGAGAGTATAGTTCCTAGCCAGATCGGCCCAGAAAACAACTTTTCATTTTCCGTTGGTCTTAGTACACGATGTAACTACAGAAGTGTCAAGTTTTAAATAGGAAAAATATAGAAACTGTTTGGTCATTTTTGAGCGAGATGCTAACCGATTCAAGATCTATGCTAAGCTACAGCTAAAAGGTGTTACCACAAGACCGGAATCGGCTAAAATGGATTAGAAAACGTTAAAACTCAAATGTTAACTCTAGGGGCGTTGGAAAATGAGCCTATTTTCAAAAATAGTGGAGTGTTCCTTTAAGGCTGGAATACACTACACAATTTTTGCCCCAATTTTCCACTGATTTACAGCCAAAGGTCAGAGCCAGTCTGCAGATTTGAGTTGACAGATTCCACAGAAAATCAATTAACTTAACTTAAAGTGATAACCATCAGTTAATATTTAAAATCCGTTTGTGAAGTATTTACATTGACGCTCAATGTGGAAGAGCTTAAAGAAAGCACACTGAGCTTAATTGGAGCAGCAACAATTTAATACATTTCATGTAGTAATTATTAAAATGACAAGATTTTGCTAAATAAATAATCTAGGTCATGTATTAAGTTCATACATATTTTAATATGAACAACTATCATTAACTATGTATGAAATTCTACTTTTTCTTATTGATGTCACACTGACGCTGTGAGATTTTCATAGCAGTGTACCTTTTAAGCTCACCTTAAAATAATATGAAATCTTTAAAAAAAACAGCAGTTTAAAACCACAGACCAGCAATAAACTATCAATTTATAATATTATGGATGTAAAAGTACAAGCCAGTAATGCCTGTGAAGTAATATATTAGCGTAGCACACAATCTTATACAGCTAGTCAGCTAACTGTGTTCTGTAGCATCTACGCTGTGTTGCTAAAACTATCTTTTGGATCTAACTGTAATTATTTCCCACATCCAAATTCCAGGTTATAATCTGCAAAAATCTAAACATTCATCTCTTAATTTTACAATAAGTAGTGAAATTTACCCAAAATAAACGTCTAAAGAAATGCACATTGAAGGGGCTCCTCTTTTGGTGAAAGTTTTCAGACAGCTTTCAAAATGGCCGCCAGACAGTGTGAACACATGGAGACTCATATCTCAGTTTTGTTTGTGCAATGATCTTTTTAAATTGAGAGCAAAGATGGAAGTGTGCTAAGGGGTATGGGAGATTAGTAGCGTTTGTTACCTCTATAGTATATACTGTAAAGTGGTAGGCTAATTAGGAAGGAACATGTAAAGGGGTCATATGATGCGATTCAAGTTTTCCTTTCTCTTTGGAGTGTTGCAAGCTGTTAGTGAATAGATAAGCTCCCTAAAGTTGCAAAGACTAAAGTATCAAAAAGAGATATTCTTTATAAAAGTTAAAACTCGTCCACGCCCTCCTAAAACACCTAGTTTAAACACACCCCCACATGTCACGCCACTGTTTGGGAAGATTTGCATAACGCCGCCCAATGTTCACGCAAAGAAAGAAGGAGTAACTTTATTGTTGCTGCCACCGCCTCCGCCATGCTGTGAAGACGCTGTGTGATTCGTTGTGAAAGCGAAAACTACTTTGTTTGGCCTTCCAAAAGAGGACACAACTAGATATCAGTGGTTAAGTTGTGTTTACAACCCTGTCCAGAACAGTTCAACCCAAATATTCAAATGTGTGCAGCGTAAGTTGCTGATCCTGGTAGAGTAGACTACAATGCCGGCTTTTCTGACTCACAGTCTGTAAGTACGTTTTCAAATTTAAAGAATTTGCCACTGACGATTAAAAACGTGAGTTTTGAGCAGTGTAGAACAGCACTTGTAGTTTGTAATTTCTCCGATCAAAAATGCAGACATGGTTTTATGTTTACATGTCGCATTTGCAATGCAACGCGTAAAAAGACAGTATGAGTCATTATAATCCGTAATTTTGTCCCCACTGGATGCAGCAAATGCCTAGTTTGTAATGGGTTTTTAATGTTTTTGTCTTGTTGCTCCGGACGGGACACGGCATCAACAGTATGGTGAGGGGTATAACATTACCGGCACACGCTTGAGGTATTCGGACAATCACAATGCACTGGATAGCTGGCAATCAGAGCACACCTCGCTTTCAGACGATGAGCTTTGTAAAAATCGACACCTTCAGAAAGGCGGCATAGAGGAGAAACCATAATGTACAGTATGTGGAAAAATATGTTTTTTTAACCTTAAACCGCATAAAAACACATTTCATTACACCAAATAAACAAAATAAAGTTCTTTTTAGCAACGCGTCATATGACCCCTTTAAAAGATGAAAAAGAGTAATTAGAGAGAAACAATAAATTATGATTCATTTATGTGTGAATAGTATGTAATCAAAAAAGTAACTGCTGTCTGATTACGAGTATTTTACCATGCAACTTGATCCAATTACAAGTACTTAATTTTGTAATCTAATTTTGTAAATACGTAATCAGATTACATGTAATCAGTTGCTACCCAGCTCTGGACAAGAACTTGATAGTCAAGTATATATTGGATATTTAACTGAGCAAGAGGAATCGTTAACTGATAAAAATACAACTTTGAGTTGTTATATTATGCATTTCAAATATTTTAATGAGCAAAAACAATATCCCTAGGCTGTTACTTGTTCTAAAACACTTACATAAGTCTCGCACATTGTTCAGATACCGCCATTGTTCTTTCCTTAGATATTGTCTCTGTATCAATGTTTACCGTATCCCTTGTGATTTCGCATATTGCTATTCCTCACAGGTTGCAGCTCTTGTTCTGTTCTCAAAAACCGTCTTTTATCGTTTTGCTCCCTTCATTTGTGATATTTATGGAATTGGCTGCACAATGACTAGTAACTCCCAGTTACAATGATCTATTCTACAGCCACGTTATCTCACTAATAGAGTGCAGCTTAGAAGTAGCAGGGCAAGCGATGGTACCGTGGTAATTGTCAAGGAATCACACAGGAACATCAGAGAGAACAATGGCGCTATAACTCTGCTCTCTATAATCATAATATTCCTTTGTTTCACGGAAATGAAACGCATAGGCGATGAGAGCTCCAAGCAGGCCTGGTCTCTTTAAATCCAGGATTGTTTTTGCCATGCGGTTCCTTGGAGGTGCATTTGGAATTTAAAGGAAACATTCTCCCTTTTCAATTAAATATCGCCTTGAATGCGGTTCAGTTCACCAGAGAGCGTTCACAGCTAACATGCGGCGTTCCAGAAGGTAATCATATTCCTCACAAAGTGCGTAAAGGCATAAATGGAGTTAATGTGGATTTTCACGAAGCTCCCAGCTGATGCGTTATTTTTTGTGATCTCAGTTGTGTACTTTTGCTTTCCAGTTTGTTTACGCCATTTGATGTAAAACAGAATCTCCTCACTGGCCTGACCCCTCGATTTTGGTTGGCTCTCATCTGGATTTGCATAGCAATTCCTCTTGATTGTCTTCTGCGTTTCTCTGCGACTCTCGGTCACATTAGTTGGAGTAAACAGCAACCACTGCATCGTGATTACAGAACGCAAACTGCCGGATAATGGCTCCCGCATCGGTGTGTGTAATTGATTGGTATTGAGCTGTCAAGCTGCATACGTTATTACAGCGGCGAAATCAACTCGCAGGCTTTTGTCTGTTAGTAAGATGATTGACCGTCTGGGACGGGTTGCCTCTGTGCGCTTGGGAGAATTTATCTTGGTCCCCGCTGCTTTTTATGAGACATTTCCCCACGTCTTTCTGATCTCTCTTTGCTATTTTATGAGTCTGTGGCTTTCGAATGCAATATTTATGGGTGTAACTGCTATAGCATAGAAGCGTGTGATCTAAGGAATGCTATCTGCCAAACACTAAATATGTCCTCCATTAGGAGAAAAAGCATTTTTTTTGAGCAAGTGCCTTTTTTGGCACTTGTGCCAATTGAAATGCTTTTTTCCTCACCCTTTCCCTTCCCTCCCTCCCTTTCTTTTCCCCTCAACACCTCTTACTGCCCTCCCTTGAAGAAGTGTGTGTTTATTTTACCTTCCTCCTTTTTTCCCCTCCCCTTTGGTTTCCTTTAAATTTGGCATCCGTGTTTGCCTCAGGATGTCTGTCACAAACTGCAGTCAAACGTTGTGACAATGCTTTTCGTTTCCGCCCGTGCCTTTTTTATGACCCTCTTATTTCTTTTTTTCCTTTTTCCTGTTTTTTCCTTCAAGGTCTGGCGCACCTGACGTTAAAGAGCCAAGGTATGGGGCCTCTCCCGTTTCCTTTTTTCTTTTTTCGATTCCCCCCTTTTTGTACTTATATCCCTTGCTTCCACAACTCATTTAATCTACCTTATTTTCCTTCCATTTCTTTGTCCCGATGGTTTCTGTGCCCTTTCATTCTCTGCTATCTGTGTGTTCTCCATG
Organism: Sinocyclocheilus anophthalmus; assembly: GCA_018155175.1. NCBI lineage: Eukaryota > Metazoa > Chordata > Actinopteri > Cypriniformes > Cyprinidae > Sinocyclocheilus > Sinocyclocheilus anophthalmus. The sequence continues at coordinate 158,407 of JADLZN010010515.1, forward strand.
TGCGTCTCCTCACCCCTGTCCTGTCCACTGGCCGAGCCCCAGGAGCAGCTCCTCTGATGGCCACTCCTGCAGCAGGTAACGCTCTTATGCTCTCCCTCACATGTTTGTTTTGGTCCTGGTGTCGTGCGGTCACAAACCGTACCCAGAATGCACAGAGCCAGAGCTCTGCTGTCATTCTAGCTGTTTGGCTTTATTAAAAAAAGATGAGAGGTTTTGACTGAAAGCTGCTGATTGAATGTGTGTTTTATTTCAAATGTGTCCAAATTTCTTTCTTTCTTTCTTTCATTATTACGGGTGTGTACTTGAAATGCAAATAATGTACTCGTTTGAAATGTTTCTTGCCTCTTCTTTCAGCTGAAGCGACTCATTGTGGCGGCTGATAACTGTCATTACACTATCTATTATACACTTCACATTCTTTTATCTGCATGTTCGCTGAATTGCAGTGTAGTCAGGCTAAGCTTTAAAATGGCAATTGCAAAACGCAAAAAATGCAAAAACACTTCAGTCAGTCATATTTATCTAACAAATTTAGACAGAGCACACTCCCTGTCTGCAGCAATAACAGAAGGCAGCTTGATTTCCTTACTGACCTGTCAATCTTAATTACTTCAAGTGATTACAGGCCTGTGTGAGATAAGCAGGGTTCGCTAATTGCAGGATTTGCTAATGATTGGTTCATGAAGCTCATATGAGGATGTATGTCTTCATCAAAATATCAAAAAATCCCATGTGATATCTATAGATATATATATATATCTATATAACACAAACCACACCCCAACACACAAAACAGCACACACGTTATGAAGAAAAGTATAAAATCTATCAATCATTTGATCAAAAGTCATTAAAATATTTTTTAAAGAAAGAAATTATAGCTTTATTAAGCAAGGATGCATTAAATCGATCAAAAATGACTGCGAAATACCTGTTATTTTAAACTTTCTATTCACCAAAGAATCTTAGAGATGAGAGAGAGAAAAAAACAACTACGATCTCACCCGTTTTTAGCGTGGTTAACGAAATGTTTCTTTGAGCACAAAATTTCTGAAGGAATTTGTTCCCATGTGACGCTGAAGACTCAAAAATTGGATTTGCCATCACAAACTATATGAAAGAGAAAGTGTAACTTTTTCACAAATATAAATTGTAATAGTATTTTTGATCACATAAATGCAGCCTTGGTGCGCATAAGAGACTTCATTCAAAAACAACAACAACAACATATTACTGACTCCATAGATTTGAACAGTATATATAAATTGTAGAAATAAAAATATATTTCAGATCTACAGTATGTGGTATTTCACAACTTTATTTCCATGCCAGTATGGTATCATTTCAAAGCTTAAACTACATTAATTTATAATATAAAAAACATTAATTTATAATAATTTAAAAATAACAAATTTTTTCTAGCTTTCCAGTCAAGTCGGTTATGATTATTTTCAGTATTTGCGTTTGTAATCTGGAGACTGCAAACAAACACTAACATGCTGTAATGCATCGGTTTTGTTTATGTCCCTGATTTTTAAGGATTAATTGGCCCTCTTCCAAAACCTAGCGAGCTGCCTCGCTGCCTAATGCCTACATAAACAGCTGCCTTCCAAGGCAGCATCCTAACCATAAGGGATCCTCATAAGTGACTGACTTGGAACTCTCCGCGCAGGCAGCAACTCAGCATGCCACACAAATGGCACTCTGGAGACATGACTCACAATTGTTTCCAATAGAGTTTGGTGTTAGCTTGTTGCTAAGCTACTGACAAGCTACTCTAATAAGCAACAAAAAAAAAGCCTTGGTGCACACAAATTTTAATTTAAATGTTTAATTTATATATTTAAATATAAGAAATCCCAGCCTGCTTTGAGAAGGCTACATGATGTTCTCCCTTAGTATAAGACATCAGAATCATTATGCTGCCTACCTTTTGGAGCACTGTGCCAATGATGCCTTAAAATGCTGCCTACAGTACATAAGCAGTTTAATATGTTTTTGAACAGAACCGTTGAATGGCAGTTTGAGCTTCTCTCAAAAGCATGCTGTCTGCCCACCTGGAGTAATTTGACATCAAGTCAGTCAGGTCCTTTATATTATTCAGACTTACTGTACAGCTTTTCTTTTTTTCCAAAGGATTATATGGTTTCCTTGTCCCCAGAGTCAGCTGAGGTCAAGACAAGAGACAGCAGAGAAAGAAGACTCTGCCCCTGTGGGCTCTGAAGTGTAATAGAGACTTTTAATTACAGTGTGGGTGGGGGGAATTCGATCCAGCTTGTTAATTATTAGGTACTAATGAGTGACCTTAATTACTAGCAAGGATGCAGGACAGTAGTCTTCAGCAGACTTTATTTACGTTGCACCTTTAACCATTTAAAGCAAGGAAAAAAATTATAAGCCCATAAATCAGAAGTTAAGAATGAGAGTAGCAGATGACCCAGCACGCATCTTTGCTTCCAGCCTTTGTCTTTTGAGCTGCCGTTCTACACAGAGAATCTAATGCAGCCTGGACTGCTGCTGAAGGGATCTGGCTGGCTGTGCTCGCAGATCAAACGCTAAGAGATTGATCAGGTGGAGAAAAAATGGACTTTTTTTGTCACATTTGCTGGGGTCTCATATTGACTACAAAACAGAAGGGAATTTGGATGTCGGTCCTGATACAGTATGTTTTGCTCACACACAAACATTTGGAAGTACTCTAGCTGTTTACAGAAAAAAAACATTAATAATTAAATTCTGTCATTAATTACTCAATCTCATATCGTTCCAAACCCGTAAGACCTCCGTCCATCTTCGGAACACAAATTAAGATATATTTCATGAAATCCGAGAGCTTTCTGAACCTGCATAGACAGCATGAACAACCACGTTTAAGGCAGAAAGGTAGTAAGGAAGTAATTTGATGAAGCTACGAGAATACTTTTTGTGCACAAAGAAAACCAAAAATAATGACATTATTCAACAATTTCTTGTGTTCTGTGTAGGGTTGGGTACCGTTCACATTTGAACCGGTACGGTACCGGAATCGGTACCTGAATTTTGGTGCCGGTACCCAACAGTACCTTTTTTCGGTACTTTACGCTCTGTGTAATTACAAAAACATTTATTTCAGTGAAAAAATAAGTCCAAAAGTCTCAATATCAACATTTTGAACAATATGGCCCTACAAACTTTTTCTTTCTTTCTTCTCCCTCTGGAGCTCTGGAGATTACGTTTTTGTGTTCATGCCGTCATATAGTGAGACGCAGAGGCCGAAAATCACAGCGAGCGTCACGCGTGCTTCAGTATTTGTGTGGTAAACAAAACCGCGCTTCCGCCATTCATACATACAGAGGCAAGCGGAACATGCAGGATTCATATTTAAACCGTCTTTTTGCATTTTAATATTCACAGACATTAGTTCATATCGCGATTCGAATGAAGTGATAGTAAAAGTCAAACTTTTGATTTTTTTCGTCCAAAATTGACAAATTCTGTGGCATTCCGTGCGTTTTTATGAATGGACTCCACGATCCCGTCCGCGTTTTCGCAGAAACCATATGACCCTAGAAATGTAACCACACTTCAGAACATTTCGACTTGCCCTGTGTGTTGTTTGAACGAGTTGCAGGGGTGACATCACGTCACAGAGTCTCTCTTTCTCTCTCTGTAGCGCATGCGCCCAGATGCGTTCTCAGGTACCAAAATTTGACACTGATTGATTTAACGTAAATCGGTACTCGGTAGTACCGACGCAATTCGGTCGGTACCCTTAAAAGTACCGAGTTCGGTACCCAAACCTACTTCTGTGTCAGTCTCTGCCACTCGTTGACAAGAGGACCACGACGCGTGTGCTGCTGACACAGGAGCCGGCGTTCTGACGTGGAGCATTCATCTCTCAATATTTAATCTCTCTTAGTTGTTTTCTTTGCACACAAAAAGTATTTTTGGAGCTTCATAAAATTACGGTTGAACCCCTGATGTCACATGGACTATTTTTAAAATGTCCTAACTTTTTGGGCCTTGAACATGGTAGTTGCATTGCTGTCTAGAAAGCTCTCGGATTTCATAAAAAATATCTTAATTTGTGTTCCCGAGATGAACGAAGGTCTTGCAGGTTTGGAACGACATGAAGGTGAGTAATTAATGACAGAATTTTCATTTTTGGATGAACTATCCCTTTAAGGAACATCACAATTGTGCTGTTGTTACATATATCAGTACGACTGTGATTCAGCCCTGCTGATATTCTAAGTTAATATTGAGTATAACTTACATTTTGGACAACTTGCGTAGGATTGCCAGTTACTTTTTTTATTTTATTTTATTAAGTCTTTCTTTTTCACAATATCAATTTGAGACTATATCAGACTAAGAGAACAGTTTCTTGTCTCCCCTTAATAATGTTTGGTATGAGATGCATGCAACACAACATTATTTTTCCTGGAATTAATTATGTACTAATACGTTTTGATAAATGAAAAGATTGATGTCCTCAAATAACAAGTAATTTGTCTTGAGAGCAGGGATGGGGGGCTCTAGCAATATCAAAGGTCTATACAACAGTAACATGAACAGATGGAAAGTGTTTTTTTCACAGTTTTTCTTTCATCACTTGTGAAACTTCCCTGCACGATACTGCCGTGACCTTATTCAATGTGCCTATTCATCCAAAACTAGAGTAATGAGCGCAAGCTGCTAATTGGAAAGAAAATGTTTTGGTAAACAGTAATGTTTCATGGTTGCAACAACGTCCCAATGATGTTTACTTTGCCTGAATTCATTGCACTGTAATGGTGCCTTGATTCAACTCCAGATACTTTGAGTTCCCATCTCTTCAATCAAAATATTTCTAATTCAGCACAGCAAAGTGTCACCTTCAGCTAGAGACTTGCGCCCACCCTCATGACAGACAGCAGTGTGGAGTGCTTTTATTTGAAAATAAACACATTTGTCAGCTAGTGGTTAGGCTTTAGCTCTTCTTTTGCTTTTTTCGTTAGCTTTCTGTTGTCGATGTTGACAAAAATGTCTGTTAAAAGTTTTCAGATAGCTTCCATTCTTCTGAAAAGATAAAAGTATGTTTTGCTTCTACCATAACAGAAGAGATGTATATCTTAATATATACATAACTGTATACTGAACAGTCATTCAAGACCACTAGTGAAAATTATGTTTTATATCATAACAAATTATATTAGCAGAATTACATTTGGAGTGAAAGCTGAAGTAAAATATTAACATGAGTCTTAATTTATTTAGTATGCCCCCTTTTGCTATAAAGACAGCAGGACTCAAACTGCATGAACTCCAGGAGTTTATGTAAAACCTGATGATCATGATGTTCAGCATGATTTGAGAATGGTCTAAAGAGCATATTGTGCTTCAGTGAAAGAAAGAACAAAGGACTTGTGTGTCAGAAATTGAATTATTTGAAAATTCAATTCAATTCAAGTTTATTTGAATAGCGCTTTTCAAGATACCAATCGTTGCAAGGCAGCTTTACAGACAATTTTAAGTTTCTACATTATATTTAGGAGTAGGTTTTAGTGTGCCTATGGCCGAAATACAGTAAATCATGCAGTTAGATACAAATTACATGTAATCAAACAGACGGTGAACACTAAAATATAAAATGGTGACTGAAAATGTGTGAATTTGAGAGAAAAATAGACTTGGTTTATTTTCACCAGAAAAAACAAAAAGAAGAAAAAAAAAAAAAAAAAAAAAATGGAAATAGAAAAAATGGAAGGATTTATAGTTCACTGAAAAGTCAGTTTAGGAAAAAATCGATAGTACAGTCTGCAATATATAACATGAGAATGCGCAGTGCTAGAGCCATATGTATACAGGTAACATGCTGCATTTGTCCAATCAATGACACTGACGCTGCAAATAAGAACGTTAACCGGGGATTTAGAAATGTAAAGTGTGAAACGTCATTTTACGAATACCCAGGATTAATTGTTAACCCCGGGTAGATTGTAAGCAGTGTGAAACGTGAAGATAAACCAGGATTCCCTTTACCCAGGGTGTAGAATGTCCCAGGGTTAACTATTTCACATGTGAAAAGCCCTTACATGTTTGTCCATTGACATATTTTCTGTTTATTTGCATAGTTTTACATTAAATGTCATCATATTTTCAACCAAAAACATAAAGCATAAACATTTTTTATATATATTTCATGTTTTCATTAAAGTTATGGAACAACCAGTGTCCCGGTGGGAAAAAGAGATCGCCCCTTTAGAGTCAGTGACTAGTTACACTCCTATTAGCAGCAACAACTGCAACAGTTCCTGCAGTTATTTTTAAGCGTTCACACTGCTGCAGAGGATTTTTGCGACCCACTCTTCCTTTCAGAACTTTCATCCTAGTGACATTTGAAAAATACTTTCTTCACACCTGAAGATCACATAATTGAAACTTTGAACACCAAAGAAATAAAAGGGGCACAATTTCTGTCCATTTTACCACCAGAATCTCTCTGTATTTACTGCTGCAATCCACAACAAAATCATTTCGTACAGTGTTAACAAATGTCCACAAACTTCAAGAATTCAGAAGGGACAATAACTTTTCATTATTATTATTAATATTATTATAAATGTCTACTATTTATTTATTTTAAAGCCGTCTGCAGAGTTGGCAGCATGTTATCCCTGACTGTATATTATTTCATATATATTTTGTATTGCTTATAAATTATCATCACACTTTTCTAACCGTAATATTTGTAAAGACACCGACTACCGACAAATCGTTAAATGATAAATGTCTGCTTCAGGTGGCAAATGTACTAGTTTAACAACAAGACTGCTCTCTTTACGATGGCTAATCTTGGCAGCACTTTGCCTGTTGTTGCCAGCTGGACTTAGAGAGTGAGTACATTCATCATTTCCCATGACTCCAGCTGAGGCAGACGCTCATATGGAGTAGGGAAAATGTGACATTTACTAAAAGCATGTTTGTAATTACATTCGTTAACAACAGCTCGTAGCTTTTACTGAGACAGCTTTAACACATTATTCAAAGGCTATTTAATGTATATTTGCATTGATCTTGGCGTTTTGGAGTCTTGATACAGTATGTTACTGTCACTGTCTCTGCCGTGAGTTCCCCTTTAGTTTAGCAACAGGAACATGAAGTGAGCAGTGCTAAAGATGATTTTTTCCAGGCCTTAAGAATCATTTACTGAAGAGGTATATAATCTAAGAGAGCGAGTAAACCACAGGGCATCTGACCTGCTGAAATAACTGCTGTAGTCACTGATATGCTGTAGTCGTGAAACACAAACGGATATTTTATTTAATTTTATTTAATTTTATTTAAAAAAATTATATTTGCAAAAGTTAAGTCAGTTCCTTACCATCAGATTAACTGTCATACAATTATGAATCGTGTGCATTGATGGAGAAATTGTGGGTCTGTCAAACATGTTCTGCTGGAATCAGTATGAAATTAGATGTATGAGAAATGGGGGCTGTCACATATTTTTATTCTAGTTCATGTAACTCGCGTAGCTGGGCATTTTGTAACATAATATGACTTTAGTGCTATTTATTGATAATGATTTGAAAAGGTAATTTTATTTCGAAAGATAAAATACAATCATGAATCACAGAACTATTCATGAAGCATACAACATTATACACTAATATACAAAAACACGTTATATATACTAAATTAATTATAACCAAAGTTAAAATGCATTAAAATAGGTGTAGCAATGAATAGATAAGTACAATGTATTATAACTGCGGTTACAGTTATTCATGAGATCATACAATTAGCTCATGCATTACAAGGCATGATTAATGCATTAAAACTACTTTTATAATTCATTATACGTAAAGGCCTTAAGTGAAGTGTTATCATTATTGTTTTTGGCAAACTAGAAACTGTATTATGAATGCATAACAGAACATATAAAACTCACGTGACAAGCCGGTCCTAACCTGACACACTTGTTTTTGACCCTGTCAATCTTTCCAAAAATCTACCATCATTATTTAGTCTACCCTCATTTGAATGTCAGCGTGGTTGTACTGTGTTCATTTGTTACCCAAATAGCCATTACAAAAATATTATGATATAGTGATTTTAGTTTGAATAGATTTTGAAGACAACCTTTTGAGATTTGAAACCAACATACAAAACCACACCTACAGAGAAAACACAGAAACTCACGGTTTTATATGTGTGTTCTGTAATTCTCCTTTTGGCCAAATTCTTTTGATGTTCTGGTTGATATCATTTATGTGCACAGAGCACTTAGAGGAGACATAATTATTTTAGGCGAACCTACTTTTCCTCTGAATTTATAAAATATTGGTTATACACTTGAAGTGTTTGATTAAGACATAAAACAGATCAAATTTATTTTACTCAGGGAGCCGCCTGCACACTCCCTCACTACTAGCACAAATTCATCTGTTTCCTCAGAATTACAGCCGCTTTTGGCTGCCAGTGGAAGTACAGTGCTTTTGTATTCATAGTTTGCAAACAGAGCAAAATGAATTCTTTCAATGTGAGTAATGTGCTATGTAAATTAGTGATGTTTCAGTGTTCACTAAAATAACTTACACTGTAGGTATTCTGTCATTGGAAAAAAACTATTTATACTGTTATATACTGTAAGAGTGTGTGTTTTTGGTGTGATGAATAGGACCTCATAATCCATTACGATTTAATTTCTTTGTTTTTAACTCGACCCATTTTTTTTCCCTTTGTGCTCTCCCCATAACAGTGCCAGCTTGTTTTAAGATGCCGTTATTCATATTCTCATGCAAATCAGTATGCAAGCCAGTTCAAAAAGTCTCGATTGTCTTGAGATATTAGCGATTTACTTTCTGTAAGGACCACAAATGTGACTAGATAAAAGAATGTGCAGAGCTTCTGTTTTATGCATCTGTAATCTTTTAACCACGTTCTGGAATGGTGCCTCTGACTTTGTACTTTTGACTTTTTCTTTCCACAGGTGATCCAGAATCGGGTAAGAAACCTTTTCTTATTCCTCTCAATTTTCATAATACATTCTCAACCCTCATCCCCTGAGAGAGCACATGGTTGCTGAAAGCTTTTTGATATGCACATTCTCTCTTCATAGTCGCAAGGGCCTAGATGTGACGTTCCGCGTGTATCCGTTCAAGATACGAGCAAGTTTCACAAGCAATTTTGATTTGAGCCAGTAAGAAACACGTGGCTCACCATTAACATTTGGACTCACTTTTGTCTTTTCTTTTAAGCTGCAGCTGGTTTTTGTGGAAAACGGGGACCACTTGGTGGCTCACACGAATTGAATTGTAATTGCCTTTATCTGTCTATTACATAGGAACAGACAGCTAGAGTGGTCAGGGAGCTTTGAAGTGCTGTGAAAGCTTTTATAAATTTGAAAGCTCTTACACACGTTACCCTTTAGACAATGGCACAAAAAAGACGTGTTTGAGGTGATTTGACATCTTCACATCTGTGCCTATCCATGCTGAAATAACCACATTTACCATCCCAGGCAAATATTCCAGTGAATTTCGTCACGCTGTATTTCGGGAGCTCAGATATATTCCTACACACGGCTTCCGTTTAATTAGAAAACTGTATCATACATCTGAACTCACCGTATCCTCCCCGCCAGGTGACTCAAGATGAAAGACGAGCTGCTTTATAAAATAACATTTTCAGTGATTTGACAGACATTTCCAAGGGATGCATTAGCCACAGCAGTTAAGCGCACACACGCTACTCTAGGCTATCGGCGCCAGCTATGTTATTAAACCCTGTAGTTCAGCACTCTGATCAGCTGCATTTGAATTTTTTAATATGTTGAGTATGTTCTAATACAAGTTCCTTAATGCTTTTATAAAATGGTACTTGGTAATTATTAATAAGAATAATATATAAGAATAAAATATAAATGAATTTACAAGCAGTAACGCATTTTAATGTTGCACAAACGATTTCAATTTCAAATGATGCGGTTCTTTAAAATTTTCTTTTCACAAGAATCCTGAAAAATTAGGCCTATATTTTCCACAAAAATATTACTCAGCACAACTGTTTTCAGCAGTATACTTTGGAAGATGATTTCAACATTAATATGTGTTAATTAGTAAGGACAGAAATGTTTCTTGGAGCAAATCAGCATACTTAAATGATTTCTGAAGGATCAAATTTGACACGAGGACCGAAACTCAGAAAAACTTTTTTTTATTGTAATATATGTCACAATAGTGTGGAATGTTACTGTATTTTTGATCAAATAATTGTCTTGTTGAGCATAAAACATAATTTGATTATTATTATGAATAGGGATAATTACATTTTTTATCAATTATATTGAGATTTTCAACAGAAATGTCAATATAAGGAGAACAATTTTGTTGTTTTTTTGTTTAGAATTTTTTTTATTGTAACTAGTCAGACATGTCAGTTTGCACCATTGTTAATATTACTAGCTTAATGTCATTACACATTAATCAGTAGGTAAGTTAAGTGTGAATAGTAACTAAAGTGTTAATAGTAGTACTTATCATTCACTTACACTAATGTTGTCCGTTGCTGTTGCAACAATGCCCTTAAGTTAAGAAAACCCTACACTGAAAAAAAAATAATTTAAGGTAAGTGGTTGCAAACAATTTATTTATCTAAAAAAATGTTTTAAAGTTGAAAGTTAGTCATAATTTATTTAAATGTAGCGAAAATAAATTGATTGCAACCACTTACATTAAAAAAAATTAGTAAATTCAATGAATAATTTTTTTCAGTGTCAGTTCATTCTAGAACAAGCCTAAGGTTCCACTTGAAGTATTCGAAAGTTATCATTAAGTATTTCCCCTTAATCACTCAAGTGTTCCTTTAAAATGTGTTATGCATTGCAACAAAGTCCCACAGTATCTGACCATTTTACCATAAAAATAATAAATAAAAGCTCCCTTAAGTCATCTGCTGAATTCAAGCACAGGTTCATTTTACTGATCAAAATAAGGTATTCTAAATAGTGAAAGTAATTCTTTGAAACAACGAGAACAATGCTATACAAATAAAAAAATTAAATCAACAACTGTTTTCATATATATTTTATCACGTCCACTGTGCGCTTGAGTTAATTAAGCTAATTATCTCATGCAAGGCTTTCGTCTCATGCGCAAGAGTGACTGATGGATTATAGTGGCAGTCTTAGATGTTTTCTTCTTTTTCCCTCTAATAAAATAATGGCTTTTTTTATCCTTGGTGTGGTTTGGTTTAAATTTCATTATTTCCAATTCTGTAAAGCTGGTTAGCCCACAGGATGTCGTTTGCCTAGACCTCTTTAATAATAATCTCCATAACAAATTTTGTAGTTTAGCTGTTTTTGTAGTAAAGATGAAACCTCTTTAAAAAGTCATTGGTCTGTTATGTTGTTTGTTGTGGGTGATTTTATTACTAAAGCAACCGGGTCTCTATTGCCATGTTTTGCCACACAGACTATCTAAGATGTATAAACAGACTCTTGTTGCAGCACTATTAAAGAAAGCCCTTGCCTCAGGGATTTTTCCCCCCTTAGGGAGACCCTAATGTCAAACCACTTAAGGGTTTTCATGCAACCGGGCCATGATTCTTATTTGTAACAGTAATATTCAATCAATTTTACCTCTTTGTCAGCACAATGTACTGAAAATCATGCTTGTCTGAGTTAGCAACAGTAGCCAAGAGGGGCGGAGCTTAGAGACAGGTCATTTCTGAAACACAGTTCTCAGCTTGTTTTGAATGCACAGCTTATAAAAGAAATGCTTATAACCTGCACAAAAGAAATGAGTACTTATAACACACAACTAAATAAGCAGGTGTTTTCTGTAATAGACTTTAGGGTCATTCTGTGTCAACTCAACCAGAGGTCCCCAGCTCAAATATTTTTTTTATTTTGCTCATATGTATTCTGAAGAAAGATAAACATGTATAGTGATGAAAGCCAAACTATTAAATTCAGGATGATATTTACTGAGTAATCAACCATTCATTGAGCGGGCCAAAATGGCAAATTTTCACTTGAGATTTAGAGCCAATTTACAGGGGTGTAAAAAAAAAACTCCAGGAGTAATCATTAATTGTGCCTGTTCATGGTCAAAAACCACATGCGTTCACTTGGCATTATATGGATGCTTATTTTTCTTTTCAAGAGGACTTTTGAAAAAATAATGTTGAAACTAGAAATGTATCTTGTTTCCTTCTGTCAAGTGGTTAATATTGAAATTGAAGATTCCAAAATAAACATTTATTAAGAAGTAGAATCTAAAATCATATTGCAATATCTTTAATAATTCTTGAGTTATAGGCATGCAAACTTTGGAAAAATAATATTTATGTCACTCAGACAGGTATGTTCAATGCAGTTGTTTGGACAGAAGGAAACAAGATAAATTTCTAGTTTTACACACTTATACAATAATATATACTTTAGACATTCCTCTTTAAAATAAAATAAGTATCATATTTATGCAAAGTGACCCTCATTTGGTTTTTGATCACTAAATATGTGTACAATTTAATGATTTAGTTTTACTCCTGCAGCCATATTGAAATTCCAGTATCTCTGGAACTGAACAATATAGGGCCTTAAAAATGAAGATGCCAAAAAAAGTTTGTTAAGACCCCTATCGAAAATTGAATTGATATTTAAAGGGTTCATATGATGCGATTTTCAAGTTTTCTTTCTCTTTGGAGTGTTACAAGATGTTCATGAATAGATAAGATCCCTAAAGTTGCAAAGACTAAAGTCTCAAACCCAAGAGATATCTTTATAAAAGTTAAGACGCGTCCACGCCCTCCTAAAACGGCTCGCTCTAACACGCCCCCACAGATCTACCTCACGATGTGGGAAGGTTTGCATAACACCCGCCCAAATGTTCACGCAAAGAAAGAAGGCGTAACTTTTATTCTCGCTGTAGTATTGTTTCTGCCGCCGCCGTCATGTTGTGGAGACACTGTGTTTTGTTGTGAAAGCGAAACTAACTGTTTGGCCTTCCAAACGAATCATGTTATTGCATTTTAACAACCGCTGTTCCAGTTCAAACCAAATTTTTCCGATTTGTGCATCACATTTTCGAGTATGAGGACTGTTTTTCGGAGAGTAGCCTACAAGTCCGATGTTCTGACAACTAAGGCTGACTCATAGTCTGTAAGTACGTTTTCATATTTAAAGAATTTGCCACTGACGATTCAAACGCGAGTTTTGAGGAGAAACGATAATGTACAGTATGTGGAAAGTAATGTTTTTGAACCTTAAAACGCATAAACACATTTCATTACACCAAATACACAAAATAATGTTCTTTTTAGCTACGTCATATGACCCCTTTAATACTTCTTGAGTTACAGGCATGCAAACTTTGGAGAATAACTTAAAGTGCTCTTTCCCCATTTTGAATGATCACCATTGGCACATAATGCACATAAATATCACTAAAGTTAACAGATTTTACAAACAGACCTACCCAATCTCTGTGTAGAAATAACATTATGAGGCTGCCATCTTTCTAAAGTCATTATTTACACCCCTGTAATTTGGCTATGAATCTCAGGTGAAAATGGCTATTTTGACCCACCTCTACAAAATAGTGGATTACTCCGTAAATACACATCCATGACATTTAATATTTTGGCTTTCATCACTATACATGTTTATCATTCTTTAGAAAAAAAAAATCAGCAAAATCAAAATTTGAACCAGGAATATTTGTTTGATTTGACACGGAATGACCCTTTGTGGTTATATTGTCTATTTTTACAGTTTATTGTCCCACAGGTCTAAATCTCTGTGGCTTCCTCTTTGGCTCAGATGGTGGCTTTAGTATGTTTCTTCATCACTCTTTGCAGTCTTTTAGTCTCCTGATGAGAGAGAGACAGAGGTGGGGGCCCCGGCTGTAATATGTTATGGGGGAAGGGGGTCTTATCGTCTTTCAGTTGGAGTGGAATAATGAAAAGAGAACTTTGTTTTTAATTAAAGCGGGACCTTTGGGCATGATTAAGGGGCTAGTGATTAATCACCTCTCTGGTCCACTGAAGAGGCTGTGCAGGTCGGCCTGAAGCCTGTGAAAGGGAATGATTTACCCATGAACCCTCCAGAGATAGGCCCGTGTTGGCCGGTGCTCTGCGTAAAAAACAACAAAACAAAAAAAAAAAAAAAAAAAAGAAGACCCTTCGATGCCATTTTACATACAGATATGAACTGGTGTGATATTTTTGGTGTGCATTTCCGCAATTGAAAGGTCAGGAGTGTAATATGAGTGTGTCAAATACAATCGCACACAGGAACGGTTGTGGGAGTGGTCATATATCACAGTGAGTTTAGTGGCAAAGCAAAACAGCTGACTCAAATTTTAACACCCGATTTCATGTTCAAGAGTAATGTCTGCATTTGAAATGATAAGCTTGACCTGCCTAATGCTGATTTTCAATAATATAGCTTTAAGAAATGTTCTAGGTTCAGCACGAGCTTAGTCGAGAGCATAATCTTGATTGCTACAGAGATTCATTTTCATTTGTCCCTCCTTTTCTCTAAAAAGAAAAAAATTAAGATTACAGTGAGGTGAAATAAAGTGGAAATGAATGGAGCCAATTTCTAAACATTAAATTACTCACTGTTTCAATAGAATAGCCACAAGATATAAACGTATTAACATGATTTTTGTGTGAATTATGTACAATTTTACAACTTTCCTGCCATGGCAAGCCATAAAGTGACTGTGAAAAGGATTTAAATAACAATTCAAATAATACACATATTTTTTAACAAAATAATTATATGTAAGTGCTTTCATAAAATGATACGCCTCACATTTCTGCTTTTAAATCATAAAAAATTGGCCCCTTTTACTTTCATTGTCGTTCATAACCATGATTTTTTTTTTCATAAATGCTGTAAATTGACCTTAACTTGTATTGAACCCTTGAATATTCATTTCAGGCCAACTAAAATGCGTTCACGCACACACATACACGCACAAAGCAGAAAGATTCACTATCTCACTAATGACCTAGGCCCCAAACTAAGCTAATTTGTAATCCTGAATGTATAATGACTTTGCGATGAGCTTAAATGAGCATATTATGTCCTTGACGTGGCCTTGGCATTCAGCAGAACTGGCAAAAGAGGAATAGAAGGAATCATGATTTTCATAAGTGCTTATTTCGCAGACAGCTGCATTTCTCTTTCATCTTGTGCTCATTTTGTCTCACTTCCTCCCTCTCTCTCTCTCTCTCTCTCTCTCTCCTTCTCTCTCTCTCTCTCTCTCTCTCTCTCTCTCCTGTCCTTCTCCTATTCGCGCATTTGTCAACAACCAGCAAAAAACGGCGGAACAAACATCCACGCTTGTTTACCATAATCTGATTGTTAACTGGCGGGTATTTGAAGTATGCAGCTGCCCCCCTCTGACGGCAAGATTGTATCACAGTAAGGAATATCACAAAGAGACAATCCCTTTACCACTCCACACTTACTCACCTGAGACTGTGGGCTCCTTGATTGTAAAGTCATGTGCTGCATACTAAACGCAAACTAACAAATTAATGCGAGATCCCTTCACCACAGAGGTTCGGGACCCGCAGCTGTTGTTGCTGTGGCGAGTAAACCCGTCTGCATTTTTTAAGGTGAATTAATGCAAGTAAATCTCGGTGCCTCTTTCCTCCCCGAATCTCATCCGTGTAGAAATCCAAGCCAAAGTTGCTGGCAAGGTCAGGGCTCAGAGCTAGTCCAAGACCTAATCTACAAAGCATACCCATTTCAGATGAGCCACACCATTTCTCCATCCAAGGGATCTGGAGGAAAAAGATTCCTCTTTTTCACATGACCTTGTAGGACTTTTTTTTTTTTTTTTTTCGTCTCCTCCCCGTCTTTGGGGGTTTTTTTGTTATATTATTAACCCTCTGATTGCTGATGAAGCTTTTTTTATTCACTAGAGCACCAGATGGTGGTAGTGACACCGTTATTGGTCGACATTGTTTAGGGCACCCTGTGGTTTTTCTCTGAGAGATCACCTCCTGAAGAGGACATTAATCAATGCAGCTGTAACCAAGCGTTCTGATCTTTGAAAAGGTCACCTGATTGACTGCGTGCTCTGTGACAATCAGTGTCAGATCTGCTAAGAGCTCATTTATTCACTGAGATAAGCCGGCCAATTGCATGGAAATTGTCAGGAAACGTTCAGGTCGTACTTCACACCGAAATCAACAAAACAACAACAAATTATATAGTGCAAGAAGACAAAGCTGCCTATTTTTAGAATGTTTTTTGCATGTGACATTATTTCATGACATTTAAGCATGACATTTATTTTAATTTTTTATTGAGAATATTTTTACGCTTTATTTTTAGGGCTTTGATAATCAGATTATATCTAGAACACACATGGGGGGAATTCAAATATATTATCCATAATCCATCAAAATGATGCATAATAAATTGAACAATATATAGCATATATCATATATGAACATATGTATAGAACATCATCACATAAATCATGATCCTTTTTTTGGGCCATTTATTTAGTGTGTAAAGAAATTTGTGAGATTCTGGGAAGTTTTTGCCCTTTTTGTCTATTGTTGCAACCCTTTGATTCACAAATCTCACTAAAAAAAAAAATACCTTTTTTTCTGAAATGATATATACATAATGGCTACTGGTGTAAACATAATGGCAAGCTTTTTTTTCTTCACTTTGTGCATCACCACTTTTGGCAGGCATTTTGAGTGTATTTATGTTTTGATAGCATACTGACACCACACACACACACACACACACACATATATATATATATATATATATATATATATAAGTTCATCTGGTTCAATTATAATTGCCTTGGTGTCCAGATGTAACATCACCCTCTCAATGGCTGTTAAAAGCATCCATCACTATGTAAATTTTTCTGTGTTCAAAATATGCTAAATGTATATAATGAGCGTGTACATCATGAATTCATCTTCCAAACGATATTTTTGTCTTATTCCGAATCACTACGGTTCACTTATAATAAGTACTTATATTTGGTCTATTGTAGCCTGGTCGGGTCGTCACTGTTGCGGGGTAACACATACCTGCGTGAATCGCCATGGACATATACTTAGATAAGTAGCTCCGGTTGGAATGTTCTTCAGCGGGATGTGTGCCGTTCTGTTTATTAACTGCTAGAGCGCCAAAAGTTACATAGTGCTGCTTTAAGACACTGCACCAGAGGGTTAAAATCATCACAGCATACAAGAGGAGGGGAAGTGCAACATTTTCATAATGTTGTGAAATTTGTTTCTTCATCTTTTTAATGAATAAGTGGGTACCTACCGTGAGACTGTGAGGGAGTCATGATTCACTTCAGACATGTTCATTGTGTCCGTCATGTTGCCTATTGATTACTGTTAGTGTGGGCAGTGAGCACACTCAACACATGCCGGCTTCAATCGGAACTATAGATAAATGCTTATTTCCTCTTTCATTTCACATTACTGAAAGCCTCATAGCTTTTCTGTTTATTTATTTTTTTAAAGGTTGTATGTTTTGGTCCCAATGATTGTTTTTTTTCTTCTTTGTGACACCAATTTGTTTGTTGTCTTTTTTTACTCATTGATATGAGTAGTAGAAAGAGGAGAGGACAGGAAGATTTAAACCTGTTGCCTTCATGAGCACCACAGCTCAATCTTTTAGAGCACATGTGCTTACCACAGAGCCATGGTTCCAGCATTATGCCATTTTGTTTGCTGTCTATCTGTCTGTCTCTGTTCTGTCTATCTGTCTGTCTGTCTTCTTCTGCGTCGCGATATTATATAACAGGTGAATCTCATCAATTAGAATGTCGTGGAAAGTTAATTTCAGGATTTCAACTCAAATTGTGAAACTTGTGTATTAAATAAATTCAATGCACACAGACTGAAGTAGTTTAAGTCTTTGGTTCTTTTAATTGTGATGATTTTGGCTCACATTTAACAAAAACCCACCAATTCACTATCTCAACAAATTAGAATACTTCATAAGACCAATAAAAAAAAACATTTTTCCAATTGTTGGCCTTCTGGAAAGTATGTTTATTTACTGTACATGTACTCAATACTTGGTAGGGGCTCCTTTTGCTTTAATTACTGCCTTAGTTCGGCGTGGCATGGAGGTGATCATTTTTTGGCACTGCTGAGGTGGTATGGAAGCCAGGTTTCTTTGACAGTGGCCTTCAGCTCATCTGCATTTTTTGGTCTCTTGTTTCTCATTTTCCTCTTGACAATACCCCATAGATTCTCTATGGGGTTCAGGTCTGGTGAGTTTGCGGTTCAGTCAAGCACACCAACACCATGGTCATTTAACCAACTTTTGGTGCTTTTGGCTGTGGGGGAAGTGCCAAATCCTGCTGGAAAATGAAATCAGCATCTTCAAAAAGCTGGTCAGCAGAAGGAAGCATGAAGTGCGCCAAAATGTCTTGGTAAACGGGTGCAATGACGTTGGTTTTCTAAAAACACAATGGACCAACACCATCAGATGACATTGCACCCCAAATCATCACATACTGTGGACACTTAACACTGGACTTCAAGCAACTTGGGCTATGATCTTCTCCACCCTTCCTCCAGACTCTAGGACCTTGGTTTCCAAATTAAATACAAAATTTGCTCTCATCTGAAAAGAGGACTTTGGACCACTGGGCAACAGTCCAGTTCTTCTCCAGGTAGCCGCCTCTGACGTTGTGGTTCAGGAGTGGCTTAACAAGAGAATACGACAACTGTAGCCAAATTCTTGACACGTCTGTGTGTGGTGGCTCTTTGATGCCTTGACCCCAGCCTCAGTCCATTCATTGTGAAGTTCACTCAAATTCTTGAATCGATTTTGCTTGACAGTCTTCATAAGGCTGCGGTTCTCTCGGTTGTTGTGCATCTTTTTCTTCCACACTTTTTTCCTTCCACTCAACTTTCTGTTCACATGCTTGGATACAGCCACTCTGTGGACAGCCAGCTTCTTTGGCAATGAATGTTTGTGCTTACCCTCTTGTGAAGGGTTTCAATGATTGTCTTCTGGACAACTGTCAGATCAGCAGTCTTCGCCATGATTGTGTAGCCTAGTGAACCAAACTGAGAGACATTTTTGAAGGCTCAGGAAACCTTTGCAGGTGTTTGATTTGATTAGCTGATTGGCATGTCACCATATTCTAATGTGTTGAGATAGTGAATTGGTGGGTTTAGCCAAAATCATCACAATTAAAAGATCCAAAGGCTTAAACTACTTCAGTCTGAGTGCATTTTTATTTAATACACGAGTTTCACAATTTAGTTGAATTACTGAAATAAATGAAATTTCCACGACATTCTAATTTATTGACATGCACCGGTATATATATATAAATATTATTAGGGCTGTCAATCGATTAAAATTTTTAATCTGATTAATCGCATCCTTTTTCTGTGATTAATCGCGATTAATTGCACACATCATGAAATTAAGCATAGACCATTTATCTTGTTTCAAATGTTTATTTTGTCATCATTTGCTATAACCAGCAAAGTAAACCAAAAGATTGAAGGGTGATTCTCAAAAATCTATAATTTCAGCAAGCTTTTTTTCAAGATAAATTTAGATGACTTTCCAAAAAAGACACTTAGAAACTCCAAAAGAACACCAAAGAACCAAATGATATAAGGAGCCCATATAATCACATATGAAAGAAAAAAAAAATCAGAATTTTGTAGTATGTGTACAGTGCAACAGCAAAGAGCTTTTTTACATTTTAGAGAAGCCAAGTTGCGATACCGAACAGGACCACATGGAGATGCCAAAAAAAACCCTACTCCAGGGGTGGTCAAACCTCGTTCCTGTGAGGGCCATTGTCCGAAGAGGTTTTAGCGCCAACCCCCCCAATTAAACCCCCGACCAATAATTAATCCGTACCAGGCAGACTAGAAACGTTAAAGGGGCCCCCCCCAAAGGGTTGTTTTGAGCAAGTTGGGCAAACTCTGCAGGACACCGGCCCTCCAGACCGAGTTTGGACACCCCTGCCTTAAACCCACCGCGCTGCTTACTGCATATATCTACTACAGTACACGAATCCATTCCGTATAACTAAACACAGCAACATAAACATGACAAATCAAAACATTATCGTGAATGTGTGTGGAAACAACGTGAATGTATGGAAATGTTTGTGCCTGTGCATAAATACAATGTGCGATCAGTAGGGATTGGTATCGTTAAGTTTCATGGTAGTACTATCTTATCGATACTGCTTATTGTTCGGACTTAATGGTATTCTTATCGTCCTTTTGTTATATAATATAATGATATATCTATGACAAATTAAGAGCTGAAATTAACATTTGCTTTATATGCTGAAATGAAAAAAAAAAAAAAATAAACATTTAAATGAAATTAATATAAAACATCAATTTTTTTTTTTGTAAATGCACCAGTGTGCAGGTATTTTTAATGTTTTATACATAAGATAAGATACAGTAAGAACATGAACAAAGAAAAAAGTAAAACAAACTGACAAATACAATAAAAAAATATACAAATTAAATTAAATAAACAGTGCTTTAATTCTTCCATGAAGATCTACTAACATTACTGTTCAGGTAAGTAATAGCCTACAAAAGAAATCTAAAAGTAATCAAATGTAAATGAACACTGCATAGTTTTCAGTGTATGTATTGATAGATTAATGCTTATTAAAGCTATAACGTTATTCAGATTAAGAGCAGATTTGCATTTTGATGGCCCAAGCGCCAGTCTGTCACTTTAAGACAATATATTGACACGCATCGGATTTTCTCCCAACTGTTCTCCTCCACTTAAGACATAAAATGTGTTTAATTAAATACTCTCCAAGCCGGCCATTTTGGCATATTTGTGTGTGTGTTTGATCGATTGGACATGCGCCCGAAGCTCAAAGTGTAATTTGTTTGTCCGTTTTGGAGCATGCTGTGCGCACACATTTCAGCCTGAGGAACAGCTTCTCTTGTGCGGATTGTGCTTTCAATGTTTTATTATCAAATATGTCCCGCAATTTAGCAACAGTAAAGACGGCATCTTACAACAATCACAGATTGAGCTGATTCTGACGTTAAGTTTGGGATTTAGGGAGGAACGAATGCGCACCGCTGTGAAGGGAAAGAAGTGAAGAAACGCAGCTAATTTTTAATAGCTTTACCTCATGTCTTCTTTTGTATAATCCTTAGAAGCCAAAATAAATTAAAAAAAATACAATTAGTGTAATAAAACAGCCATAGGCCTAAAGTGTAAGCAGATGTTTGAATGTTTAGTTCTCTCTTCTATCATAATTAAACAGGGCTTTCATGTTGCGCGTGCTGAAGCTCCTCCGCGTGAGCGCGATCTTGCTTCTGAATTGCGAATAGCAAAAATGCATCATAGACCAATGTTTGAAAAACGACTCTGGTGAGATAGAATTTGCAAGATAATGTATATATAGCAATAATAAATGTATGTGTGTTTTATTCATTTCTCCAGTACCGATAGCAGAACCGTTAACGTCAGAGCTTATCAATACTCCGGTTTTTCATAATTTAGCCTCGGTACCGATTAAATACCGAGTTTCGGTACCCATCCCTAGCGATCAGTGCGTCAAGAGTACTCATGACATATGACAGAGCTCGTGTTTAAAAGCGAAACACTGGAATGAATAATTAACTTAAAATGCAACACGAATCTCTGTTCTCTCTGCAATCTCTGATGTAATCAGCCTGGTTTCCTTTATATTAGCGCTGTTTTGGACGGATTGTTTGAATGCATTCGCTTACTGGATCATTGGACTGAAAATTTTCCTGGAGTTTAGCAGCTTAAAATTATCTAATCGCAAGCAGAGAAGCAAAATTGGGTTAAAGGGTTAGAATAGAAATTGTGCTTCAGTAATTTTGCGTTAACTGCGTTAAATTATTTTAACGCATTAAGGATTGTAAAATTAATCACATGCGTTAACACGTTAACGATGACAGCCCTAATATATATATATATACATGCATACATACATGCATACATGTAGGTAGGTAGGTAGGTATGTAGGTATGTATACGCACGCACGCGCGCGCGCACACACACACACACACACACACACACACACATACATACACACACACATACATACACACACCCCTACATACATACATACACATACATTGCTCAAAAAAATAAAGGAACACTTTGAAAACACATCAGATCTCAATGGGGAAAAATATCATGCTGGATATCTATACTGATATGGACTGGGTAATGTGTTAAGAATGAAAGGATGCCACATCGTTTGATGGAAATGAAAATTATCAACCTACAGAGGGCTGAATTCAAAGACACCCTGAAAATCAAAGGGAAAAAATTATGCAGCAGCCTTGTCCATTTTGCTGAAATTTCATTGCAGCAACTCAAAATGATACTCAGTAGATTGTATGGCCCCCACGTGCTTGTATGCAAGCCTGACAATGTCGGGGCATGCTCCTAATGAGATGACGGATGTAGTCCTGGGGCATTTCCTCCCAGATCTGGACCTGGGCAGCATTTCTCAAAAGCATCGTAAGCTTAAGTACATCGTAGACCCACTGAAACCAATCGAGCTACGATCAACTTAAGCTTACGATGCTTTTGGGAAATGCAGCCCAGGGCATTACTGAGCTCCTGGACAGTCTGTGGTGCAACCTGGCGGCGTCGAATGGACCAAAACAAAATGTCCCAGAGTTGTTCTATTGGATTTAGGTCAGGCGAGCGTGGGGGGAATTCAATGGTATCACTTCCTTCATCCACCAGGAACTGCCTGCATATTCTCGACACATTAGGCTGGGCATTGTCGTGCACCAGGAGGACCCCAGTACCGTTGTCTCCCGATACCTAATGGCATCAGTGTGCCATTGTCTAGCCCAGTGGTTCCCAAACCTGTCCTGGAGGCCCCCCTGCCCTGCACCTTTTGTATGTCTCCATTATCTAACACACCTGATTACACTCATCAGCTCGTTAGTAGAGACTGCAATAACTAAATTGGGTGTGTCTGATTAGGGGGACTTACAAAATGCGCAGGGGGTCCTCCAGGACAGGTTTGGGAACTACTGGTCTAGCCTGTAGAGGTCTGTGTGTCCCTCCATGGATATGCCTCCCTAGACCATCACTGACACACCACCAAACTGGTCATGCTGAACGATGTTACAGGCAGCATAACGTTTTCCACGGCTTCTCCAGACCCTTTCACGTCTGTCACATGTGCTCAGGGTGAATCTGCTCTCATTTGTGAAAAGTACAGGGCGCCAGGGGTGGACCTGCAAATTCTGGTGTTCAATGGCAAATGCCAATCGAGCTCCACGGTGCCGGGCAGTGAGCACAGGGCCCATAAGAGGACATCGGGCCCTCAGGCCACCCTCATGAAGTCTGTTTCTGATTGTTTGGTCAGTGACATTCACACCAGTGGCCTGCTGGAGGTCATTTTGTAGGGCTCTGGCAGCGCTCATCCTGTTCATCACACAAAGGAGCAGATACCGGTCCTGTTGATGGGTTAAGGACCTTCTACCACCCTGTCCAGCTCTCCTAGAGTAACTGCCTGCCTCCTGGAATCTCCTCCATGCTCTTGAGACTGTGCTGGGAGACACAGCAAACCTTCTGGCAATGGTACATATTGATGTGCCATCCTGGAGGAGTTGGACTGCCTGTGCAACCTCTGTAGGGTCTAGAGCTGTGTATTGGCAAGAATCTGGCGATACTATACGTATCACGATACAGAGGTTGCGATACGATATGTTGCGATACATTGCCATACTGTAAGCAAAGCGATATATTGGGATATTTCTTATTTTAGGAATAGGATATATTTTTAGAAAAGCTGTCATAAAGAACACACCACCATATGCAAACCTTAGCAATAAATAAATAAAATAAATATAAATTATTTAACCAGAACACAGTGGGATCTGCATTTACAATAATCAGTCCGTTTAACATTCAACGTTATTAAACCACTTTTTGTGCAGTACGGGTCAAGGGGGGAAAATTAAAGTGCTTGCAGGATCCTTTAGTTAATGTATAATATGTATTTTATAAAAAGGCCATATATATTTTTAGACCCTGCTTTAAAGGTTTTTAAAGGTTCACATTTTAAGTTTACAGTTGTAACATACAATGTCATAACATTTTGATCTGAACAAAAGAATTACATCTGCTTAATATCAATGAAAAATAAAGTGCTTGCAGGATTTATAAAGAAAACAAAACAATTTAAAAACAATAAAATACAGTAAATACAGATTTTAAACCTTCTCAGAACCTTTCCACTTGGATTTCACAGTTTTTCAGTTTGTATTTATGTTCCGCGTGGAATCGCGGAGACCGTGATGTGAGACCGCCCCAACTGCACAAAACGCGCCCACCACGAGAGAAAGCTGCAGCCGTGCAGCGACCCTACTGCCCGCCGTGCCCCACACGAAGGGCCTTTCACACTGGACAGGTCATTTTGGAGGTCAAGGGCGGTTTGTTGCTGTGCCTACCAAAGCGCACGCGCAGCGGCGCACACCGTCAGTGAGCTTGTGCGCGTGCCGCGGTCAAAGTTCAAAATAGTTAAACTTTTGCCGCTTCGCTCTGTGACGTTTACCCGTGCGGCCAATAGAAACGGGGCATCCAAATGAAGCTCCTTCGCAAGCCTTCGACCTGAGAGTTTCATGCACCCACAGCCTCTTCTTCCTTGCTGCTCTCTTTCTTCTTCTAGGGCTAGTGCTATCGCTCGCTTCTTAGCATGGGACAGATACATATTTTGCTGCTGACCGAAAAGTGAAACAACAAATAACTAGATGTATAGAACTCCCACTAAACGTTTTGAAAACTCCACCTACTTCGCTCTGGCCAGCTTAGCATGAATCGCTTTGTATCTGAAGGGCTGCGCTGAACCCAGCGGCCAAACAGTCAGAAAAGATGATTAGGGAAAAAAATCCACCAGTAAAACCATTCATGTTTTGGGGGTCGTCTCATTGTTGCCCATCTAGTGCCAGTAGCTCCTCACTGCAGAACACAAGATCCAGGGGGCGTGGTTGGATCCACATCTAGGGGGTGGAGATTGGTAGGTTTAGGGGTGGAGATGGGTGGGTTTAGGGATCAGGGGGTGGAGACGGGTAGGTTTAGGCATATTTAAGTCGGGAGTTTGATCTGGATCCAACCACGCCCCCTGGATATTGTGTTCTGCAGTGAGGACCATCTCTCGAGTGCACCTGTTGTTAATTTCATTAACACCAAAGCAGCTGAAACTGATTAACAACCCCCTCTGCTACTTAACTGACCAGATGAATATCCCAGTAGTTTAATTGACTTGATGCTATACTCTGATTAAAAAGTGTTCCTTTAATTTTTTTGAGCAGTGTATATATATATATATATATATATGTGTGTGTGTGTGTGTGTGTGTGTGTGTGTTTTACTATAGTACTATAATGTTTTTTGTTATGTTACATTTAGATATTACTACATATTAGTCATATTTCTTGCCTTAGATCTTCTCTTTTATGCATCATTTAGGACAATTTCATTAAAACCACTTGCTTTTTACATAAAAGCAAGACCTTTGAGTTTCTGTGTGTATCTGATAATACTTTTTG
The DNA here is from genome assembly GCA_018155175.1 of Sinocyclocheilus anophthalmus. Lineage (NCBI taxonomy): Eukaryota > Metazoa > Chordata > Actinopteri > Cypriniformes > Cyprinidae > Sinocyclocheilus > Sinocyclocheilus anophthalmus. The sequence continues at coordinate 183,958 of JADLZN010010515.1, forward strand.
TTGTTGTTCCTCATGTTCCTCTTGAGCAAATTTGAAATTGAAAATAAGTGCTAGAGTGCTTTGCATTCACAGTTGCACAATGGCTTGAACCACCGTACACAAGTTTCAGTTCAAATGTTCCAGAGCTGCTCTGTGTTTAAGCCTGTGACTGAAATACACGTTTGGAATTTAAAGTGCACAAAGATCCTGGCTATGCCATTCACGATTAGATCAAATCATTGTGATCAGATGATTATGTACTAATCGCAACAGGCTTTACTGCAAACAAGCTACACCACTTACTCTAAACCTTTTGCAAAGCCTCAGCAAGTCAACCTACAATGGCTTTATATAACAGGCGCACACAAAGGCAGGTTGGTTTTAGCTGTGGACCCTGCTAATGACACAAGCCCGTGTGGATGCTGTGGGGTCTGGAATCTCCCCGTTTCATCTCTCCGCTCTCATCTCTCTAGCACATCTGAGTCAGTCTACTGATGTTTGCTCCTGCGGTGGAGATGACATTTGTTTGAGAACTGCTGCCACCTTATCAGGCAGACAAGAGTGACTAACATGTTGCTCTGCATAATACTGAAGCTGTCAATATATTTGGTTTACTGACGTGTGCTCTGTTTCAAAACCTAGTAAACTGACTATGTAAGCAGCTGCCTTGTAAGGGAACATCCTAACTGTCATAAGTGACCATTTGGAATGCTATATGTTGGAAGTAACTACAAATGTGCTACACAAATAGCATTTTGGACTCACACGCTACTGTATATAATTCATTTCAATAGAGTTTGATTTTAGCATGTTGCTAAGCTAACAGCAATACTGCTTAAAAATGCATAGTACAGTACACAATTGGGTAAAATAATACTTTATATTACTCTGAACAGTTTTTAGTAATACTTTTTGTTGTTAAAATGTAACTTTGCATTATTTAGAGTTAACATTTCTATCATTTCCTCAGCTATCTTGGTTGTACATTACCATTGAAAGGTTTGGGGTCAGTATGATGTTTTCAACATCAATAACAATAATAAATATTTCTTGATTAGCAAATCAGCATAATAGAATGATTACTGAATGATCATGTGACAATGAAGACTGGAGTAATGAATGCTGAAAATTCAGCCTTGCCATCACAGAAATATTTTAAGTTGAATATTCATAATACTGTTTTTACTGTATTTGTAATCAAACAAATAAGCTTTGGGGATGAGCATGTGAGACCAAAGGAGTTAGCTTAGCAGCGTAAGTTACAGTACCAGCTTTTTAAAAACAGCCTTGTTTTTCTTGATTATGTATTATGTAGTATACAGGCCAGGAGACTCATCATCCGGTTTTCAGGTTCCAGCTTGTAAATGTTCATTTTGATGCCTCATACGTATCTCATGCAACAATTATGAAGTATTGATGTGTTCATTGATTGTCTAGGTAGCACATACTCTTCCAGTATGATGCAGTAATACACAGCTGTTTGGAGCAGGTATAGCAATGATTGCTCGAGCTTTGTTTGAGGCAGTTCTATTGTCTCTTGGTTCACCACGTTTAGTCTGCCGTGATCAGAAATTCCATTTACCCTCCGACACTTCTGGAAACCTTGTTTTTTCCCCAGAGCGCCTCTGCCAGGCACGAAATCTCTTTAGCTTTCCACAGTGATGACAGGTTCAAAGGACAAAACCACAGCACCTGCCCCCTCCTTTACACACACACACACACCCATGCTAATATAGGAAAGCCTCACCATGCACATTGATTTTCAGTCTTCAGTCGTCATTGCTGTGGTAGAATCGGCGCCAGGTTATCGACATATGTATGTTAAGATTACATGTTTGTAAAGTATGGTGAAGTTATTAGTTTTCAGCATGATGATCAAACTTGTTATGCAGTTCTACTTATTACATGTATTTAAATGACTTTAATATTTTTTTTTACTGTTGATACAAAATAATATGATTTTTTAGGATGAATAATAATAATAGGATCAATTTTTTATTAGTTTTTAGTTTGAGTACAGGATTTGTATTTTATTCCTACTGGCACAAAATGTAAAATCTTACACAGTCTTACCCTAACTAAATATATTGACAGAGAGAGAACCTATTATTTATTTAAAGGGACAGTTCCCCAAAAATGAAAATTCTGTCATAATTACTCACCCTCATTCCAAAACTGTAAAACCTTCATTCATCTACATGCAGTTCTACTTATTACATGTATTTAAATGACTTAAAAACTTTTTTTACTGTTGATACAAAATAATATGATTTTTTATAAGATAAATAATAAGAATACAGGATTTGTATTTTATTCCTACTGGCACAAAATTTTAAATCTTACACAGTCTTACCCTAACTAAATATATTGACAGATGGCACGTTTCCATTACAGATTTGCGCAAAACTTTGGTGATATTTTCTGAATGTCGATAAAAAAAAATGACGAAATGACGGCGTTTCCATTAACCAACGTTATGCGGCTAAAACGTAACCTTTTTGCCTCTCGCGATAAGTCATGGCAATGGATTTTGGTGGGATTTTGACAGACTTTGGCTATATTTATTCAAAGGAGGCATAAGCGTGTATCTTTACAGAAGCAGCAAAGAGAGCCGCTTCAGAAAAGTGCGTGTGGCGTGGCTGGAATAAACCATAGACTGTATAAAAACATTAACACAAGCATTGAGTGGCCGTAATCAGCTTCAGTGGCTTTATCAGAGCCACACTGCACCGCAGACGTGTGCAATGTAAATTGTCTAAGTATTAATAGTAGGGAAAGCCCCTTATACTGGAGCGCGGCCAATTATGAAGTGTTTCTTGGAGGTTATAATACAATGAAGAATGATCATATGACTTTTTACAAAGGCCATGTTACCTGTAAATGTGAAAAAAAAAACGTTTCCATTGCAGTTTTTTTCAGAATTATTCCTTTTCGCATTGCCTGAAAAACCACCTAATGCGAGCGTAAAAACTTTTTTGCGATATATGGCCGTTTTTACGAAATTGAGCGTTCCATGAGGGCCGATTTCAATTTGCAACGGCCTAGAGAGAGAAATATCTATTTATTTGAAAGGGGAAAGTTTACCCAAAAATGAAAATTTTGTCATTAATACTCCACCCTCATTCCAAAACTGTAAGACCTTCATTCATCTTCGGAAAACAAATTAAGATATTTCTGACAGCAACACAACTACACGTTCAAACAAAAAAAAAGGCCAAGAAAGGTAGTAAGGACATTGTTAAAATAGTCAATGAGGCATCAGCGGTTCAGTCGTGTGCGTCGTAGTATTCTTGTGAATGGGCGGCAGAGACTGACACGGAAGAGAAGAAATTATTGAATAAAGCCATTATTTTTGTTTTCATTGCGCACAAAAAGTATTCTCGTAGCATCATAAAATTAAGGTTGAACCACTGATGGCACATTAACTATTTAACGATGTCCTTACTACCTTTCTAGGCCTTGAACGTGTCAGTTGTGTTGCTGTCTATGGAGGGTCAGAGAGCTCTCCGATTCCATCAAAAATATCTTAACTGTGTTCCGAAGATGAACGAAGGTCTTCTGGGTTTGGAACGACATAAGGGTGAGTAAATAATGACAAAATGTTCATTTTTGGGTGAACTATCCCGTTAAATGTGGGTATGACAACTTTATGGCACAACTGTATATATTTTAGTTTTCCAGTGTTTTAAATTGATAAACAGCGAGTGATAGCAGTCCATTGGAATAAAAATATTTGCACGGGTTGTTCTCTTTCGACAGATAATGATCTTCCCTTGAGGCTGCGATTGTGAGAATCTTTTCTCCTGCCTGTGAAATATGCTCATGCGACGATAATGATGGATTGTTGATTGAAGCTCCCCAAGAGAAAGCTGCATGATAGTGCTGGAATATTGCACGAATGGAATAGTGTTCTTGCCTGCATTTTAAACGCAGCACCTTTATAGATATAAAGAATCAAAGGTTGCCAGAACGGTCTGTATTGTTGTGCAACCAGGTTGCATCGCAGCAAAATTGGCCTTTTGTTTTCCTTTTTTTCTCATTAACTTTTATTTATGAGAGGCCCGTGGCCTGCGACAGGGATTATCTTTTTTCACAGCAAGAGACCAGATCAAGGGATAACCTATTTGCAAGTCTATATATGCTGCATTACAGCAGGAGATGAATTGCTTTGGAGATACGGGGCTTTACCCAGGGTGCTGAGCAAGGCTGCTTGTGAAACAAATATTGTGAATGTCTATTGACCGTGCAGGACAAAATGTGAGAGAGAGGGATGTGAATTTACGATTGGGACTTTTATTTATAGCGTTCAGCATAGTTGGTCTTCTGCTAATGAATATTTCTGATGGAAGGCACTTTCCTTATAAACAGATGTAAAGACTGATTTATTTAAATGGGAAACTGTGTGTTTTCTTCTATTTTACATCGTGGCTGGCTAATTCTTGAACTGACATTTTGAAGCTATTAAAGAAATGGTTCACCCAAAAATAAAAATTTGCTAAGAAATAACTCACCCTCATACCGTGCAAGATGTAGATGAGTTTGTTTCTCATCAGAACAGATTTGGAGATATTAAACACCAATGGATCTTCTGCAGTGAATGGTTGCCATCAGAATGAGAATCCAAACAGCTAAAAAAAAAAAAGCGACTCAATCCATGAACTAAAGAGGTCTCAGTTAAAAAGCTCTTATCTGAATCAGTAGAGAAATATTCACTGATCAAGCACCATTTGCAAGTGTGAAAAACAGTCCAAAACAGTTCTAACAAAATATGACTTGTGGATTATTGTGATGAGAGGACAACAAGGGGAGGGACGTTTCACTATGGGTGTTGGCTTCATATTCTTGGCCAGAAGTGATAGTTGAAAGGTATCTTAATGATAGTGATATAAACATGCAGCTTTTTGCTTCACAGGATGTTTATTGATGGACTGGATTTGTGTGGATTACTTGAGGATTGTTGTGATGTTTTTTTATCAGCTGTCTGGTCTCTCATTCTGATGGCACCCATTCACCTCGCAGAGGATCCGTTGGTGAGCATGTGATGTAAAGCTAAATTTCTCCACATCTGTTCCCATCAAAATCTTGGATGAAGTGAGGGTAGGTCAATTTTTATTTTTGGTCGAACTATTCCTTAAAGATACAGTACCTGTGGTTGATCTGTGATGCAGAGTTGGGAAAAATTCAAAATTAAAGATTTGGCTTAATTTCAGATCATGAGTTGGAATTTGTTTCAAATTGGCTGCAGCACACATGATTTTCATTTGGAATGACATGAAAAGGCATCCAAGCTATTTTAAATAGTCTACTTGTTAGACATTTTTATATTGTACTTCAGTGTAATTTAGTACTATTGAAACAATAAACACAGCCAGCAATACGAATTTTAATTTTGACATACAACAGCATCAGACTGCTTTTAGTTAACTATAATATAAAATATTAAAGTAGTAAATAAAAATATACATAAGTATCCTTAGTAATTTATATCTTGATGTTGAACGTCGTTTGAAGAGTTTGGGGTAATGAGCGTTTTGGGAATTGAGATGTCCTTGAAATGAAGGTTAATTTGAATTGAGTATACATTTCAATAGAAGACTTTAAATACTAATTAACATCAGATTTCTATTATGTCTGGATGAAAATGTGATGTTCTATGAAATATGCCATATACAGTAACATGTTTTGTGGTCAAATTTGTGCTATGAATGTGCTGAGAAATAATTATATTTTAATATAAAATTGTTTTAATTCTACTCAAATTCTCATTTGAATAATAGTTTTACATCATGTTTGTTTCCAATTCAGTTCAAGTTTAGAAATTGAGTTGAAATTAAAAAGACATTTTCAATTCATTTCTGAATAATGCTCAAGTCTGCTGTGATTTTAAACATCAATGTGAGATCAATTCCCTTCATTTTAGTGTTCATTATGTTTATTTCACACAGTTGTTACACAGAGTTTTTAACAGTTGTTGGAGCCCTTTGATCAGATGGCTGGTAATCGTCTTCAATATGGTGACATACTGTTTGTATGAAAACTCCTCTCTTTTTCCTCTAAGGACAGATTTTATCTGTGAAATCCAGCAGAGCAAAGCGGCCTGTGGGTGCTTTTAATATTTTAAAGATGAGGTTTAATGACACCATAGGGCTGGGGAGGAGAAGACATGCTCAGTAAAGACCAGTGAGACTCTGCTTTGAGCCTGTTGTCATCTTCCTCTGGGGAAACTTCTGTTAATTTATTTCTGCTCTATTTCTCTCACAAATCAATTAAGTCCACATGCATTCCACGTTGAGCTTGTGCATATACATGCCCTTAATATGAATCTAGATTATGTGCGCTGCATGCATGTGTGTAGGCAGTGCCATTAGGTACACTGTAGAACAAGATGTCATGCTAAACCTCAAATATTACAGTCTGAAGCAAAAGGGGCATGTGGATTTTGAATAGAGCTTTCAAAAAAAGGCATTTATTTACAAATGTTTACATTGTTATTATGTATATGTATGTATGTATTTACTGTCCTCTGTATCTGTGTGTAGTGGCGACTGATATTGCTTTTGACCGCCGATGCCATTATTCCAATTCTTAGAGAGCAGGTGGGCCGCTTGCTGATATAAAGCCATATAATATTTGCCATTTTATATTATGCTAATTTACAATGTAAGCAATCCATATTAATTTGAAAAGAAAATGTGTAAATAAACATACTTCTTTAGATGACAACTACTTGCATTCGTTCTCTGTATCCTATACGAGTATTGCACAAATACAGAATATTTAAAAATTTATATAATAAATAAGGAGTAAGCACGCGATCATGCATAGGATAAAATGCACCGCACTTATCAGACTCTCTACAGCTGGATCCACTCCGGCTCTCTCCGGTTTGTGAAATTAAATGTTTATTAGTCATTCAAAGATCTGTTTAAATTATATAAATGCATATTTCCTGAATGCTGACGGCAAACGAGAAAGTATTATGTTTGCCTTTCTGTTACTAACAATATAAAAGCAATAGTTCTGATCTGGTCTAAATCTGAATAGGTCTAAATCTGATTTTTAGACAGACTTCTATCCCTATTAGAAAGAACTGTTAAACTGTGTTTTTCCTATCAATCTGTCTCGGTCTTTCCCTGCCTATCCGTCTCTGCGTCTGGTCCTCTTCTCTCTTCGTCCTCTGTCCTCTCTGCTCTCCTCTGTCCTCCGTCTCTCTGTCCTGTCTGTCTCTCTTTCTGCGTCTCTCTTCTCCTCTCTCGTCTCGCTGTCTCTTAAACAGAGTAATCTCCTGGCATGTCTGTCTGTCTGCCTGTCTCTCTGTCTCTCTGTCTGTCTGTCGCTCTGTCTGTCTGTCTGTCTCTCTGTCTGTCTGTCTGTCTCTCTGTCTGTCTGTCTCTCTGTCTGTCTGTCTGTCTGTCCGTTGTATGTTATGTAATACAATTAATAATAATCCTCTTGCATGCTATAATTTCTTTATTTATTTTAGTTGTTTATTTATTTTTACATTTTGTTTTTTATTTATATTTATTTTCACATGTGTTATGTAATAAAATTAATAGTAATTGATCCAAAGACTGCTTGCATGCTTAACAAACAAGAAAGTGTGTGTGTGTGATTATTTATTTTGTGTATGTTATGTAATAAAATTAATAACAGTCCCCTTGCAGGCTAAACAAACAAGAAAACTTTTATTTATTTATTCATGTATGTATGTACTGTATGTAGGTATGTATGGTTTATTGTATGTTATGCAAGAAAATTTGTAATATCCCCTTGCCTGCTAAACAAGACAGGAAATTTATTTATTTTATTTATTTAGTCTGTGTTAGGTAATAAAATGAATAATACTTGTTCCAATCTCTGCTTGCATGGTAAACAAACAAGAAAATGTGTGTTTGTTTGTTTGTTGATGAATTCATTTGTTTTAGTATTTTGTAATTTGTTTTAAGATATTCCTTTTTTTAAATGTATATATTTGTTTTTTGGTCAGGTGTTATGTTGCCCCCACTGAAAACATTGGTGCTAGTTTTATTGTTGTTGATTTAGTGCTCTTTGAATGCTGGTGTCCCTTGACGCACATTACTGTCATGGTCAGTCTCCTCTTCTATCAGCACGCAGGGGGAAATAGCACAGTTAACTCCATAGAGTATGCTTTCCCTTGCGCCTCTCCTCTCGTCTCCTCTCTCCGTTTTCTTCTAAAAAAAATCTCGTTCTGGGTGGGAGAAAGGGGGAAAAGGGGGGGGGAGGGGAGGGGGGGGGGGGGGAAGCGGAAGGGAAGAAGAGGAACTGGGGGGCGAAAAAAAAAAAGGAAAAAAAAAAAAAAGGGGGGGGGGGGGAAGAAGAGGGGAGAGGAAGTGCATCCTTCCACTCTCACTCTCTCTCTTCTCCTCTCTCTCATAGCCATGTTTTTAATCGCAAAGCAAATGGCTTCGGCTGCTGCAGGGCCTTGACTTAATCAGCTGTTGATATTTCTCTCTCTCACTCTCCACAAGCAGCGGAGACAAACCAACCTGTCAGAAAAAGCGACACATGAACACACCGCCACAGATGACATTAAAAATGAGTTTAGTGTCGTATTTGTCCCTGTTGTCTCGTCAGAAGCAGTGAGGTTGGAGCGCGTGTGTATCTTTAATTGGACATGTCTGCTTCAGATCCGCACTTTGAGCTCAGCCAGGCAGAGGGAGAGGTCGTGATGAGAGCCTCAGATGCTGCATCCTCGTAAGAGGACACAGTTTGCTGGAATAATAACACTCTCAAGATTACATTTGGATTGCCATTACTTCTTACTGTGCAGCATTCAGTCGGTCTTTACAGTGTGGCCTGTGTCTTCTCTCCCATCGGCCACCTGCTTATTTACTGGGACTTTATCGTTATTGTTTTCAATTGCTTCAATTTTCTTTTTACTTACTTTTTTCTGTTCAACACCCTGTAATAATTTGGCACAATCCAAATTCTGCAAATACCGCCACCTGCTATTCAGAAACGTGCGTTTTCTGTGGGAAAAAGAGTTTGGATTGTAATGTTTGATGGGAATTGTACCTCACGATTAGATTTTGAGTGAGTCACAATCCGATTTCCGTAACGATTCTAAAATACATTTAAATTGTGACTTCAAGTTTCACAGCTATAGTTTTTGGGATGTTATAAAATAAAGTCGTTTGACTCCAAGTTGATTTTTTTTTTTTGAGTGAAACAAAAACATGCGAGCAGTGTAGTCTGATTTTCAAAGTTACTCTTATGAGTCAATTCATTTTAGTGATTTAATAACATGAAACACAGCTAGTGTAGTTTAACTCCTGAACAAGTGACTCTGAGCTGTTTTTTTTATTTTCTTTGTGAATAAAAAGAATAGAATTAAAAAGTAGTTGGCATAGCTGTATTGACTAGTTTATTTGAGAACAGGTATGTAAAGATACACATAATGTCTGTAGTAGTTTAGAAATTATGCAAACATGTAAACTAACATGTAAACACACCTTTCAAAAATCTACAATTTTCACATTTATTTATGTTTATTTACTTTACTCATTTACTTACTGACTTACAGTACTTACTCTTCCTTGCCAGAATATAATTTTTAAGTTCCCAGTCACCACCTTCATTTTTGATCATATTCAGAGATCTTTCATCTTGTCCCCCAGAATATTTAGTTGTATGAATATATAAACAGTGAATAAATATATCAAAATGAAGAACAGAGCCTTTGTTTAAAAAACAACTAGCTTCATTCATTCATCTTTTTTTAAATCAACATTTGAATGTGGGCAAGTTCCATCAAAGAAACAATATTTTGAACCAAAAGAAAATTGCATTTCTGTTGAAGTCTGAATCCATCAAAACCTCCAAATCTTGCACAGCATCAATATTTTTCACTGTAACGGCTGTTTTGATTCATATGCGGCAGAATGTTGGTGATCATGTTAGCTTACTTGTCTGTTAGGCCACTTTCCTTTGAAAAATAAATATACAATAATGTATTTGAAATACATTTATTTTGTGCGACGTATACTACAAATACATGTACATATTTATGTGCTTAAAGGGTTAGTTCACCCAAAAATTAAAATTCTGTCACTAATTACTCACCCTCGTGTTGTTCGAAACCCATAAGACCTTTGTTCATCTTCGTAGTTCCCTGCTGTCTATGGGATGGTCGAAGCCCTCAATTTCTCAACATATCGTTAAATTGGGTTCCGAGATGAACGAGGTCATACAGGTTTGGAACAACAAAGGGTGAGTAAATGATGACAGAGTTGTCATTTTTGGGTGAACTATCCATTTAAATCCCTGCAATTGTACTTGTGGTACTTAAAGTCTGCTAAATTGGAAGAACTACTTTTGTGCTTAATGCACTTTAATTGTGTGAAAGTAGTGAAGTTCAACTAAAGATATACTGAAGTATATTTAATTGTGCTAAAGTGGAACTGTTGCAAGTAGGGCTGTAGCTATCGATTATTTTAATAATCGAGTATTCTACAGATTATTCCATCGAGTAATCGGATAAGTCATTTTTCTTTATTAAAGAGCAATACTAAATATGCAAGAGATGATAAGATAGATCTCTTAAAATAAACAACTAATTTGTTTTCTTTTTAGAAAAATTAAGATTTTTATTGCTGAAATTGCATACATTAATAACCGTGACAACTAAACCCATTTAATGCATTTAATTGACAAATTACATTCAAAATGCAAATACAAACATATCAATAAAAAATAATCATAACAAATTCAAAATCAATTTCAATTACACTTAAAAGGTAAACAGTATAAACTAAAACTAAGGCATAAATCAAAATAATAGTAATAAAAATTATAATAATACCTAAACATTGCATTTATGTCGTGCAACTTAACTTTCAAGTTTCAGCCTAACTAAAGCTCTAGCATGACATGAGCCTTTACTGTCTTCTTGGAAGGCATTGTGGCTTTTGTGAGAGGCAAAATCAGTGGACAGGAAGGTAACTTGGACCAACAACAAGAGACCATACACAATTTTTAACAACCCAGTCTCATAAAAATACGTACCTCTGGGTACTTTTCTGCAACACTGTTTTTACGTACCTTACTGCCCGTTTCACCGCAGTTTCAAAGAGAAATGTCCACTGAGTGGCGCTAAAACATGGGTTCAGTACGTGAACCCTGGCACGTTTTTATTACATTTATATAGGTACGTATTGCTGTGTTTTTATTAAGTTTCTTCAGGTACGTATTGCTCCGATTCAGATTCGCTAAAAGTTATTGCTCTATCGTGTTGGAAATATGCCCTACACCAAACCCAACCCTTAACCTACCTGGTAGTGTTAACAAATGCAAAACTGATAGACAAACGCATTTGTTGATACAAATGTGGCATTTTAACTTCCTTATATGCAGATTAGAATTGTTTTGTTGAACCGTAGTTATACGGAATTCAAACCAGAGCTCCTCGCCTCTCAAGTACGTCTCCGTACTCTATCGTCTATGAAAACCCATTGATATGAAGCTGGATATGTGCGGTGCTAACATTCAAAAGCATCAGTTTTCAAAAATTGTTTTGAAGTCATAACATAATATTTTTCAAGTAATTGTGTGAAAATTACGCTTTATTAATCGAAACTCTGTAAATATGTGTGAAAAGGAATAAAAGGTTTCAGAGTTTTACTGCCTCTAGTGTTCATCTCTTTTGGAAACTGCAGCGATATGTACTTATTGGTACGTATTTCACGTCTTGCAAAAATGTGCCCCCAGGTACGTATTTGCCATGAGACTGGGTTGATTTTTAAACACATTTTTCTGCAACATGAAATTAGTTATTTGGAGAATACCCCCTTAATGTCCCTTTACCTACTGGTGTTGTGTGGGGTGTGGTGGTGTAAAACTTTTTTGGATATCCTTCATATTCTGTGTGCTGGTCAGTTCACAGCAGTGATCGAAATTAATCTGTTCCAATAAGTTTAAATTGATTTTTTTACATTTTATGGGCATTTTTACCTTTAAGCCATTTTTTTTCTAAAAGTGTGCATCTTTTGAGTCAAATTGTTACGTTTAATCAGTCAATTAGAATAAGACATTTGGGCTGTTACCAAACAAATGATATCAGTATCAAAATTCATCTTTGCAATGCAGAGGAAACACAGAAGCTGCATGGGATAAATTTCCCACACAAAGGAACATGAATGCATTTAACCTGCAGTTACAAATGCATAAATAATATTTTGTTATTTTAAACATAAAACATTGAATACTGATATTTAAAATTATTAAAAATATAACTTTAAATGTGAAATTACAACTGCAGCAGGCCAGTACTGTTAATAAGTGAGTCATTGCGATTGAAACAAATCATTTAAACGGTTGATTCATTCACGAACGAAACACCGTCATGTTGCACAGAGACGCAAAACAGTGCTGTGGCTGTGTTTGGAATTTTTTGTTGGCAAAATAAAGCAAAAACAGGCAATATAGTGTCTAAAACGTAAGTCTCATAATATTACCTTCTTGTTTATTGAACTGTTGAATAAAATCATATTTGTAATCATGCTGATTTTAGAAGTGAAAACTGGCACTCTTCGTGTGATATTGACTAACTTTCTTTCTGTGGTATTTTATGCACAATGGCGTTTAGTCTTTCACAAAACATAGATAACGTAGGGACATTATAACTAGCCTCCATATTGATTTATGGTTTTAAATATGTCCAGCGCTTTTTTTTTTAAGTCTGGTCCCTGTTTTTATACAGCCTAGGGTCTGGTCCAGCGTTTATCGGGTTGTGCGTTAGTAATAATGGTCCGTGGGGAAACACGGTGTTCCATGTGTAGTTACAGTAAATGGACTAAACGAATTCTCGAAAAACAAATTATTTTTTGTATTCGAGTTACTCGAGGTATTCAAGGAATCGTGTCAGCCCTAATTGCAAGTATACTTTTAGGCTGCCACTAACGCTATTTTTATTTCCGATTAATCTAACGACTAATTTATCGATTAATCTAAACGATTAATTTCCCACCAAAAAATCAACCATTTTAAAGGACTTTTTATTAAACTTGCAACTTTGCCATTCAGTAGTATATCATAAAAAAGTATAAATGTAAACAAGCCATTGACGAAATGTAAAACTAAGAGTAAAAATGTAAACAAACTAGGGATGCAATGATGTATCGGCCGCCGATATTTATCGGCCAATTATTCCTCAATTTACAACCATCGGCATATCGGCTATATAAGGAAAAAGGCCGATATAACAAACCGATGGTTTATTAACTGCGTGAAGGCACTGAGCTGTATAATGTCTGTTGCATAATCCTAGCGCTGCTGTCTGCACTTTAATGCTAATCAAATAACAAAAGACAAAAGATTGCACACTCTTCTTGACTAAATAACTTATGTAACTTTCATAAGTGAAGCGGACCTTATCTGAATGATGACCAAAATTTTACTGATGTTTTATTAAGTTTATTGCGTCCTTTTTTACTCCAAAAAAATCACCATAAGAGCTAAACAAAACACAGCACGAGAAGTGCACATTAAACTCTCTCTCTCAGTTGCATTATCATCAACATACAGCGAATTACACAAAACACTTATTACAACTAACAGTAAACAAATATATACAGATCTCATGCCTTTTCGGGGGGTGCTTAATAAACTGACAAACTTTAAATCCGAAGAACTGCGTGCTTTCATAATACATATAACGTTAGCTCCGACGTAGACTAGAAAACCCGTCAAAATAAGAGTCCCACCATAGTAAAGGAGATCTCATACATATTTAAACGTACAATTTTTGAAAACGTATACAAAAACAAATGAGAAGATTAATCATAATAAAGTTTGTTACAATAAAGAAGGATCAATATGTATTTAATTTATACAGTAAAGTGTTATTTTACATTTGTTTACTTTATTTCTGTACCTGAAAACTGTTAAATCTACCTAAAAAGCACTGTTTATTTAATATGTATCTTTGTTCTGTTGTATTTATGTAGGCCTGCTGAATGTTAAATGGATCCAATCCATGTTCATTAGAAATTATTTGATGATGCAGCAATAAAACTGCTAGTATAATTTAATGCAGGTGTTTTTGAAATTTGCTAATTTAAAACATGATCAAAATACTATCTATTTTGATGCCAAAATTTCAAATAAGAGAGGAAGTGACAAATATCGGTATCAGAATCGGCCAATAAGTGTTTGTTAAAATCGGTATCGGCCCCAAAAAATCCTATCGGTGCATCCCTAAAACAAACCTAATAAAAATGAATAAAAAGAATAATGTTATTAATTTTAATCATAATAATAACAAAAGTCTGAGAAAGTCAGCATGTTCTTAATGTCGATATATCCACATGTTCTGGGCTTCTGTTCATTTCAGCTGTAATTGTAGTGAGTGCAACGACAAAACGTTTGTTTTCAGATTAAATAATGCAATGTTTAGGTCCACTAGAAATCAAGTATTAAATGTATTATTAAAGTTTTTCTTATAAAAATAAGATTAAAGTTACTTCTTAGAACTGTGAAACCACAGATTAACAGACATCTCCAGCAATGATGAAACGACCTTGACAGAGGACTTCAATATTGCAACTCCAATGAAATCCATTTTCTATGAATCCTTTTTTAAAGCAAAGTAGTGCAACATAGGTGCAAGAAGCAAGTGTCCTCTCATATCCAATCACTGAAATCAAAGTTCCGTAATTCTAGTGTAAGAATTACAACATGTCCGTGTTCCTTGCTACTAATATAAAATATTTAATTAATATAACATTTTTGTAAAATATATATATATAATTGCAATGAGGCAATAATAATTAGTTCAAATAAAGTATCAAAAGCAAGAAATCATATGGTTTTATTGAACAAAACTGTTAAAATACTGTATTATAATGTAATAGAGCCACTGATCTATATATATATATACAATGATATAATATAATCTCTATTATAGATCAGTGAATAGAGCTAATGTACAGTATGCATTACAACAAAGGCCTGCAGGGGGCGCCAAAGGCCTGACTATTGTTTTTACACATTGCTGTGCGATTTAATACTTGTTTAATATTGACCAAGCATCATTTAATTCAATTGTCCACTTAATCTTTAATATTTGGCCATTTATTTAGGACATAAATGCTATAGCCACTGTAATTTAATGAATATGTAGACATCAAAACGTGTAAACTCCAGAGTGAGGGTTTGAGCTTTTATTTTGAAACCGCGAGATAATGATGTATTCTCCTGTGTTTGCGTGGATTTATAAATGATTTACCTTACAAATCTGATGACATGGCGCATGTTGCGTTCCCAGATGAACGTTATAATAAACCAAAACTCACAACAACATGCAGAGATGGAGTTTGAGACGCTCCACACGCGTGTAAATGATAACAGTTCCTGTGGAACAGCATTTACAGTGAACGGAGCCGCTGTGAGACGCACGTACTTAACCTACACGCCTATAACTGCATCACACATAATTATTTAATTAAATCGTAGCATTTGTGAATTCACAATTATGCTCACACTTCCGTATTTACCGGTTAGTCGCGCAGCCAAGAAGGTCGCGGGATTTTGTAATCGAATAGAATCTATGACTGAAGTATACTAGGGCTGTCGCGATTCGTCGATTTTATTTGACTATTCGATTTTTTTTAAATCCTCGGCTTCATTTTGCTCGCGTCGACTAACCGGCTAAATACCGGAAGTGGTGCATTTCACGGACAAGAATCCATAAAACACATTATTAGACTGTTTTCCACTTTAAATATTTTGTATTTGAAGGCTTGCATGTTATTCAAAGATCATACAATCCTTATTAATAGTGATATTAAAGCACATTTTGGACATACTTTTAAGAAATGTGCATTGTGCAATAAAGAAATACTCCAAATAAAGTTTAATTCTAATTTTATATCAGTAAGTCTTAAATGATATGTCAATAAATATGCTAATGAATTTAAAGCAATCTTAGTATGAAATAAATGTATTTAAAAAAAAAATTATGGCATAGGTTTTTTTTGTTACTGGAGAAAAAAAAGGGAAAAAAAAAAAAAGGGAAGGGTTTTAAAATACTATCACCATACTATTACATCATTATGTCAACTGCAACCAAAATTGCTATTGCTCATGATTCCAATGCTTGTTAACCAATAGATAAAAAATAGTTTGTCAGATTCAGCCTGACTCCATCCTCAATCACTAATGCCCTCAATTACATTTTTTGCAGCATTGCACACTAAATTTCACTCTGTATCTGTAAGGTTTTGTCCTTCAAATGCTTTTTCAATAAACAGAATTATTAATAATACTTTTATCATTCCGATTCGGAATTTTTTGTGAGCCAGAATCGCTTGAGAACGACTCCGTGAATGGATTTCTTTCCCTCCCACTCCTAGTTTGATCATAAGTCCCCGCAATCCATGTCATGTCCTCCCTCTCTGTCTTTCTCTCCAGCTCATAACCTCGTTGCCTTTCTTTTCCTTCTCCCAGTCTGTCGCTGTTGATTTCACACCCCCTCTCATTTAGTGTTAGTGTTTTCATATCTGAGACATGGACATTAGTGCGTAATGACAGTAAGTCTTGATGCCTAAAGAACTGATTGCTCCAGTCCTGTCATATCAAAGACACAAAGGAGTCTTAAGTAAATAAATCAGGCTATTCTGCTCTAGCCTACACAGAGAGCATCCCGTCAGCGAGCTCTGAAGGTCTGGGGTGAACACTTTTTATTTCTCTCATCTCTTTTGAAGTTAGAGATCGGAGACTGGACATGAAGATTTAGACATCTCATCAGCAACACCACATTTCTGCACATAACTAAAGCTGGCTTTACAGGCTCTGTGTAAAGGGGTGATTCAGTGGTTGGGGTTTGGGGGGGGGGGGGGGGGCTCTGTTTTTTCCTCTGGCTTGGTCCTGCAGGATAGTGTCATTAATGCTCTAACATTGGAGTGTGGTTTATTCGGCTCTTTTACGAAACCTTTCCCCATTTACTCAAGGCTGACCATTTGAATGTACTACCATTATTCGAACAGCAGACAGTACTTGTCAATAATGCTAAACCTGCTTTTTAGACCATTTTTGGACTATTAGGCTCAACAGTAAAGATGGACAGATGGCCCAGGGCCAGTGTGAAAGCGTTTCAGGCCAGTTGACAAAACTGTCACTCGCCCTTTTGGGTCATGTACTGTACATGTACTTGTTTGTATAAATATCGAACTGGTTTAAGGTATACATTTTTATGAATTGAGAGAATTTGGCAGGGCAGATAAAAGCCAGAAAAATGAGCCAACATAAATAGCAGAAACTACTGTCAATCAATCAATCGATCAATCAACAAACAAATAAGTAAATGTCTTACTTGACTACTAAAAGACAACATGAAATCAAGTTTGACCCTATTAACTTTCATAATGTCCCTAGTGTTGAGCATGATTCTTCACTGCATGTTAAACAATGTTTATATTCATAATGGTTCATCAAAATGTAATCACATTCTCTGTAATCAAGAACTTCTATTGTTGACCACTAATACCATGTCCTTACAATAATATTTATAACTTGATTTCACCTCCTACCAACCAATTTCCTGATGAAATCAAGTCACAGTATGCTGTTAAATGCATCACATTATGAGTGTTAAATGTGTTGCATGCATTTTTGAGGTTGCAATATGAAAAAAAATTATATTCTATTCAATTCTGTTGTCTTGGGTGGGGTGCGTATTCAGGGGGGTTCCCCCCTTTATATTATGGCCTTAACTAGGTACTAGGAGTGAATCTATTTATTCTAATGGAATGGTATATCACAGTATGTGTGTAAAAAGTCGTTCGGTATCAAAGTGTTGTGCATACACCATGTCAATTCATAAATCTCGGACACTTTTACAATATTCATGTCGTTAACATTAGTTAACTACTTTAGTTAACATGAGCTAAGCATGAACAATAGTTCTACAGCATTTATTAATCTTAGTTAATGTTAACTTCAACATTTACTAATTTATTATTAAAATCAAAAGTTGTGCTTGTTAGCATTAATTTATGCACTGTGAACTAACATTAGCTAACTATGAACACCTGTTTTTCCTTAACTAACATTTAACAAAGATGTATAATACTGTCACTAAATGTATTGTTCATCTGTGGTTGATGGCAGGCTGCTACCAGAGCTGCTGCGCATTAAATTGCAAGTCATTAATGTTTGGGCCTATCAAACACCACCATGGCTCTGCAAAGGGACCGAATTTACCTAAAGTTCCCTACTTCAGAGTTATTGCCCCTAGAGAACGTGCGTTCTCGTCAATTGAACCAATATGATTGTGCAATCTCAAAGAGGCACAAAATCACTTTTACAGACTTTTTCATTAACTGTTCCCTTGTGGTGTAATGACCTGCCCAACTCAATCCGACCGCTGAGGGTCCTTAACCCTCTGGGGTCGATGGTTTTGTTGGACCTTAAAAGTTTGACATGCGCCTGACATTGTGCTTTTTTTTCCGTTGCGTACAAACATTTGAATGTCTAAAGTTAATAACACTGTAATCACACAAACTGGTCTTACAAAAATGTGGAGCACATGTATGTACGTGCTTTGTTTGGGAGAAACCAACATTTATGGCTGGTTAGTGAAAAACTACCAGTTTAAGTGTACAGTCCACTGAAATAAGGCCGATAAAACCATACACAACATTGAAATCACAAGACTTTGGAACTGGATCTTGGAAGTCTAGAGGTTTTTGCTTCAAAATTATGTGAACAATCATACCTTCCTTCACTCATTCTACACAAGAAAACTATATAATTAGATTTTAATTTTAATAGCACTTTTTTTGTTTATGAAAATGAGTGTATATGCGGTAGACTTGAATAATCATGAATAATACTGCGTGATTCACCCGGTGAGAGACAAAGGCCCGCATAAGTGATCTACATAGTGAGGTCTGGCCCAGTGTGGTGACTTGAGAGGGAATATGCTCAGAAGCATGTGTATAGGAAAAAAAGCGAAATTATGATATAATTGATTGTTTGTAGTTTACGTTAGAATACTATAACTATCACATTAAAATAACTCAGGTAGGTCGTGCATCACATGAGCATGAAATAATTACGGTGTGATTTTCCCAGCCTATAAGACAAAGGCCCTCTATGACTACATAAGAGCTGTCCATGTGTGGTGACATGAGTAGGTATTGTACAAGAAGAATTGAGAAAAAGAAATTTATATATTTTTGCTTGTAGTTTATTTAGATCATATAACTATCACATAACTACCTCCATGTAGTGGGGTTTTAGGGGTGGGTGCTCACATGTCTGGAAAGCTGTGGTCGCGATGCAGACAGGAATCCCCATTTCCATTACCAAGTGGGCTGCTTTCTTTAGCTCTCTTTGCAACAGGTATTCGTTTTAACACGTTATTCTCACTCTGGAATAAAAGCAAGCCATGCTGTATCCAACTACATTAATACCATTATTGTGATGTTGCACTGATACTAGTACTAGTTATTCGGGGAAACAAAGAAAGCACAATTACCACATAGCAAACTAGTTTACCATACAGCTCAAATAATCAAATGAAGTACCATCTTGTAAATTGAATGCAACACTTACCCAATATTTGAATGGTTGATTAAGAACTGAACGAGCGATCCCCTTACTGTACGAGGAAGGCAAGGAGTGAAGGGGCAAGAGTGTTGTATCGGGTTTGCGATCCTAGAAATATTTGTTTATAAACAATTGTAGGGAGCATTTTTTTTCCCACCAGTACCTTAGTAAAAGTATGCACATCTCAGGAGAAAACAATGTTAAAATGTAGTGTTTCTTTGTTCATTGGCATTCTATCAACCACAAATACTATTATTACCATATAGTCAAGGCATATAAAAGACATTGATATTTCTTGGCACATTTACTCATCTTATTTTCAGCGACATCAAACTGAACGACACTCTGTTTGCCTTTCGTGTGAAATCATGCCATGATGCAGCCATAGTCCTAAACAAAAACTTTAAATAGTTGTTTTAGCATTACCAGAAATGCTCATAGCTGATAGTAAATTGCATCACTGATAAGAAAGGACGTGCGCGTATATGTCTGTCGATGCATTACTTATTTTCAGCTTACTTGATACGTTTACACATCAGACAATCGCGAACGCCAATGACCGAGTATAAAACACTCAACATATTAACATTATAACTCACATTACTTTTATATAATTGCTGTCTATTTTATAGAACATCAAAAAAACTTCCTGGCTTGTGAGACATATATGCAGTGGAGAAAGAAATGCTTCAGAATGCTAAAACACTCTTTCCCACCTGTACTTGACCTCTACGCTGAGCACTTTCTATTTCTATTTTAATCTCTTTATCTATATGTTATCTCTTTGTGTGGGGGTTGTTTGTGGTGTGTGTTGTGTTAGTGTGCTTGGTATATGAGTAGTATATATATTTGTATGTATATATATTATAGATAGTTATATAAGTATTAATAGTGTGGTATTATGTATGTCTGAGGTATGATTTATTATATATATTAGGGCTTGCCGATAATTGGGCCAAAATGATATCAGCATATATTTCTTTCTTATTTCTCTTTCGGTTTCGATGACGTAGGGTATAATCCCGATATCGATCTGAACACTATTTAACTGAATTTGAAATCTTTTTTAACATTATAAATGCCTTTATCATCACCTTTGATCAATTTTAAGCATCCTTGCTAAATAAAATTTTTAATTTCTATAATTTCTTTCCCAAAAATTAATAAAAATGATACTGAATGGAATAGTTTATAATGTTACAAAAGCTTTTTATTTCAGCTAAATCTGATCTGTTGGAGCGTTCTATTCATCCCTAAGAATCCTGAAAAAAAAAAAATTTACTCAAATTTAAATATTGATAATCATGGCAAATCAGCGATATTTTAAAAAAAAAAAAATGATTTCTGAAGGATCATGTGACACTGAAGACTGGATAGTGATGCTGAAAATTTAACCCCTGTATGATCACAGGAATCATTACTTTTAAGAAGTCTATTAAAATAGAAAAGCATTTTAAATATGTAAAAATATGTTTTCAACATTTTACTGTTTTTTTGCTGTACTTTTAATCAATAATGCCAGCCTTCGGTGATCAAAAGAGAATTGCTTTAAAAACATATAATATAACAACACCAAAAAGCTGGAAATGTTGCTGAACCAAGTTCTTGAGTTTTTTGCATTTTTTATTCGTTTTATTTTTTAATATGTTTTCAAATTTGCAAGTAGATTTTGTTATTTTTGTGTTTCGTTTTTATTTGTAACACATTTCATGTAGTTTTGGTATAAAGTTTTAGTTTAGTAATTAAAGTTTGAATAGATTTAGCAGTCACTTCCAGGAAGCGCAGCGCAAAGCAAAGACTTATTGATGCAAACGTCTAGCGCCCGGGCCACCAAATTAAAGCCGGTTTGATATTGATTGATGGTAAAAGTATAGCAAATACACACCACATGAAGCAGTCATCTTTTTAAATCTACACAAGTTTGCGCTTACATTATATGTAAAACGCCCTGACTGAATTTACATTTTTGTTGTGATAATTTAAAATTTTAAACTACAATGTATCTAATTTCTTTATATTTATAGCCATATCTTCATCTATTAACTATACTCACTGCAGTGTCTGGCTCACTTTTCCTCTAAGTCGGAATAACTGGCAAAATCTCAGTGGGACTGATACGACAACCAATCTACTAGCGACCTCCACAAATTGGATTTGCAGCGTACGCATTCTATCCATAGCTCTGCACTGAAGTGGAAGTGACAGCTTTTGGAGGCCTCGTCTCCTGTCTGTATCCTATATCAATTTTATTTTTAAGAATTTATTTTTAATGCTTCTTTCCGACTAACGGCCGCATCGCCTATACACTGCAGAGTTAAGGGAGACAATGGCACGTACAGTAAAGTCATATCCTAATAATTTCTTTTTCGTTATGACGATTAAGTATGTAGTTTATGCACATTTTGTTTCAAAACCTCCTGGGCAGATTGTTTCCCAGATATACAGGCAACAGCTTGTATTGGTATGACAGAAGGATGCTGGTTTTCTTAATCATTCCTCATGTTGCGCTGGATGTCTTTTTCATCAAAGCACCAACTTAGAATGCCTAATGTTTGATTGCTTGTGTTACATGAGAAAATGAATAATTTTGCCTTACTGATGCAGTGGCCTATTTAATGCGGGTGCGGTTCAGATCGCGGTCTTTATGTCAAATGGGTCGGGTACAGAATTAAATTGGTGCTGCTGTCGGATAACGGGTCGGGTGTTCTGTTGTGTAGCTACTGCGGATGCAGGTTTACCTAACAGCACCCGTGCAGGTCTCTGCTTTAAACTGCTTTGCGTCTCCGTCAGATAACCTCATGTGCATGATGCGCCATTTACGGGGGCTTATTTAAAATGAAAACCCATTATCTGCCAGCAGGAGGCGCTTTTAGAGAGATAAAACTGGTAATGTATGATGCGAATAATCGGAAATGTGTTTAAACATGTCATCTCACCTGGTATTGAAAAAAAAGTTATATCGGGCGATAACATATTGATATCGAGTATTGTCCAGCCCTAATATCTAATATGTTGAGTTGTGTGGTTATATATATATCTTATGGATATATATAGATATAATAGGTGTGTGTATATATATATAGGTATGTAGAAATAAGATATATAATATATCTACAGTATATATATACGAGTCATATATATGAGATATACTTGTGTGTGTGTGTGTGTGCGTATGTTGTATAATAGGTTATTAGTATATCTGTATGGTTGTGTTGGTTGTTTTGTAGTATCAGTATGTGTTTCTTATGTGTATTTTGTGTGTATATATATATATAATATATGTTTGTGAGTGATGTATATGGTTATATAGTTTATATTATATGTATATATATACACCTTGCTACGTGTACTGTTTTAGGCTAACCGAGACTTGTCATTTGCATTTATATATTGTTGCTCTTTTGTTAGTTGTGACTGCTTTTATTGTCCTCATTTGTAAATCGCTTTGAATAAAAGCGTCTGCTAAATTACTAAATAAAAACGAAAAAAGAAATGTAAGTTAACGCATTAAACACCATTAACTAATGGAACCTTATTGTAAGTGTTACACATATTCTTATCACCAGCGGCAATACACACAAAATATTACTATCCTAAAAAAGAACAACTCCTTGAAGACACACAAAAAATTAATGGTAAATACGAAACTAACTACAAGCAAAAGGACAAAAAACTACAGTAGAACAAATTAATAAGAAATGCTACATACATTGTATAAGGTAATCAAATGCATAAAAACACTGCACATTCTTCACATTGTAAATTAAATATAGTCGAGTTCTATTAAAGTTATCCTCCTAAGTGGTGTAGACTTTTCTTTCGTGTGTTGTTCATTACCATGAATGGACAGACAGCAGGAATCTAACTGCTGTCCCTTTAAGATCTGCCCAGATCCCTATACTGTTCGACATTGGTTTCTTTCTCAGCTGCGCTCTCACTTAAAGCCTAACTTACCGTATTTACAGGATACTTGCAAAGAGTAACGGGCATTTGTGTAACTACAAGTTGTTTATTGAACCGTTAATGCCTATAAAGCGCAAAAATAATTCTTCAAGTACCTGACGCCCCCTTTCCTATAAGCATGTCAAAACGCCGCGTACATCGAATGGAGTTACTTTTTGCTGCTGATTGCTTTTCTTGGCTTAAATCCCTTGTTTTTTAAACCTAAATGCTTAACATCGGCGTGTGCAAACGATAGCTTTTCATGACCACGAACGTACACAGAAATGTCACGTGAAAACTGTACCCGCCGGGCTAGAGACAATATCCCAAAATCTCTAGCTCCCTGACAAATTTCCCTACGGTTATCGGTGTCTACGCGGTATCTGATCACGGCACAACCCAACAAATCCCTAACTGTCATTCCCATCTGTAATTAATTTGCTGTAATTACAGTATACTTACCTGTTTGACCCATCCCTGACAGCCTCAACCCACCCATAACCCTGTAAGACCCAAATTTAGGGAAATTTTTCAACCATTTTATATGGGTGGTTTGTGGGGATGCCATCTAATGCAGAAATAAATGATTGTTTCAACCATTTGTATTATATTTTTTTAGTGTTGAAATGTGTGGTATAGGACAACGATTGGGCCTTTGGGGTAGCAGAAGTTCAGTGATTTGTACTAACTGTCGAACAAATCTAACGATGAACTAATGTTCATTTGCAGGGCATAACTGCTTAGGGGGTATCCAACATAGATCACAGCCTAGTATTCCATACACAAATAATCACACATATAATAATAATCAGACAAGGCAATATTTCTTTTTTTACCACATATTATATTTATTATCCAAAATATGTTAAATCAAAACTATTTACTGGTATTTACAATGTCTAGCGCTGTTCATAGCCATGTTCAATACCCATATTCTCATAATGATTTTATAAATGCTCCTTTATTTTGAAAACTGTACTCATTGGTGTTAAATGTCAGAGCCTTGATTATATCTTCTGACACAAACCTTCAGAAGTACTCCAGTGGTGTATGATGGGAGACGGCATCATTAGTGATATCCTAATCAGAGAAATTAATGTTGAGACAGATAAAATCCTTTTTCAGACAGCTTTACCTGTTACGGCGCATGGTCTGTGTTCTTGAATGGCCTGATTTTGTTGGCATGATATTTACATAATCATCAGATGGGCCAACAAAAATGGGTGGTCATTTTCCTTGTCCAGTTCACATGCATATTTATATTACTTTTTATCCTTTGTATCAGAGCACATCTCAAAGTCTTTGTTCCCATTTTGGATGGCATCAATGACATCATATACAATACATTATACAATTATGACCTTACCTGTCTAGTAGCTTTCTGAAATTGAAAAAAAAAACCCAGATTATTTTCAAGGCTAAATAATCTTGATGCAAGTCAAACCCAATCATACATTTTAAAGAATTCACCAATTTTGCAGAAATCACAGAATTCACACATTCCACAGATTTCAAACAATGCAGTCTGATAGCTTATTGTGCTCTACTTATTATGATAATAGCACGTATAATGCCAGGTAAACAGACCTATTTACAAAATATACCACCCAACAACATTGCAGGACTGAACAATAGGACCTACTAGTTGTGTAAATGTGATCTTAAAGGTTAAAAAACAAGTACATGTTTATTTTAGTGGAGCTCAAGTATATTATAGTTTTGAATTTTTAAATGAGCTATTATTTTAATATCGTTTTCAAATTTCCTATAATTTCATTTAGTTTTAGTTTTAGGTTCATTAATGTTTTTTGTGTAGATTAGTTTTAGGTTTAGATGTATTTTTGTTGAACACAGTTCTATTTAGTTGTTTATAATTTTAGGTTTTCAGGTTTTTATTAATGATAGTTAGCAAGTTTAATGGAAAGACATTTCATTTGAGCAAAGTTAAATGTTTGCACATTTACAGTTTACCACTCTATGCAACCTTATAAGAAAATAATCAAAAATACGGTGACATGGACAGGCAAAACCCAAAAATGGCAACTTATAGGAATAAAATGTAGTTCACATCTGAAGATGTAATCTTGTTAACTCTTGGCCACGAGGTTTTACAAACACCAAGCTAATCAAGTTTTCAGAGTCTAGAGAAGCTACAGGCAGTTAAGTGTTTATCAGTTGGAGTAATCTTGCGCAGGACAATAACCCTCGCACAGGCTGGTCTGAGGAACCTGTTCTTTCTAATCGTCATTGAAACTCTGTACACTTTTGTAATTTAAATGATGTTTGCACTTTACTTTGACGAGCTGCTCCAGCGCGCATGTGCTTCAGATGAGCAATGGAATCCTTCCCAGTTCTAAAGTCACCGCGTGGCTGCCACTTTCTCTCATTTTAATGCGTTTTGTATTATTTCCAGCGATATCGTCGACTTGATCGCACAGACACTATTTAAACTGAAATGAGCTGGACCGTGACATCGCTAAATTCATGAGTGAACTGTCCTGTTGGTACTGAAATGAGTGTTTACAGTGATGCCCGATCGATATCGTGCATCTCTAGTAACATCTATATCGGCCGATTTGCCTCAAGACCGGCCCTGTTTGGGACCGACTTCAGGGTCTCACCTTCTTTCTGATTCCGAGCCGTCCGTTTTGTTACCACGGCACAGGATAACGTTCAGCCGCACTTCGCTTCTCGGCGTCTCTGGGCTCTCATTCTCTCTCCGACGACCCCTTCCTCTCACACACGTCTCATTTGCCTGTTACATAATTGCTTGTAATTGCGGCATTATTTTAGTGAATTCCCAATGTCCCGCAGGCTTTCGCTTTAGCACACAAAAGCTCAGGTTGCGTACCACCACTGACTATATGAATTGGAGGGCCGCACAAGCCCCTTCAGTGCTAAAACAGCTTGGTTACCATTAAAAATAAAAAAAAACAAATACGCAAAATGAGTTGGGCTAACTGCGCTAAAGGCGTTAAATACATATCAACAGTATTTCAAAATGCCATCTTGGCGACTATCAGTTAACCCCAGTTCATTTGGGACGTTAAATTATGGTAGCCAAACAAACTCGAATTGTGGGACAACCTTCGCGTATTCCTTGTTCGCGCCGCGCGCTGACCTGTATAGGCACGCTCAATACCGAGCGGCGGACCGACCGACATCCAGAGAGGAGCGTGTTTGGACGTAGCTGACCACGCTAGAGAGCTACAGCGCGCGCGGATCAGTGTCAACGAGCGCAGCGCGAACATTACTCTTCTATTCTCTTCACTGGTTATTAAGCGGGTTGAATCCAACCAACTTAAGGCTTAAACCGCCACTACTGTTACTCATCCATTTTTTTTCGGCTGCACATACCTAATGAAGATCGTATTGAAGTTTTGACTTTCTTTTGCAACCTTTCTACTACATGTACCATTGTTACTTTTGAAAAACTGCAAATATCAAATTATAAAACTTTAATAAATGCCAATACAAAAGGCCTCTTGAGGATCACACCCGTTCTGATATATAATAGATATATTTTTTTTTGATTTTTTTTTTGTTAAACTTAGTTATTATTGTTTGGTGTCGTGTCAAGTTCCTATATTCAGCACACTATTGCCCCTTTTTAAATTTTAACCATTATTAAATACCTAGTATTATGATTTGTTTTGTCCTCTAGTGACAGGAACGTTGTTATTTAACTTTAACATTGCAATTTTATATAATGGATATGGTTTGTAAGGCTTTTCTCTACACTCCAGATTAAATAAATAAATTTTAATTAATTTAAAAAACTTACAAAAATTAGGGACAGTGTATGTAAATTCAATATGATGTATTTTGAATTGTGCACTGCTTTGTGTTTTAGGTTTATCGGAAAACAAATTAAAATTAACCATGATTTTATTATACTAACGTTTTAACCATATATTTGTAGTTAAACTGTGGGTTAAAAAATTACAATCAATCCATGGTTATTGCACTTTTACTATAGTAAAACCATTGTTAGTTTCCATATTTCCATAAGGGAAAATTTTTGTTTTTACATTTTACTCTTTTTTTTCAAGTATAATCATATGCTACAGTTACACAAATATCCTTAAATTTAAAATTTACTTAAATATGCCTTGATGAAGGAAATCATTAAATATTTGAATTCTAAGAGGATAATGGAAGTTTTTGCTGTGAACGTGACTACTAAATATAGGCTATACGTGCTTCAAAGTAGCTAACACTACTGTTTACATGTAGTAATATGAAAGATAATAAGCAAAAACATGTAATAACTCTTATGTTTGTCAGGAAAAAACACTACCTTCTGCGGAGAGAATGGTCTCACAGTAGGGGGCGGTAATGCCCTTAAACGTGGGCTTCCACCCGCCTTAAAACATGAAGACAATTAAGAAGAGTAATGTTCGCGTGCGCTGTTGTAACTGCTTCCCGCGCCTGCGCTGTCAGCTCGGTGGCGCTAGTAAACATGTCCTCTCTGCGCTGTCAGCTCGGTGGCGCTAGTAACACGTCCTCTCTGCGCTGTCGAGTCGGTGCGAACACTTGAATACCGCGCCGTTTTGTCCCACATTTGGGTTGTTTCGCTTCCCATATTAAATAGTTGAGAAAGAGATGGGATGGATAAACTCTTAAAGGGACTGCAGTCCAATATTCCTGCTGTCTGTCATGATCAGTGTTGGGCAAGTTACTCTGAAAATGTAATCAAATGATTGATTACTGGTTACTCCTTTTAAAAGTAATCATGTTACTTTTCTGATTACTTTATTTCAAAAGTAATTATTAATTAGTTACATTACTAGTTACGTTACTTTTTTCTCCATGAAATGTATCCTTTTTTCTCCATGAAATTTATATATTCATATATCAAATTTATAATATGAAATATTTGTTATTAAAGCATCAACATTCCAAGAACACTGTTATTTTTAGCTAAAGCAAGCGGCTGCTGCGTGTATGGTTTGGCATGGCAGAATGCCAGCGAAGAGCGCAGCATTTATAATCTCTAAAATGCATCTCAGTTCATCGCAATCTCACAATTTTCTGTTATAACACAATAAATATATGCATAACGAATCTTTCATAATTCTACAAATTGTGTATTATAATGGGCTATTCTTCCGTGAGCAGCACATTTCAGCACTGGCATTGCTCAACGCTTGGCGAACCAACGTGGTAGCCAAATATAACTCTTGCTTGCCCTGTTAATGCTGTTATATTGTGATATTATTTGCATGGTGCTTGCTTTTGTGCAAATATATGAAAACAATTATTTGTTTTGGAGTATTTAATGATTAGATATTTCCTTGGTTTCTGCGCTCTGGAGGTCCCATTGATCATTTTAATTCTACTCACCCACATCCCCACCCCCATCTTGTCCCCGCACCGCCTCTAATGCGTGTGTCTCGCCGTGAGCAGTCTCTAATCCACTGACAATTCGTGTACTACATCCTTTTTTTACAATCTAGATGATAAAACAATGTATTCTGTCAGCAATGTAACGTGGCAGAAACGTATGGAGACGTCGGCTTGTAACTATATTCTAATTACTATTTTGAAAATTATAACTTGTTAAATTATTCCGTTACTAAAAAAGTAATCAAATTACGGTAACGTGTTACTAAGTAATGCGTTACTGCCCAACACTGGTCATGTTAATCAAAGAACAAAAGACAAAGAAAATCACTTTCTGCTCTTGAAACTTTCTTAACCTGAAAAACGTTTTATTTTTTTGTGCTGTTTGAAATTTTTTTTGTGTTCTTATTTTATTACTGATTTTTTACTTGTGTTTTTTTTGTTATGAAAATAAAACTTTGCGTTGAAAAAAAAAAGTAGATTTTTGTTTGTATATGCTTTCAATTATAGTTCTTAGAAAGAAAATCGGTATTGGCAGATCACACTAACAAAAAACTGGGAATCGGAATCGGCCAAGAAAATTGCAACATGCAATCGCTAGTGTTTACTGTTGTCCTTTTGCATTGACACACTATTCTCCTATTTGATACTGTAAAGCTGCTTTGACACAGTCTGTATTGTTAAAAGCGCTATATAAATAAAGGTGACTTGTGTTAACTCACTCTCATGTTGTTCTTGCACATCAAGCACGCTTTTAAACGTCCGTGAGCTGCAAGGTGTGCATTTTTATTATTATTATTATTATTTCCCATTTCATATTTTATAGTTAATTCCCATTTCATTGCCCGCGTCTTGTTTTTTTTAAAAGCAAAAACGCATTCTCTGTGAATAGCCGCTTAGGTCAGATTTTCTGGCACAGAATGAGAGCTTATTAAATCACGAACACGATTATTTATTTTTGCTAATTATTATTTTATTTTAGTTAGTTTTTTTTCAGTAACTGTTGTTAGTTTCATTTAGTTGACGTTTTTCATTTATTTAGACATTTAAATTTAATTTCAGTTTACGAAAATGTTTTTTGACCAATAGTTTTAGTCTTAGTTTCAGTTTTCGTTTACGAAAATAACCTTGGAGCTAAAACTGGCGTTGTAATATTACAACAGTGGGCCTTACAGAGTTAAACCTACCCATACCACCAAACATGTCCTTAACCTTACCTGTATCCCACCCCAATAGCAGCAAAAGTGTTTTGCAATACAATATGAACACTAAGTACATTGTGCTTATCTTTTGATGTAAGTACATTGCAGTTAAGGCCACCTAATATAAAGTGGGACCTTCTATTCTATTCTATTCCTCACTCTACAAAGATACAGTTGTATTCAGCATGTCAAAGTTGTCAAAAACAGCAGTATCAAAATCTAATTCCTGCATGACAAACAAACAACTATCAACTGCTTATGAAACTGAATTTGCTGCTTTAACCTGAATGATCCACTTCTGTCACTATCAGCTTACAGTTGGACTTCCCTATAAACATGTAAAATGATTGACAGGCAGAAAGCACCTCACAGTCTTCTGATTGGTGAATCAGAACAAATCTGACTATAGTATGGATATTTTATATTCCATAAAAAATATTAGACACTGCACCTTTAATGCAAACAAAGCTTTCTGTTTGCCAATATATTTGAGTCACAATTCATTTGTCAGAAGCGTTGTTACTATCTGAGAACATTTGCTGCTGCAGCGGTAACATCTGAGGCACTTTCAGGATGCACTTTTGAAAAGTTGAAAGATTCTCTGATATTGTCGAGTCCCATCATGTCATGTCGGTTTATTGTTAGAAACATTACCTTATACTTAGTCATAGCCCTGTGTTTTGTGGGTCATATTCTCTTTGCTTCACCCTGTAGTCAGTGAGAAATTAAACATAAAAAAAACTCTTAAGCACACATGGCTCAGCAGGGGTTTGGTTTCTGTCATCTCTAAAAGAGTTCCTCTCTACGTGCTAGGTCTGCTTGTTGTGGAACACGCTCTGGCTGTTTATTCTCCACTGAACCAAGTGGCACTATGATAAGATTCTGCCGCTGTAATTTTGCAAGGTCACATTTCCTTGGTGAAGATGTCTGGTTGGTTGATTCGTGCCCAATCGTTTCTTTCCTAACTGATGGTCTGAGCCTTCTTGCTTGATGAAATATCACAAGTCTTCAAATTAATGTTATGCTCTGCTGGTTAAACCTGGAATGGAATATTTCATACTATTTTTAGCAGCTGAGCAGGTTATGTATGCATATCTGAAGGACGAATATTGCTGTAAAACAAGATTGTCTGAGATGTATTGGCAGAAACTTAATAGATTTTGTAGACATGTATCAATTAGATGAAAAATGACTTCATTTGGTGTCATAAACAATTTGGTCTGCCTCTTGAATTGAGTACATCTACGACCCCAGGAGGCTGTTTGTAGTGCCTGATTGAAAGCCATAAGAATTGGTGTGGTTGTGTATGGTGTAAGTTAAGTTAGCGTTCTATGCTATGCTAGTGGTACTATATCTTTAATTTAGTCGTTATTTTGTCAAGTCATATTCAGTCATTTTAGTAAATTTTACTAAGTTAGCATGTGAGTTTAGTCGAAATAAATAACATTGTAGTAACTTTGTTTTATTGTGTGCAGATGCTAGATTTAAAATTGCATTTACACTATCGTTCAAATGTTTGGCGTCAGTAATTTTTTATTTTATTTTTTAAAGAAATTAATACTTTTGTATATCAGGGACATTAACTATTGAAGCCCATTTCTATGGAATGAGATCCGGCATTTTTCAAAAGGAATTGCAAATTGTATTTTCAATTGCGTTTTCCGTATGTGGACGCATAAATTGTGACATAATCCAAATGCAATTGCAAATCCTGCATTAGCGTTTGCATTTTCGCTTTCGCGAATGCACAGTGACTGCCAAATTTCAAATGAAAAAGCAAAGTCCATTTGCAACTGTATTTCCCATGTCTTAGGAGTTACGAGCCTGACATATTTAAATAGCAATATTAATTACCACGTCTGCTTTTTCACTCTCGCTGCGTCCCGCATGTAACCTGCCAAAACTCAAATGGAATCGCAATTCCTTTTGCTTTTGAATTTCCGATGTCTGCATGGAAAGCTGCCAATCATTGTGAGGGGGCGGGGCTATACTAGGGGTCGTGTTTGTGTTGGGAGGTGACGTCATTCACAGACGACTGTGCCGAATGCTCTGATCAATGGAGGTAATCGGTAAAGGCTGTGCTAAAGGCAGCTACCAATCAGTTTTTTACCTGTGTGAACGAACAGACAGTGCACCCTTCTTGGCACAATACATAATTCGTCTTTTTTAACCCCAAATGTCGCGTTACCCTGCTAACAGCGGTGAGCCACAACTAAGCACATTAGGTCAATATTCACTATTAACCAAACGCTTTTCACCTGTCTCAGAATCTCTCACTGTTTACACTCACTTACACTTTTAATCCATAATAGAGAGCTTGTCACACCTGCCTCAAGACCTTTTACTTGATGCACTTAAGCAAACAAACTGTGCAAATCTACACGTATTTACCTATTTGCCACCTATATCTTATTCCTATCTAATAGCCTATGTGCACCTGCCTCAAGATCTCTCAGTCTGTTTACGATCCGATAGATGCATGTGACAAAACAGAAAATGCTGCTACTCTTACTCTACCTTCCCCAGATGACACTTCAGCAGTCAGATCTAGGTGCAGCTGTCACAGAACACCCACAGCCAAGGCTAGATAACATTAAAAATCACGTGCATCGATCGCGGTGTCCAGTGGCTGTAAATAGCGAAATATCTTGAGGCAGGCGCAACGCTTTGGTGCCATGTATTGGATGCAAACTCCATAACGGATTAAAACTGTTTAATAAAATATAAAGTAAGGTGGAAAATAAAAGTATAGATTTGCACTGTCTGTTTGTTTAAGTGCATCAAGTGGAGTGCAAACGGTAAAAGGTCTTGAGGCAGGTGTGACACACTCTCTATTATGGATTAAAAGTGTAAGTGATTGTAAACAGTGAGAGATGCTGAGACAGGTGAAAGCGTTTGGTTAATAGTGAATATTGATCTATTGTGCGTACCGTTGTGGCTCCCGCTGTTAGCAGGGGATAATCGCTACATTTGGGGTAAAAAAGACAGAATTATGTATTGTGCCAAGAAGGTTGCACTGTCTATTCGTTCACACAGGTACGAAACTGATTTGTAGCTGCCTTTAGCGGAGCCTTTACTGATTATCTCCATTGATCAGAGCATTCTGCACGGTTGTCTGTGAGTGACGTCACCTCCCAACGCGAACACGCCCCCTAGTATAGCCCCGCCCCCTCACATTGATTGGCAGCTTTCCATGTAGACATCGGAAATTCAAATGCAAAAGGAATTGCGATTCCATTTGAGTTTTGGCAGGTTACATGCGTGACGCAGCGAGAGTGAAAAAGCAGACGTGGTAATTAATATTGCTATTTAAATATGACAGGCTCGTAACTCCTAAGACATGGGAAATACAGTTGCAAATGGACTTTGCTTTTTCATTTGAAATTTGGTAGTCACTGTGCGTTCGCGAAAGCTAAAATGCAAACGCTAATGCAGGATTTGCAATTGAATTTGGATTGTCACAATTTATGCGTCCACATATTGAAAACCCAATTGAAAATACTATTTGCAATTCCTTTTGAAAATTGTCCAGAATATCGTTCCATACATTTCCGCCACTGGATAAAAAAATAAAAAAGGTAACTTTGAGTTTTTATCTCACAATTCTGCCTTTTTTTCTTGCAATTGCGGGTTTACATTGCGAGACTATTTTTTTCTCAGAATTGTGTGCTATAAACACAATTGCAGGTTATAAAGTCTGAATAGTGGTATATAAACTTGCAATTGTGAGAAATAAAGTCAGAATTGCGAGAAGTTTATTTTTTCTCAACCAATTGCGAGTTTATATCACGCCATTCTGAGGAAAGTCACAATTGTGAGAAAAAGTCAGAATTGCAAGAAAAATGTCAATATTGTGAGTTTATATCTCACAATTCTTTCTCAGAATTGTTTAAATCTAAAGAAAGTTTTTTTTTTCTCGCAATTGTGAATTTATATCACGCAATTCTAAGAAAAAAGTCAGAACTGCGAGTTTGTATTACGCAAATACAAATAAATTAACCTGTTAGGGTTTCAGTTTACTGATGATCATTCACTGTTTAGCTTCAGCTCAAGCAGATCAGTTTCTGACAGACTATGATTTGGAATATTTGAAATAAACTCTTTTCAAATTTATTTTTGATTGTTAATATCTTGCAGTCTGTTTTTTTTCTTGTCATTTTCTTCAACAGTATGTTAAATGACCATCATTTAATTATAACCATGATTTAACAGTAATTTTGTTGACTAGATTAAAACTGCCTGAGACTTCAACACTTTCCGCTGTGCTGTCTAGCTGTTTTGAACACATCTTATGTGAACATTCTGCCTTAAGAATCGTGTCCAATTGGGGTCAGACTAACCCAAAACTAGGCTAATTATACAGGGCTTCCCTTTACATCACACAGACAACCCAATGAATATTCAAGTTTGAAAATCTGTAGTATTGCACATCCCAAAAGATTAACAGGTGGTGTGGGCTAGACATAAGGCCAGAAAATAAGGGCAAAACTAACAAGCTGTCTGTGAAAGTGATGATTTTTAACGACCTAAAATAACGAAGATGAGATATTTTGACAAGCAGCCTCCTCAGTCGCCTATTTTCTTAATGACTGTATTTTGAAACTCTACCTCGTTCATCAAAGCTTTCACATCTTACAGTGGCGTTCGCAAATCAAACCGTTATTTAAAAGTGTGGCTGTGTTTTATTTCAGATTATTCCTGACAGCCCGTTTTCAGCTCACAGTTTAATTTCAGGACGGCAAGCTTTACATGCATAAATGACCTTCACGATTAGCTGATGCGAACGGCGCTGGGGGAGATTACGCTCATTTACATGTGTGACACACTCACCTCTGCGGTTCATGTCTACGGGAAGCGCAAATAAGGAAACGTGGTAATCCAGTGAGATTTTCTCATGTCAAAGACATGTACAATGATTCATGCTTGCAGCTGTCTTGTACTGTTAATTTCTGGTTCGTTTATGCTTCATTTGAGCCAGTGGCCTTAAACCCCTCATTAGCCAAAATCACATCAAGGCTCAAGTCCTGCCTGAACATTTCTGGGTTGTAAAACCCACTATAAGTATTTTACATGCATTTCCATTTCATTAATTCTTTGTTTCCACTTGTTCATCCTTAAATGTTTGGTTGGTTCTGTGCGAGTCTATAAAACTCAGAGAATATAAAGAGGAGTCAGTTCTCATACTATTGGTCCAAATCCATCCCAGCTCTAACGTCCTTCCTTTGCCTTTTTCTATCTCCCTTCAACAAGGCCAAGTGGAGTCAGTGGCCACATTCAAGGGTAATGAGTTCTTCAGCTACGACCTGTCCCAAAAGCCCATCCAGAGCAGCACAGATGAAATCACCCTGTCCTTCCGAACGCTGCAGCGAAACGGCCTCCTGCTCCACACCGGCAAATCCGCAGACTACGTCAACCTGTCTCTGAAAAGTGGGGCCGTGTGCCTGGTCATCAACCTGGGCTCCGGTGCCTTCGAGGCTCTGGTGGAGCCATCCGATGGCAAGTTCAACGACAATGCCTGGCACGTGGTCCGCGTGTCCCGCAACCTACGTCAGGTAATGTTCACCTTTGCGCATCGTGGCTTCACAGGGTGCTTTATTTGATTTTTCTAATATGACTATACTTTGGTTGACTTGTGTTATTGTATAAAGTAAATGTATAAATGCATAATTGCATTATTAACTGTTTGAAATTTCTTGCACAAAAGTAATTTAACTCTGAGTTTTCTGATTGGCTAACAAGCGGAGGTCACAATGAGATTGTATTTTGATGTTCACAGATGGAATGCTCACAACCGGTATTTCAATTAATTTTAAGTGTGCTAGTGTGAAAAAATTGCTACAGCAGTTTTAAGTCAATGTAAACCTTTCATTTAGCTATAAAATGTTTCTTCTGAAATGACTGTCATTTCACATATGATTTTAACTTTAAATCCTGCGATACCAAGAGTATATTGGTTGTAATAAAAAGTGAATTTTAGACTGCAAGTTTGCACACTGAGGGAAGGGGTCATTTTAAAGCGAGCAGCCAAATATACTTCCCTTTAATTAGGCTGTTAGCAAAGGGAACTTCATGGAAGTTATTTATTTTTTAAACCCAACAGGATGTGTCATTTATATATTTACAGATTTTGCAGAAATTAGTCCTAAAACCTATAAATACATTTATTTTGTTCATTTATTTATTTATTTATTTTTAACTTCTGGTTCCTGAAGTCAGTGGATTTGTTCAACGGGTTAATGATTAAATGCCTGAAATAAGGTCTGTGGTTTAACACAAGCTCATAATATTTTCTAATTTTATTTTATGACATTAAAATGCAAGAATCATGAACTTTTGTTGGTCCCAGAGCTTGTTCTCTGCAAAAATCCACAAGACTATGGAAAAATCCTAAAAGAAAATCCAGATAACATTCTGATTCAAAATAAAGTGCTCACTTCTGAATGGAATTTACCTCGAGATGAACTGCACAAAGCCCAGACTTAATTGGAATCAGATGGTCTCACAGGTGCTTTAGTGGCCCAGGCAGTTGTTTTGGAGCTTGTCCACCTAACAATGCTAGCCGTCAGAGACTTAACAAGGTAATTTGTAAATTTGATTTACATTTTAAGCACTGAGCAAAATATTTCTGTTGTTGGACTCTTGGAGGGCTTTCAGGAATCTTCTTCACTGCAGGATTGAAGTACCATTAAGCCACAGGCTCTTCCAGACATAGACGGCGGTGATAATTAACTTCCAGTTGTTACTAACCAGTACGGATGTGTGTGTGTGTGTGTGTATGTGTGTGTGTGTGTGTGTGTGTGTGTGTGTGTGCACGTGCGAGTCCCTGTTGAAGAGAAGTGTTTTGATTTGGCGACTCCAATCAAGTCCAGACTGCACCGCTCTGTTTTGGCGTGATTAAATCCACGATGGTGAATAGGCTTCAATTACGCCAGCAAAATAATCTCTCCGCATTCAGCAAGCTTTCCATCTTGTGGAGAAGGGGGAATGTTTACCATTTATCATTTAACCTAAGTGAAAAGGGGTCCCTCTATCACAGCCTTCAAAAAAGCAGCATTCATGGTCGAGTCTGTTTTTTTTCAGTGTCATTATCCTGATTGTTTTCAATCTGTTAATGCTGAAATATGATTATATGATAGGGCGCATCGTATAGAAACACACTATGCCTGCTTGCTTCTGCCACCGCTGATTATTTCTCCATTTGACTGCCGTAACCTTTAGCTCAAGTGTTGCTTACAGAGCCGAGGGCACACCTTGCGTCTGTTAACGAACGAGCTGTATTTTTGTTCTGCCACGACAAATTACGAAAGTACCGGGCTCGGCGACAACAAGCAGGCATAAATGAGCGCATAACGGGTGTTGACATTTTTGCTTTTGTCATTCATTTACCTTAAATAACGAGTGAGTCGCTACTGCTGCTGTCATTCTTTACTCTAACGCTGCTGCCTCTGTAAGATCCCTCCTTCAAAACCCTCCCTGAACCATCTTGTTTGACAGATTAGTTGAATTCTCTCTCTTTTTTCTCTCTTACTAACACTGAAGCCTCTAAGTGGATTTGTCATTGTTTATCTTCTGCCTTTACCCCTTCAAATACTAACATGAAAACCTCCATGGAATGTGAGCCATCTGTTTGCCATTGACAGTGTCCAAAGAAATTAGGTATAAGCTAACAGATTTGAACAGCTTTTTTTTCCTTATTCTTCCTGGGAAGATATATTCTAATGGAGGGCGGAGAAATTAAGTATCATTTCGTGGTATGGT
The DNA here is from genome assembly GCA_018155175.1 of Sinocyclocheilus anophthalmus. NCBI lineage: Eukaryota > Metazoa > Chordata > Actinopteri > Cypriniformes > Cyprinidae > Sinocyclocheilus > Sinocyclocheilus anophthalmus. The sequence goes on from JADLZN010010515.1 coordinate 221,754, forward strand.
TAAATTTGCTTTCAAATTGTTAGTAAGTCATTTTCAATAATTTTAAAGCTTCTGTGGAGTTTATGGTATGTAATTTTACTCTCCCTCCTTGTTTTTATCTTTTTTTGAAGCGCGCAGGGGTTGGACTCCCTACGGTAAACAAACTGCATTATATGGTAGATATCACATTCTAATTTGTCTAGTTTGGTTTGGCCCTTTCTTTTTATCTCTTTTTGCTTTTACTGTGCAGAAACGACTACAGAAAAGTTTAAAAATGGCATCAGTCCCCAGGTGCCATGCAAAAGTTCATTTTTTGCCATTTGCAGTTTATGTACATTGTTTTTTTTATAGCACTCACAATCCCCTCACCCATATTCTTATTAAAATGCTTTTTGTTGTATGAGTTCTATCATCGATAACACATCCTATTTGGCTGAGAGTTTCTACGGTGGGCATAAATTATGCTGTAAGCTGCTGACTTCAATCTGGTCCACACTGTGGCTGACACTGGATTTGTTTTCTCAGACTGAAAACTTATTTTTATGCTTAATGTAAATTCTGATGTATTGCTCCAAAACTATATCCTCAAACTTGGCATTTACATTAAATTGCATGTTAATCTAAAATATAAACTGCCCAGTGTCAGTCAATGTAAAAGGGCAGAAGGTGCTCTCTCAAAGCATTTCGTAATTTCTCAGATAAAAGAAACAATCAAAAACAAACATTTGACTGCAGCTCTTGTGCAGCGTTTCTGTCCACCTGCTCCGTTTTCCCTCATTCTCCCCCTTTGATGTTGGCTTTTATTAAATGTTGCAGCATCTCATACAGAGATTTCGGTGCACTGTATGATGTAGCATTTAATAATACTGATTTTTGCTTGGAAACTTCTCTTAATATGCAATGTTCTCAAACACTGTATTCATATTTGCCAAGTGAATAAAGAACAACAGGAGAGAAGGGCAATGAAGGCTTTTATTTGTAGATGCAACTGCATTCACTTTATCGTTAATAGCACAATACATGCCCTATGCAATAAAAAAATGCAGAAAACTCTACTCTTTAAACTTTGTTGCAGACAGATTATTTCAGTGTGAAGCTTAGTTGATCATAATGGCCATTTAGCCATTTAGTTTTGATACGTCGTGAAGGTACGGTCTAACTGTGGGTTGCTTATGGTTGCCAAGCAACATCTTAACTCCAATTAATATAGAATTCAACTGCATGAATCTGTTATATTTCAGTGGCTTCAAACGTGACTAAAATTGTCATATTTGTAATGTATTATTCTTTTCAGTCTTGTTTTTAACTCAAGCATTGCATAATGTAAAATTATCATATATAAATATGAGTAATGATGTGAATGATCTTCCTTTTTGGTTTGCATCCTTCATTTTTTAAGTATTTATTAAACTTACTAAATTAAATATTCTATGACTATGACTATTGAAAAAAAAAAAACTTTGACTATATATATCACCCCATAAATACAATCAGAAAATAATATGTTGGTAACACTTTAGTACAGGGACCAATTCTCACTAGTCACTAGTTGCTTATTAGCATGCCTATATTATTCTATATCCCTAATCCTACCCAATGCCTATACTTAACGACTACCTTATTAACTATTAATAAGCAGCAAAATTAGGAGTTTATTTGGACCTTAAAAGAAAGTGTGACCAATATGAATATGTTTAGATGTTTACACTTGTTAATTTTAAAATGTACAAGCCCTTCTGTTTCTGCAAGTAACATGTTATTGACAGTTTTTCTAATTTCCAGTTGCCTCACACTTTAATCTGAAAAGAATGACCTTGGGCAGACAAACTGAGGTGTTCTGCTTGAGCACAAACACTCACTGTTTATATGAATTGAAAGTGGAAAATGACAGAATTGGATAAAAATGATTGTGGCTGCCATATAGCTGTAATTGACCCTCTGTGCAGGGAACAGAGAAAAAGCTGACCTCCCCTTACCCTTCTCTTCCTGTGGCAAAAGAGTACATCTTGTTTTCCTCATGCATTTCGTTGTATTGATTTTTGTCATTAATTTCTTTAAGTAGCTGATGACATGTGGCACTTTTTATCCAGCATGTGCGACATGTTGTTTTGCATCACTGGACTTGCACTTTGTATACCGTGTTTTTTAATTTAATATGCAGCTTATACGCCATTATGCACCTGCATAATTTGCTTCCACTGCATGTGTGGGTAACTATTTTTGTTGATGTTGTGTGGTGCTGTACATTTATTTTTTTGGCTTTCTTTTTCCCTCCATGTCTTGCTTTCTCTGCTCTTTCTCTCTTATAAAGGTTCAGACAAATACTGGGTTTCAATTTCAGGACAGTGCACACCATCTACAATTTCCAGCAAACAAGCTGCATTTTTTCCCCAGCTTTGCCTGCTTGTCCGCAGTAATAATATTGTTCACAGAATATTTGACGATATTAGAGATGGAATCTGAATCTTTTCTGTCTGTCGGCATGGAAACGCCTAAACCCCGAGCATTTATTAAGACTGCAAGAAAACCACCTGTTTTGGATGTCTGCCAGTGTTTCCACGCTTCAACATTAACATTTATAAATATGATTGTGCTGTAGATGCACTTAATTAATCATAAATGACTCTTTCTAATGAGTCTAACTACATCAAGTCCTGAAATCGCAGCCCGAGATGTCTTAACCGTCATGCACGGCTTGTGTATTAACAAACTGAAAGCCATCGCTACCCAAACACCTTCAAAGTATTTCTTTTCAAGACATCTCTTACGAAATGTGTGCAATTAATCCAGTAGTTGATCAGAACTGTCCACCAACATAGTTAAATGCAACCTCTGTTATACTAACAACCATTTTTGTGTCTGAATCCCCCCCTTTTATACTAATCTCGCACAGTCACCCTTAACATCACTTGCTAACCCACTCAACATATAGTGATTCCGCTTAGTTCCTGTAGTCATACACCTACCCTTCCTGTCTCTCCTCTCCAACACTGACTAGTCCAGCACACAAGACAGTATTCTCTCATTCAGAAAGCAGCAATGGCAGACATAAAAATGGGTTGCCCCCTCGCTAACGTATGCATACAGAACCAGAGGAGCCCCCACGTGAAACAGAGTTTTTGTTTAGTAGAGGAACTTGTTGAAGCCAACAAGGATTTCAGCTTGTGCATAATCAAAAGATTTCCCACGTTCCCTCTCTTGTTTCTTCCCTCTCTCTCTGCTTTCTATCCATCCGTGGCCTTTATGCAAACACAGGTGACGATATCGGTGGACGGCCTGCTGACAACCACTGGCTACACCCAGGAGGACTACACCATGCTGGGCTCAGATGATTTCTTCTACGTGGGCGGCAGTCCAAACACGGCAGATCTGCCTGGCTCCCCTGTGAGCAACAACTTCATGGGCTGCCTTAAAGATGTAAGAATCATTTTGTTTGTCTTTGAATTCAGGCGAGTTGGTCGGGACCTTCTCAAAGAAGTCCTGGTTTCTCGAGTTCCATTGATGTTCTTTTTGTTTGGCGAGCGATCTGTCCTCTTTTACCTCTTCCTTATCTGTCCTTTCTCTTTCGCACCACTCCTAGCATGTCCCATAATTTATGTCATGTCTATACCGTTGAAGTTCCAGCTTTACTATCCTGACAGCCAAATTAAAAATTGATTTCCTCTATGGATCCCCATTCGACTGTCCCAGACTCTCCATCTCTGTCTTGTTGACCCCGGACTCTATTAATCACCACTCTCCACCTGCTCAACCGTACAGTTAGTATCAGCAGCCCTCTTCAGCAGGCGCTTGAGCACTCCCTTATCGTGCCTCTGATAGAGACGTATACACGTCTACAATGCGGTTACACTTTTGGGAATCTGTGTTTTGTCTTGTCGCTCTTTCGTTTTCATTTGGTCTTTTGTTGCGCAGGTTCTGTGTGTCATGTTTGTTGTTGGATGTTCCTGTTTTCCCCCATGTCGACTGCGTCCACCTGTGTAGTGTTTAATTAGGCTAGTTTGTCAAGGTATATATATATATATATACCCTCTCGAGTCATTTGTCAGGTCCTTGTTAGGCTGTTTGTTGAGCCTTGATTTTTTGTTTCTCTTGGTTCTTGTATCTTGTCTTTGAAAATAATATATATATATATATACAGTGGGGCAAAAAAGTATTTAGTCAGCCACCAATTGTGCAAGTTCTCCCAATTAAAAAGATGAGAGATGCCTGTAATTTTCATCATAGGTATACCTCTACTATGAGAGACAAAATGAGGAAAAACAATCCAGAAAATCACATTGTAGTATTTTTAAATAATTTATTTGCAAATTATAGTGGAAAATAAGTATTTGGTCACCTACAAGCAAGATTTCTGGCTCTCACAGACCTGTAACTTCTTCTTTGAGGCTCCTCTGTCCTCCACTCGTTATCTGTATTAATGGCATCTGTTTGAACTTGTTATCTGTATAAAAGACACCTGTCCACAACCTCACACAGTCACACGCCAAACGCCACCATGGCCAAGACCAAAGAGCTGTCAAAGGACACCAGAAACAAATTGTAGACCTGCACCAGGCTGGGAAGACTGAATCTGCAATAGGTAAGCAACTTGGTGTGAAGAAATCAACTGTGGGATCATTTATTAGAAAATGGAAGACATACAAGAACACTGATAATCTCCCTCGATCTGGGGATCCACACAAGATCTCACCCCGTGGGGACAAAATTATCACAAGAACTGTGAGCAAAAATCCCATAACCACACGGGGGGACCTAGTGAATGACCTGCAGTGAGCTGTGACCAAAGTAACAAAGGCTACCATCATTAACACACTGCGCCGCCAGGGACTCAATTCCTGCAGTGCCAGACGTGTCCCCCTGATTAAGCCAGTACATGTCCATGCCCGTCTGAAGTTTGCTAGAGAGCATTTTGGATGATCCAGAAGAGGATTGGGATAATGTCATATGGTCAGATGAAACCAATTTAGAACTTTTTGGTAAAAACTCAACTTTGTTTGGAGGAGAAAGAATGCTGAGTTTCATCTAAAGAACACCATACCTACTGTGACGCATGGGGGTGGAAACATCATGCTTAGGGGCTGTTTTTCTGCAAAGGGACCAAGACGACTAATCCGTGTAAACGAAAGAATGAATGAAGCCATGTATCGTGAGATTTTGAGTGAAAACCTCCTTCATCAGCAAGGGCATTGAAGATGAAAATGTGGCTGGGTCTTTCAGCATGAAAATGATCCCAAACACACCACCCGGGCAACGAAGGAGTGGCTTCGTAAGAATCATTTCAAGGTCCTGGAGTGGCCTAGCAGTCTCCAGATCTCAACCCCATAGAAAATCTTTGGAGGGAGTTGAAAATCCATGTTGCCCAGCGACAGCCCCAAAACATTACTGCGCTAGAGGAGATCTGCATGGAGGAATGGGCAAAATACCAGCAACAGTGTGTGAAGACTTAAAGAAAACGTTTGTCCTCTGTCATTGCCAACAAAGGGTATCTAACAAAGTATTGAGATGAAATTTTGTTATTGACCAAATACTTATTTTACCGAGGAATTTACGAATTAATTATTTAAAAATCCTACAATGTGATTTCTGGATTTTTTTTTTCTCATTTTGTCTCTCATAGTTGAGGTATACCTATGATGAAAATTACAGGCCTCTCTCATCTTTTTAAGTGGGAGAACTTGCACAATTGGTGGCTGACTAAATACTTTTTTTCCCCACTGTATCAATCCTCCATTTGAGACCCTGGGGACAATCCCTGTTTTTTTGTTGAGAACTGTTTGATATATTTAATAAAATATGAATGTAAAATTAACATAGCATGAAAAGTAGCTATTTTTTAGCAATCAAATGTCTGTACAGTCACACCTCAGATGTTTTTAAATTTATCCAACAAAAAAAAACACAAACTGTATCATCATTTTGTCAATCAATTTATTGTATTTTTTATTTGTAATTTTGAGTTCAGAAGTTCATTGTAGTAAATACTCTTTTTATTGATTAGCTAATTTTCATGACTGAATTACTCATTTTGGATGAACAGTTTAGACCCTTTCTATGGCATGGTTTGAATACAAATATTTTTTTCTTAATTAGTTTTTATTTTGTCCATTTTATATGTTCAGTTTTTATGTTAATTGAATGTTTAGCAGCAGAGAATTTTCAAACCACTCAAACCATGGTTTAGGTAAAAAAAAAATGCATGAGAAATCAAATGGCTTACAGTGATTAGTTTGAGCTCCTGAGGTTGACATTTTCTGAAGGTTTAGAACCTTTTGTCTGATAATTGGAAAAAAGACTTTCAGACCCTGTTTTGTGCCCCATTTTGAAAAGTGCCGGTTCCAAGCAGATTTGTACCTTTTCTGAAGAAAATGAAAATAGTCTCCATAAAAATAGTTGTTTAGGTGTTCGGAGTGTTTTTAGCGCTTCATCGTGCAGTTCCTAGGATGTTGTGTATGGTTGCTAAAGTGGCCCAAGTACAGAAAGAGTCTTTATTTTAAGGTCCAATTCTCGTTATTAACAAACCATTAACTACGACTTCTGCCTCAATAAACTACTAATTTGCTGCTTATAGTAAGGTAGTTGTTAAGTTTAAGTATTAGGTAGGATTAGGGAGAATATGGTCATGCAGAATATGTGCTATTTTACTAATAAACAGCCAATATGTTGTTAATAGGCATTGCTAATAAGCAACTAAGTGAGAATTGGTGTGAGTGATCGTTATAGTGACCTCCAATTACTTAAATGTGAGGTATAAGTAACCAACGTTTTATAGAAGCAAACGCTTAAGAAACATTGAGATTACAGACCCGTATCTTAATCTGATGGCGAATCAGAAAGATTAGGATGCTTAGGTTGTGCAGTCGGAGATGGTTTGAAAGGGTCTCATTGATAGATCCCTCAGATTTTTTTGTCCACGCTCTCTGGCAATAATTGCATTTTTCATGTTCCTTCGCTCAGAGCTGACACCTCTTGTTTTGCTCCTACCTCTCTCTTTATTTTTCTGTCATGAGGGCTGACGAGAAACATGGCTGTCTTGTGTTATTTTCAGAGACACTCAAGTTCACACCCAGCAACAAAGCGTCAGTCATCATCTTTGGACAGAGAGAGCGGCTGGTGTAAAAATGAAAAGCATGTTTGCTGTGCAGGGCTGTTTCGTCCATCTGGCTGTAGAGACACAACATGTGACTGAGACAAAAAAAAATCAACCCCTGGGGACACATTCACAATGCATGTGCTCTAGGAATGTTATTTTAAGAGTAGTTTTGCTTCGCGTCTTACTGTGTGGGCTAGACATCATATCCTAGATCAATTTCTCAGTTGACGTCACTTAATGAATGCGCTGTTTATGCGTGCGATTCAGAAAACCACTTGGCTTTGGCATCGTCGGAGCTAATGTTAGCGTAGGATGATTCATCATATTAATGAAGCAGAATATCGATTAGACGAGGGTTTCTGTGGCACTCTAGATGAGGTCGCTAGGTTTATGTGATCCACTCGTGCTTCGAGTATTCGAGTAAGAGACTGCTGTGTTTACTGACTTGAAAACCATGCCCCCGAGGTACATGCATCAGCTGCGGTTTGTTTGTACCAGTGGGCAGCGGGCTACTCCATTCCACCCTGTTAGCATTCAAGCACTTTTTTTCCCTCTCTCTCTCTCCCCATCCCAGGTGGTCTACACCAATAATGAGTTCAGACTGGAGCTCTCCCACCTGGCTGAATTGCATGACCCCAAGGTCACCCTCCACGGTGACCTGACCTTCCGCTGTGAGGATGTTGCTGCGTTAGACCCCGTCAGTTTCGACACACCGAGCGCTTACGTAACCCTTCCGTGCTGGAACGCCAAGAAAACCGGTTCAGTGTCCTTCGACTTCCGAACCACCGAACCCAACGGCCTCCTGCTGTTCAGCCACGGCCGGCTGCAGGGTTCCAAAGACCGCAGACCAAAGGTAGACTTCTTTGCCATGGAGCTGCTTGAAGGCTTCCTCTACCTGCTCATGGACATGGGCTCCGGGAGCATCAAGGTCAAAGTCGGGAACAAAAAGGTCAATGACGGAGAATGGTGCCATGTGGATTTCCAGAGAGAGGGCAGGAAAGGTCAGGATACTGCAAGATCAGCACACACATTATTCACCTGTTTAAAACGGTGGTTTTAACCTACAGTACTTGCTTGTGAGACTAAAGAGACATTTTCTTTTAATCTCTGCCGTTAAAGCACTTCCTCATTCTGCCCATCTGATATGCATACTTCACAACCTGCTAAATCACTGTACTCCATTTCTTCTACTTCTCATTACCTCTCATTACTGTAAGAGCTCAACTCAAATACACTTTCCACAGTTTAAAAACAGCAGGCCCAGCGTGGGATTTAGCAAATCCCGGGGGAAGAGATTGAAGACCTTTCCACTAGCTGAGCTCAGGAAAAAAAGGAAGCACAGTGGATTGCTAAATTAATGAAACTTCCTTTTTTTTTTAAACTTGTGACAGTCATTGTACAGTAACTACACTGATTTCATGAGTTACTAAAATGGTAGTCTTTGGGGATCAGTAGTAGCAGCATTAATTAAATTTGTTTTAGTTAATTATTAACTAGGGCTTTCAATTAAACGTGTTTATTAACTGCTACTACAAGCATCCAGGGTTGTGCTGTTCATGAGTTTGAATTGGCCACACCCCACAGGAAGTTGAATGGGAATGACAGGAAAAGGAATTTATGATCTATCTATCTATCTGTCTATCTGTCTGTCTTTCTGTCTGTCCGTCCGTCCGTCCGTCCGTCTTTCTGTCTGTCATTTTGCTTGTCTTTTGTTCTATCTGCCTCTCATTCTGTATATGTTCTTAGTCTATCGTCGGCCTGCTGTCCTGTCTTCCTGTCTGTCTGTCTATCCATCCATCCATCCATGTCCTATCTGTTGTTCTGTTTGTTGTTCTGTCTGTTATTCTATCTATCTGTTGTTCGGTTGTTTTGTCTAGTGGTCTGTCTGTTGTTCTGTCATTGTTATTCTCTCTGTTGTTTTCTATCTATCATTCTGTCTGATGTTCTGTCTATCATTCTATCTGTCGTTCTATCAGTCATTTGATCTATCTATTGTTCTATCTATAGTATATATCATTTTGTCTGTCGTTCTGTCTGTTTTTCATTTGTTTTGTCCGTCATTCCCTGTCAATCGGTCAATTGTTTTTTTTCATAGGTCTTTTTTGCCTTGACAAACTTTGCTTTTCTAGTTAAAAATTAATCATTTTTTTGAATCCCAATTCATTTTAATTCTGCTTCCTTAACATCAAAATTCAAAATGTTTACTGCCTCAGTTCAAATTAAGGAATTTAATTGCATTCTCAGTGCAATTCAACACATTTTGCAAATTATTTTATGATTATTTACAATTAATCAACGTATCATGTCACCTTTATTTATTGAAATTTCAGTAGCACTTTATGGACCAATTCTCTCTATTAACTAGTTGCTTATTAGCATGCATGTACTATCATATTGGCTTTTTATTAGTACTTATAAAGAACATACAGTATTAATGCCTTATTCTGCATGGCCATATTTTAGATCCCTTAATTCTACCCCATACCTAAACTTAATAACTACCTTACTAATTATTAATAAGGAGCAAATTAGGAGTTTATTGAGACAAAAGTCTTAGTTAATAGTTAATTAATAGTGAGAATTGGTCCCTAAACTAAAGTGTGACCTATATTTCTAAATCAAATTACAGTCCTTTTATTAAAAATTGGACTAAAATGGCTCTAAATGTTGTGGTGCATGGGTTTACAAGCAGAGTATCACTGATCTCCACTTTCTCCTCATTTCCTATCTCCTAGGCTCCATCTCCGTTAACGGCCGTAGCATGCCTTTCTCCACCAACGAGGGCAGTGAGATTCTGGATCTCGATGGTGAAATGTATCTGGGGGGTCTCCCGGAGGACAGTGGCAGTCTTCCTCTCCCCCCAGAGGTGTGGACCGCCCGCCTCAGGCTGGGCTTTGTGGGTTGTGTGCGGGATCTCTTTATAGACGGGCGCAGCAAGGACCTGCGGCGGCTGGCGGAGCTTCAGAGTGCTCCAGGTGTCAGCAGCTTCTGTACGAGAGAGACCCATCGGAGGTGCAGCTCTGAGCCCTGCGCCCATGGAGGCCGCTGCCGCGAGGGCTGGAATCGACACATCTGCGACTGCACTGGAACTGGATATCTGGGCCCCAACTGTGAGATGGGTGAGGAAAGTAGGGCTTAAAGCAGTGGGAAGGGAGGATTAAACATGGGATTACTTCTCACCGATGAGACACGTTCTCATAAAGAAGAGCAAGGCTTCAGTGCTTCACTTGTATACTTTTATATTGAGATACAGCTGCACTTCAGCTCTATTCATCAGATCGCACCTGCCTAGAACTTTGTTTGCTATTGCTGTATCGTTTCTAACGCTCTCCTGCCCTCTGCTGTCTGTCGCTAAAAATAGCAACGTGACCACACGTGTCCAGGACAGACATGCCATGGGTGACTCAGCAAGGGGTGCACATACTCTTCAAGCAATATTTTACAGTTTTTCTCAATCACTTTGGCTCAGTTCTCAAGAGTTTTTTTTTCCTCACAACTATGAGTTCAGATGTCTGAAAAATTAGTTTCTTGTTCATATCAGATTTGAATTTCTTATTGATTTAAGCAAATTGCATGCGTTTTGTTCAAATGAGTAAGTGTGATTGTCTAAAATTTGCACAATAACTAAATGCACATGGCTTGTTGATCAAAACTGATGAGTTGATTCTCAGTGAAACTGTCAAACTCTTCACAACTTCTAAATGTTCTTTCATCGTGGGAGCCATCACATGCAAAATGATCCGTTCAATTATCAAAATCTAACTAACCTGACTAAAATGAAAACGAAAATTAACAAAACTATGTAGACACATTTTAAAAACAGTAACTAATAAAAATTACAAAACACAACAAAGTTACTACAATTAAAATTAAAATGGAAAGTAAAAATCTAAAAACGAATTCAAAATATAAAAATAACCGTTTTTTTGAAGTATCTCAATAATACAATAAAGTAAATAAATAATAATAATAATAATAAATAACCCAAAAAAATAAACAATGTTAAAAAGCAAGTAAATAATTTACAACAACAATAATGTACAATAATAATAATAATAACAATAAAATAGTATCTTCCATTACATATACATTAACAATGTAAAAAGTATATTAAATTATTTATTTATCTAGTTTAAGTGTAGTTAATATTCTAAATGTATAAGTAGTAGTAGTAATAATACTATTGGCTAATAAGTATTATTATTATTTTGTTTTATTACTTTTTAAATTGATATTTAATTGAAGTTATTTACTTATTTTAGACTACATACAAATGCAAAAGCAGCAGAAAAGGCCCTTATTTTTGAGACCTGTGTTTTCTGATTTACTCTCTTTTTTTGCTCTCTCAGAGTCCGCAGTGCTAAGTTATGATGGCAGCATGTTTCTGAAGGTCCTGATGCCTCACGCCGTTCACACTGAGGCCGAGAACGTGTCTCTGCGCTTCATGTCGCAGAGGGCTTATGGTCTGCTCATGGCCACCACCTCCAAAGAGTCCGCCGACACCCTGCGCCTGGAGCTTGACGGGGGAAGAGTCAGACTCACCGTCAACCTAGGTAACCTTCCACCCCTGACCTCTGAACTCAAGGCACTCATAGAATAAGTCTGGGGGTCCCTCCCAGAATGCATTTCACCTTCATTCCTCCATCTTTATCTCTTTCCTGTCTTCCTCTCTCACTGTTTCTCTCTCTCTCTCTGTCTCTCTCTCTCTCTATCTCTCTCTCTCTCTCTCTCTCTCTCACCTGTGCAGCCTTCAATGGCTATCTTTTCTGCAGCTTTCAGAGCAGACAGCCGGAGAGACCAACCCATGTAGTTTGTCCTCAGAAGACACATTGAGTCATAAAGGGGAGACAGAGGGGAAATTATATAATTTTCAATTTTCCTACATTTTTCTACCTGCTGTCTTTAGGTAAAAGTAATATAATTAATAAAGAAATAATGTAATTAATTATTATTAATATAACATAATATATGTAGTAGAATAATAATAGAATTAATATCAAATTTAATATAGAATCAAACCGAATATAATAAATTCATAAATCAATAATAGTAATAATAATTATCAAATTAAATAATAATAATATGAAATAATTGTATGTAACAAAATACATTTGTGAAAGAATTATATATTTTCAAGTTTATAACATTTTATTACATATTTTAAAGATTCCGACTTTTAATTCAGTCCTTTTATTGTATACTGTACTAGTGTAACATTTGCCTATCAACCTCACAGCCATAATGAAATCTTCCACAGTGGCTGCCATCTGCTGTTAATATTAACTTAAAAAGAACAGCCGTTCTAGATAAAATGCTGTAGATACAAGATATAATAGATAGAAGTTTAATTTCAAAGGCTGTCAAACTTTAGACGGGAAGAAAATCACAGGGGGTTCAGGAAATACTTTATACTTCCAAGTATAGTGATAAAAAGTAATAGAATCACATTTCTTTTTTCAAACAGAGAGAGAACTTTACCAAGCATAAGCTGAATAAGTGTTAGATGTCTAGCTTGTTTGTGATTGAAGAAATGTAATTGCCCCCTGATCTCTCCCACCATGAGAACCAAACAGTAATTCTTCTAAAGTCTCTCACTGCCCTCTCAGCTCAGCCTCCTGCTCTGACGGCAGACTGTGTCTGTTTGTACAGAAGATTACAGACAGTTCCAGTCCACAGGAGAGTGGAGTCTGAGCTAGACTTTCTGTCTTCGAGCAGTGTGACAGTGAGACAGGTCCCTGGCTGTCTGTGGTCACTCTTCTGTAGTGGTTGACAGCTTGAGAGTTCACCACAGCCAAGAGTGCTCACACTGTTCCATAGGATCAACTACTCCTTGTTATTATCGGTCGTTAGTCATATCATCAGCTTTTGCAGCGGGGACATTAGGACTTTACCTTATCAATTCCAATTAATATAACAAACAATCGTCCAATTATATGTGACTCTGTGTTTGAAAACCTGGCTAAAGTTGCATAATCTAATTCTGAGATAAAGAGCGTCAAAGTAGTCATAGTCATGGGTAATGTATGTTTCTTGCTGTAAATGATAGATTTTATCAAGGTATTTCAGATACAGTTCTCACATTTCAATTATAACATGGTAAATACTGAAATTAATCATTTTACGTTTCAGAGTACCAGAGGTTGACTTTCTAAACACTGATTTAAATCATCTCCAAAAAGAAACACGTGCTTATTCTCATTTCATTTGGTTCAGAAACTTCTTTGCTACCATTAGAAAGTGTTGAAATAATTCGGTCTTTGGACACTGATCATCATGATGATGCTCCGGGTTGATGAACTCCTATCGGACGTGGCAGTATCTGCATCGATGCAGAAAACAAAAGATTAGGCTAGATGTTTAAATAAATACTAAATAGGCCTATAATGCATATAGTGTTGTACTGTTTTATTGTAGGTTACATAAAGAACTCGTATATTAATAAAAAAAGTTGCGTATGTCCTTCGGAAGCAATATACTTGCGTCTCGTGTCGGTTTCGGATTTTTACGAAAGAACATGCATGAATGTAAACATAAAGTGTGGGACTTGCTAAAATAGGATATTAAAATAGTTATTAAGCACAATAAACTACAAAAAAGCCCGAAATCCAGCAAATCTTTGATGTGGCTTTACTCAGTCAATATTAAAGATATCAAGGTTATATTTTCACAGACTTAATGGTTTTGCGTTGAGTTTGGATGATTTAATGTAGAAAACAGTGAATTAGAAAAAATGACTTTAGCTGGGTTTTCATAGACAGGGTCACATATTTTCAGAGATTATTCTATAAGGCAAAATTCTGTTTTATTTGAACCAAGAGATGAAGTAATAATGATATTAGTGGTGCTGTAAAAGTATGCAACATCATGAATGTTGTGATGATTGTAATATGTATATGGATATTTTATTGGTAAAAGTATATGCGAGTACGCTACCATTCAAAAGTTTGGGGTCTAAGAAATTAATACATTTGTTCGGTATGGACGCATTAAAATGACCAAATGTGACAGTAAAGACATTTCAAATAAATGGTGTAGTTTTGAACATTCTTCGACATCATATTTTGTCAGAAAATGGGGTGTAAGAACAGCACACCAGTTTTCTCAGTATAATAAATAAATGTTTTTGGACAACCAAATCAGCATTTCAGAATGATTTCTGAAGGATCATGACACATCACAAGAAATACATTACATTTTAAAATTTATTAAAAAAAATTAAGTGTAGATTGTAATAAATTGTCCCATATTAAGGTTTTTTTTAGTCAAATAATGCCAGCCCTTGGTAAGAGAATTCTTTCAAAAATATTAAAAAAATCTTACTAACCCCAAACTTTTGAGCAGTATGTACTTTGTTATATTAGTTCATGAAACTGAAAACATTTTTTTTGTTGTTGCTCTGATTTAAGGCATTTCAAAAGAGGCACATCGAGATATGCATCTAAATATAACATTTTCAAAAGGCTGAGAAATATTTGAGTTTATATTTGTTTAGTTCTGCCGCCCCGTGTCTATAGTTGACCTATTTTGTAAGCATGAGCTCTTGGCTGTTGGTGCAGACTGCCCTTGCCTACTGTCATAAAGGCAGCACCCACATACAGGGAGGAGGCAAAGCACAGGCTAAATCCAATATTTTGTCTGTATATTTATAAATTGCCAAATGCCATATCCTGTCTTGGCATTTCACTTCTTCTCAGTTGTGCTGTCTCTCGTCCTGTGATTGTGGAGTGCGGGCCCTTGTAGAGGGGGCCATTCTGACTCTCACCTTGTCCCCGGATGGTTGACTCTATGCAAGAATTGTTTGTTTGTCTGCAGATTGAACCTTGAAGGATGTGGTTTTGAATTTTAGTTTATTTTCCTTTAAATCTCACCATCTCACTCTCTTTCCCACCAGATTGTATCGGGATAGACTGTAACCTTAGTAAGTGATTCTTTTATCTGCAATGCTATTTTTATCTCTTCTCTCTCATGCTCCGCCCCAATTCATCCAAAGTTTCTTCTCCTCCCTCGTAATCCTGTCTCCCTGCACCGTTAACACAGATTTTCTTTTGAACATGTTCCCAGTTTGCATCCCTCTCTCTTTTTTTCTCTCCCTCTCTCTCCCCCCAACACCCCCCTCTCTCCTGCGTTCCCTCAATCTCAATCTCTTTTGTTCCGCAAAATATGCCGATTTGCTGCGGTGTTTGAAATTAAGCATAACCATCCCAACAGTTTCCATTTCAACACCATATGTTTCTCACTGCTCCTCCAATGCTCTAGTCTGTTTCATGTCCCTGTGGGAGTCCGTTACATAAGGAAATACGGTAATAAACCATTTAATAAAAGAAGAAATCTTCATTTGCCAAATCAGGCATGAGGTTGAACATTGCCTGTATTTGAGTGGTGTTACATCCGTACGTATGTGTTGGGAAACGATGCAATCCTCAGTATTAGCAGTGCAGTGATGCTGAAGGTAAGTAGTATAAATCGGATGTATGAGATGAAAGGAACACAGGTGTTTTGTGTGTTTATGTGTGGGATGTATTTAATACGGTACACTATAGTTTAAACTATATAGCTAGAGTTTAAACACTTTTGGGGAAATTTAGGATGTCCTCATTTAGAAGAACAGTTCATTAAAAAAAAGTAGGTAACACTTTATTTTAAGGTGTCCTTGTTACACATGTTACATGTACTTACTGTTATAATAAATATAAATTATGCATAATTACATGCAAGTAACCCTAAGCCAAACCCTAATCATAACCCTAACTATATAGTAAGTACATGTAGTTAATTAATATTACTCAGCGCTTAAATGTATAATTACACTATAACAAGGACACCTTAAAATAAAGTGGGTAACACTTTCTATGAAGCCCATATGTATAATACATTATAAGGGTACTCTTAAAGGGATAGTTCACCACCCACAAAGAAATGTTATTTATAAATCTGCTTACACCCCCAGGGCGCCAAGTGTAGTAGACTTTGTGGTCTTCATTGAAAAACATTCTGATTTTTAACTCCAACTGTTGCAGTCTGTCAGTCTTATAATGCATGGCATTGGTAACAAAATCTATGAGAGTAAAAATACATGCACAGACAAATCCAAATTAAAACCTGCGGCTCGTGATTACACATTGATGTCCTAAGACATGAAATGATCGGTGTGTGCGAGAAACCGAACAGTATTTATATAATTTTTTTTACCTCTAATACAGCACTATGTCCAGCTGTCTTTGTGCATGGCATCCGGTGCGTGAGGTGTGTACGGGCTCTGGCGTAGATTACGCAAGTGCCGGAAGTGATCTCTCACACGTATACGTCACTCATTGTTAATGGGGGGGGGAGAGAAAAGGCGGGAGAGAACATTGTAGGTACGATGGCTAATCAAAATGATACTTACTTGCGCTTATCCGGATTGTTCCATCACACTCATTTGTTCATAGGCATCCCTGTAAAATCGTTGCAATAACATTACAAATAGCCACTTACTACACCTCTATGGACATCATGCATTGGTCCCTCGGGCCTTGGACTTCGCCATCCAGTTTATACGGGTTTCAAGCTAAACACAACGGCAAACAACTGGCTGCTCACAGCGGAGAAAAGTCGGATCTGTCGTCATGCAGGTTGTGAGTGGGCCACGCATCGAGAAACAATGTCCTCGTCGGTCTTATTAGTTGTGGCATTAGCTAGTCCATTCGTGCGCAACATATGCTCAATGATAACGCACTTCTGTTGCGTCCTCACACATTACTACACTAACCCACCATTTTTGAAGAGAGTCTGTCTCTCTCAGGCTTGAAGGGACGTGAGCTGCTGCGCAGATGGGCTGTCCTCCTCTCTCTGAGTTCTTGTCTGAGTATTCTTGTTCAAGATAATACGGTTGGGCAAAAAAAATCCACCTCGCTGGTGATAATCAAATGGGTCTTCGCATTGTGATGACCTAGTACGTCTAAATCTCGTTTTGATCTTCACGTGGCAAAGGGACACTTCCGCAAATGACTGTGCCCTGTTTAGAACAATGAGTGAACGTATACCGCAAAGTCACTTCTGCGCGTGCGTCAAACTAGCCCAGAGCGCATACGCACACTACACGCACAGGATGGACCTCCCTCGGCCGCAGATCAAGGCATATGGTGGACATAGTGGTGTATTAGAGGTAAGAAATTATATAAATACTGTTCGGTTTCTCGCAAAAACCGATCGTTTCATGCCTGCAAGCCGCAGGGTTTAATTTGGATTTGTATGTGCATGTTATTTTTACTCTCATAGATTTTGTTACCAATGCCATGCATTATAAGACTGACAGACTGCAACGGGTTGAGTTAAAAATCTTAGTTTGTGTTCTACTGAAGAAACAAAGTCACCTAGATCTTGGATGCCCTTGGGGTAAGCAGATAAACATAAAATTTTCCTTTTTGGGTGAACTATCCCTTAGGCATATTATAATGCATATGGCCTTAATAAAAAAAACTTATAATATTTTATCAGCTTATAAATCATCCATAACAACAATTTAATCATTGATAATTGCGTACGCTTTGTGATGATAACTTTAGACTTGGGTTGCTGATATTTATACACAATGACCACATCTTACCCTACTTTACATGTAGTAACTGCACTATATATCTTAACATTTTTTAAGATCTGCGCCAGTATCTTACTACATCATTGTAACTTAGTGGATTATAAACAGGTTAACCGCGGTATATGGTGAAAATCGAGTTAAACTAATATGTGATGATCAAATAATTATTTCAATGCTAAAACAAATTCGCGATATTTTTTCATTAGGTGGTAGGAAGCTATTATATATGAAGATAAACATGTCTGAGGGAACTTACTTGTTTAGATAGAAGAAGTTTAGTATGGTATTTTTTCTTTTCCATCTTAAGTGCCGTCTTTTAAGTGAACGGTTTAAAGGGGTCATATGAATTTGCTAAAAGAACATTATTTTGTGTATTTGGTTGTATTTGGTGTAATGAAATGTGTTTTTATGCGGTTTAAGGTTAAAAAAGCATTATTTTCCACATACTGTACATTATTGTTTCTCCTCTATGCCCCGCCTTTCTGAAACGCATCGGTGAAATGCAAGCGAGGTTTGCTCTTATTGGCCAGCTATCTATTGCGTTGTGATTGGCCGATCCCTGCAAGACGGGTGTTACCAATGTTATCCCTTAGGCACTTATTGTTATGTCCCTGTCCCCGCCCCCCCTGCGCGGTAAAGTGTACGGGATAAAACCATGTTCTGCATTGTGATGAGGTCGGAAAAATGACAAACAACAGTGCTACTTCGTACACTGCAAAAACGGTCTCTTTTGAATCGTCAGTGGCAAATCCTTAAAATTTAAACATGCTTACAGTCTGTGAGTCAGAATAGCCTGCATTGTAGTCTTCTCTACCAGGATCAGTAAACAGTCCTACATTAAATGTGCTGCACACATCTGGATATTAGGGTTAAACTGTTCTGGAACAGTGTTGTAAATACACTTAACCACTGATTTCGTGAGTGTGTCGACTCTTTTTGGAAGGCCACAAAAGTAGTTATTCACTTTCATACGAAAACGCGTACACACACATCGCGGCTTGAGTGAGCGGAAAAAGGAGGCCGGAGGCTATAGTATGCGAGGCCGCTTGAGTGTAGCATAGTCTGGCCGGCTGAGAATGCTCGGCCAGCGGATCGCCAGGAGCGTCCGGCCGGGGCTTTAGCGGCAACTACATGTGATGACCCCAGCTGGACTCCGCTTCGTCCACGGTGAAAGCCGATCCGGCGATCGAGAGCGTGTTGATGTATTTCCTCAGCGACCAGAACAGATCAGCTCCAGGCATGACGAAACAAATATCGTCCTCTTTTGGAAGACCAAAAAAAAGTAGTTTCGCTTTCACAACAAAACACACGCCTTCACGACATGGTGGCGCAACAACAATACTACAAAAGGAGGCGAGAATAAAAGTTACTCCAGTCTTCTTTGCGTGAACATTTGTGTGGCGGTGTTGTAGCAAATCTTCCCACATCGTGACGTAGAGATGTGGGGCTGTGTTATAACGAGACGTTTTAGGTAGGCGTGGTTGACTCTAAACTTTATAAAGAATACCTATTTGGTTTTGAGACTTTAGTCTTTGCAACTTTTTAGATCTTCTTTATGCACCAAGAGCTTTAACACTCCAAAGAGAAAGGAAAAATTGAAATCGCGGAGGAATCATATGTGACCCAATTTAAGTTCATATGCAGCGCTAGAGGCTAAAATTGTTTACAGTGGAAACAAGGAAACGCTTTAAGCGCCACTTGCTGGCAGAGAGTGAATCTGCATCTCGTTCAGTTCGTCTGCTGTTTCGGTTTCATGCTGATATTTTTTATGTATAGTTTCACAACACTGAAGTCAAACCATTCTGTTTTTGCTTCAGATTTCGAAACTATACAATCTAATTTAGTTTGAAAACTGCTCCTGTTGCATGTATGCAGCATCTTTGTTAGGATCATGATTAAAAAGCAGTGGTTGCCTCTAATTTTAAATAGAAAAAGAGCACAGGCAAAGCCTTAGTTTATATGAAGAGATTTATTTTATTTGTGCTACTTTGATTGGGGCCTTGTTTTTAAATTTCATTTTAGTTTTGTTATTTACATTTACATTACATTTACATTTAGTCTTTTAGCAGATGCTTTTATCCAAAGCACTTACAAATGAGGACAACGGAAGCAATCAAAACCAACAAAAGAGCAATACTATGTGCAAGTCTATAATCAAGTGCTAAAAAAAAAAAAATCGGAATCTCCTCGACTGGTAAATCAATCGTGAATGAATCGAATCGGAGTTGAGTCAGGGCCATGCACACGCCGTTTGAGGGCCATGTGCTGAAACTGAAAAAGGGCACCCTCCCTTTTTTTACTGGTCACATCTTAATGATAAGCGGAGAGTATAGAATACTACATTCAAAAATTAGCTAGCTAGCAAATACATGCATATTAACATTGTAAACATTAACCATGCTGTGAGTGTGACCATATATAATATGATTGTTAATAAATTAAGTGTATCAGCAGATAGCCATTATAAATCAAAGAAGAATTTTCTTAGAAATGTATTTTACCTAGCTGACGAGGAACACTCAGTCGCTCTGTGTCAAACTCAAATGCAGTTATGGCCAGGTTTTTTACCAGCGAATGTGTGCAAATGTGCAACTTGTCCATAATTAAAACGGCAGCATCACATTACGTTTTGATCAACAGGTTACAAAGTTTGTTGTAGCTATATGGGCGCTCAGTTTTTCCTGTTGTAAAATACGTTTGGCCAAAATGTCATTTTATAAAAGATGAAATGCTACTGTATGCACAGGCTATTTAAGTGTAGGGCTATTGGCTATGACTAATTTAGATGGCAGATGCCCTCTCTCCGCAGGTCCGGTCTCAGACCTCAAATGCATAAAACATGAGCCTTTATACAGTAGACATACTAGTGTTTCTTGCGTAAAGACAAGGCTGTAATTATACAAACAAGAAGATATTTATTTACCCTTGCAATATGTTCAGTCGTATACAATCACTTCTGATGTAACTTGGGCAGTTCAATGCACTCAGTAGTCATTCCAGAGACGAGGGTGAAGTTATGAGGTTTTGACTTACAGACCACCAGATTAGTCCAAACTTCTTTTTAATACCTTTCATTCTGCTAAATATATTTGTAAAACAGACACGAGCTCGTAAAGGGTGCCATACATGGATTGGTATGTATTGAAGACAAAAAAAAAAAACTTATAAAAAGAAAGGGAACACATTCGGAGTGTAAGCAAAGGGCATGTGCTGCTGCACAGGTTGACCGCTACCTGTGGGGTCACGTGCCTTCAGTGAAGTGAATCATTACAGTCCCTACTTGGTAAGTGGTAGGTGTGAGTGGTTATTTGAGGTTCCCTGTGATGCTAATATTAATTTGAGGTGAGCAAGTATATAATTTCAACGGTAAAAACAATCTGCAAATTTTTACTGTAGTTTTATATTTTATTTGACGGTCCCCTTAGTCCTATGACTATAAGCCACTTTGGCACTACATTTCACTCATTCTAATTAAAGTATTAGTCAGGCTTAGTTACGGTTCGGAAAATGTTGACGTACTTGCATTACTATCGTCCAGTTTGTTCTGGTTGGGACATCTAAATAAAGTGTTAGCATATATTATATGCAGACACTAACTAATACGCAGCGTTACTTCTCACAGGCTATCTAATGGTACGCATCAAATAAATTCAAACTGCTATTCCAATAAAAATAGTTCAAGCTCAATGTGTTATTACCCATTACAGTAGCTGATCTGATTATCTGATAACTTCTGGCTGGTTTGAGGAATTTTTTTTAAATTATTCGTATTATTACATACTTATAAGTGGTCATTGTATTGCTTAGAAAGAGACATGAGAACGATGGCAATCTATGAGAAACTTATAATGACATTATGATAGATAAATATAATCCATTGTAAAAGTGGATGTAACGTGTTCATTGTGTTATAAATCATAATACTCTTAAAAGCTATAACCACAAATATTTAAATATTATAAAACATTAAAACTGTTATTATGAATATTCATAAAATGATATAGCATATTATAAGGTTTTATAAAATGCATTCATTATAATGCCTTGAGAATACCCTTATAATGTACTATAAATACGGACTTCATAGAAAGTGTTACCAAAAGTGTTTTCCAAATATCTTACCATTTTATGAGTTTATCGGGGGGTTTAAGTATGTATTCACTTCATTCTGTGCTACGATAACACCATTGAAAAAACTGTTTAGAACACAGTTATTGGGCAACAAGATAAACGGCAGTCCCACATTAATTCAAATCATTTTGCAGTGAAAGCTATCGGTCTTATCTTGTGATCTTGTTATTTTATTATTCTTTGTTTTATTGCCCTACTTGCCGATTATAAAAAACAATATAATAAATATATACTGACATTTAAAGATAGTTTGAAAGTCATATTTTTGCGTGACCAAGCTTGCTTTATTTTGAGAAAATACTCGTAATAAGGATCAATCATTTTTTGAACTTTTTTCAATTTCAATAACTAATTTGGTATACTTTGCTTTATAGGGAGGCATTGTGTACTTATTGTGAGTAATAGACGGAACACGTAGCAATACTTAAATCTAATAACGCTAGAACTTAAATTGTAAGTACATGTTATTATTAGCTAATGGCTCAACAATCTTAAATGTAGTCATGTACAACTGTAACCAGGCACCAATAAACGAAAGTAAGTACTTAAGGCCATTTTCTATGTCTATATTGTGGTTAAAATGCCATCATATCCTGTAAAGCTAATAAATAAGCAGCTGTAAAGCGCAATTTTTAGCATCATTACTCCAGTCTTCAGTGTCACATGAAATGATCCTTCAGAAATCATTCTAATATGCTGAAACATTTCTTTTTATTGTCAGTATTGAAAACAGTTGTGCTGCCTAATATTTTTTCACGGTGACACCGTGATTAATGCATGATTTATGCATCCTTGCTGAATAGAACAACATTTTAAAAACAACACAATAAAAACATTTTGTCAGCTGCGTATGTCAGAGGGACAAAAATAGATGTAAAAATAGAAAAAAATAAATTAAATTCTCTGGAATATGATGTAAATGGTAACTAAACACTAAGTAGCTAAATATTTCATGAACAATGTAGGATGTATTAGTATGTAGTAGTATGATGTCAGCTAACATTGGTACATTTATTCTGTACTTGGCTTTATACAGTAAGCAGTAGTATGTCATTTCAATAACAGCAAAAATGTGTGTGGATGTGCATTGTGTCTGTTTCATCAGGGTCAAAAATGACGAGGCTACAGTAGGTGATTTCACCCTCTTTCCTTTGTTTGAGGATTTAAGCTTTCCATTTGTTTATGATATTGTACACTACTAGAAATGCACGCCACGTACAGTATTTACATCTCTAATTGTGAGATTTGTCTTTCTAGTACTTCATTAGTCATGAGGCAGTAGGTGTTTGTGCTTCAGGACACGGTTCCCAAAAAGCCATGAAAATCTTTTGTTCATTGGAAATTTTGACATGTTCACCATTCAAATGCGTCATCACAGATTTATTCATCTGTTTTAATGACTCAGCAAATTTGGATTTGTAGAATGTTTTTCATTTTAAATGTTAAAATGATTCCAATGACAAACACATGACGCATCATGTGCTGGTTTAAATAAACTGCAGAGGCATTACGCAGAGCTTTTAAGCAGTAAGTAGGCCCACACAGATGTGCACATCCTGAGCTCCTTTGTATTTGTTTATGAAATATTTGGCTACTTATATTGTGTTAAGCTAACAGTAACAGATTTACCCAAGTTAAGCTAATTTCACTGCACTTGTGGAATAATGTTAATTTGCACAGGAATGTTTTACACCTGTCCATCCTTTTCTTCTTCTTCTATAAAAAAAACTAATCTGGGTTACACTGGGAGCACTTATAAAAGAAGCGAATGGGGGAATGGGCAATTTGTAAATATTGCAATTTTTTAATAGTATAGCCACAGTATGCACATAATGTTTTAAAACGATTGTAGTGTGGAAAAATTGCTCACTAACCTACCTTTTTTGTGGGCTTATTTACACTTGGCCATTTCATGCATTTTCTTTGATCGAATAGCTTTCCGAATGTGAACAGATCAGGTGTAAATGCACTTCAGAATGCGCCCGAGAAGGGAAAGCGCACAACATAAAGCTGTGAAAGGCTCCCGGTAACCAAGCATGTGCAAACTACCGTAAATGAAACTCACCTCATCTTCAATCCACAGCATCTTCTCATGTTTAACACACAGTCGTATTCATTTAAAGTGGTGAACACTTAATTATTTCACCAGAGCTGATGATGCTCATCTGTTGCTTCTATCAAACATAAATAAATACATTAGATAAATAGATAACAGATAAACAAATAGAACATAGATACATAAACTGCAGCACATATCTGATGTGAACTTTGTTAAATTTGCACATAGCACGGGAATTGAAGATCAGATTTATATTCTTTTTTATTTGTCATTTTAACAAAGCATGGCTATCTGATCTGAGAAAATGTAAATAGGTCCCATTTAAAGATATTTTTATTTATTTATATTTTGGGGGGAAAAAAACAAATCTAATTTATGTAATATGTATTTTAAGACTTGGCTATTACTGTAGTTTAGCCCGGCTGAAGCACTGACCGAAACTTTCCTTTTTTTTAAATAACATAATTGCATGAATTATACCACCAGGTGGCAACAAACACCATATATTACAGCCTCAGATTTAGTTTCACCCGAGTCTCAGGCTCTGCAAATGCTCAAGTGCCTTTTGAAGAACTGAATCTACAAATCATCCCTGTTTAGGGAGTGTAACATCCTTGTCATCAAATACATTGCAAAATATGGTAAATGCATTTGATGACACATATTGAGTTTTATGGCGTGCCTGCTATTTAGGATCTAAGAAACGATTTATCGTGCATAATGATGAATCTCTGCTTGGTCATATGTGGATAAGTACATTCATAATCAGATGTGCATGACCATTTGATATGTTAACCTGTGGAAGTGTTTCACAGTCCCCTCTACGCTCTCAATATTAACTCGATGGGTATGTCAAACATATTTAGACTGATGGAAGTTTTAATGACAGTAAAATGTTAATTGACTTTTAAATAGACAGAAATGCTGGTAGTTAAAGTAAATTATACCCAATTAGGGCCCTCTGCCATCTGTTGGAAGTCTTCTCACCATGATGTGCATTTTAAACAGTTTAACACGGAGTAGTCATGAATACGAAGCACATCCAGATGACGTTACCTTGCAAAAATCACACATTAATGTTAAGTTAACATTAGGTTTTGATGAATAATTGACAACCCCTGAAGCTGTTCATCAAAGTTTGATAGGAAGATCTGCATTATAACGAACATTTCTTTATATCTAGCACTGTTCTAACTTGTGTTTGCTTACACGCACAGGTTTTATTTGTACTTGAATTTGTTTATGCTGTCGTAGTTTCATCCGAAATGCTGAGTAATGCTAGGCCAAGCCGAAGCGACGTGTGCTATCTTAGATTTAAAAGCAGGGATGGGCAACGATTTAAATTTAATTAACAAGCTGCCAGAAGGTGTAGGACGACAACTCCCCCTCTCTCTGCCTCCTGCTCGCTTATTCCAGGGTTTTTTTTTTCCAGAGTTAGAAGAGCTAATTAGAGGGATGATATGACACCGACTCACTCCAATGCAAAGAATGTCACACATACCTGGTCGTTACGAGTTTTACTCACAGGTATGTAATCTATAGTGCGATTTTGAGCCGCAAACAGATTGCCTACCAGATTAATACCAGCTGTTTTGCTTATACGAAGTCATCCATGGAAGGTTCATCAGATTTCGAGTGCTACAACACAATCCATGTATCATTCGATCATTCGTTTTTTGATTTAATATTGAAAGTAGAAAAATTAGAAAACGGCTCCTTTTTCTCAAAAAAACGAGAAATAAGAATTCAGCTTAAATTTTCATTTTCTTATCTTGGGTGAACGAAAAGATAAACATTGAATATTTGATTTCTACATGTGGGCCGGAATTAAACGCCCCTTAATCTTCTGAATTGGTCCTACCGAGGAGATTCAAACCGGGCCGTCAGCGGGGTTCTTTCTTCTGTCAGTATCACACAGCAGAATAAAATTCTCGCTCCACTGCTGCTTTGTTGGATTCGTCACGCAGTTAGTGCCACTACATTTAATCGTTTTTTCATCAACAACAGTCAATGAATAAGCCTTGCACACAACTCTTACACGGGCATTGGTCTAGACAAGGTTTTCTTCTGTGTAAATATCAGTTATATTCTTTGGCATAGCTGAGCATCTTCGGGCGCATTCCACAAACATGACCAAGATATCGTGCTTTTAAAGGCTTACATTAGATTATTTTACATTCAATGCATCATATAAATTCACTTTGGCATAAATCACAGTAGGCCTTATTTATCAAACATGATAAACAAAGCGACTTTACAGTCTGGAAATACTTTAGGCTACAGCAATATTCGGCTATATTGATTTTCCTGACCCCGATCCCTGTCCCTAACCTGCCGCTCGCGTTACGAGTTGTGCGAGTATTCATTAGTCTGTGTGTAGTGAGAAAAATAGGAAAATGATAATGGTTTATTACTCCGTACAACTGCAGCGCAGAGACTATTATTCTTGCTGCAATGATACTGCAGAAGAGCTGTATGATGGCACGGTTTATATCTTCGCTACCAAATCAGCATAAAGTGGCGTTTATTCCGCCCACATTTAAAATCATATTCAAGCTGTTTATTCATTTTGGTCCACCACCCATGAAGCCAAAAAAAGAAAAAAAAGAAAAACGAATTTGCTAAAGATTCCCACTCGTTTTTCGTTTTATGGAAAAAAAACAAAAAAATGAAAAAGGAGCAAATGAATGATCGAATGATACACGGATTCAACACCCCTACAAATAGGCTGACGTTGTTCCTCGGAGGGTCTGTTGACTCCAGCAGAGCCAATTAGAGTAGCCAGCAGCGCAGTCTGAGGAGCTTTGAACCACCATGTCAGGCTCTAGCCGCTCGCACGATGAAGGCTGAGGCAGCTGCATCGGCCTGACCCATTTTTCCACAAGCACCCCAGGCACCTCTGGCAACGCGCCAACCGAGGCCGCAGCAGGCGCTTCTCAAAACCGTTACTTTAGCATATTATCAGCGAACATTCACTGGTTTTGTGTCGCCGGTTGGACTCTTGAGGTCTGTGAGGGATTCAGTTTGTGTATACTGTCACTTTAAACCCGTGTACCAAGGCACAGTACGGTTTTGTTCCTTGGCGATAAAACTCCTGAGCCTGTAAGATGATTATACACATGCCAGGGGCCAATTCAATTTCATTTCAATTCAGTTTAAGTATAATGCGTTTGTCTCGTGTTACACACAAATGCTCAGATATCACCAGTCACTCTCTGTTATAATGAGCAGAACTGCTGCACTTGTGTTTTTTATTCTTTTTGCTTTTGAATGATTTTAAGACACCGAATCAATGCGGTTTGTATCTGTAAATGACACATGTAAAGGAGAATACAAGATTGTTTTATATAGTAGTTTAGACAATAGCAGAACAAAATGGCAGCTGGAGATGAAAAATAGCTTTTAGCAATCACACATATTGTAGGCAGTGATGTGATGATGTTTAGGTTCAGCTGTTGGGGAAATCCATACAAATCAACGAAGAAAATATCAGTCTTTTTTTTCCCCCTCAGAATTGGACATTATAACTCGCAATTGTGAGTTTATATCTCAAAATTCTGAAGAAAAAGTCAGAATCGCTAGATAAGACTTGCAATTCTGACGTATAAACTCCGCAAATTCTAGACTTTTGTAAATGATACACTCCACAATGTGAGAAAAAAAGTCAAACTTATGAATAAACGTAGTTGTCGCATTTACCTTAATTAGGTTAATTCCGTGCCGCAAACAGAGAGAGTCTTTGAGTAATAATATAAAATATATATATCATACTATAATAATCTATAAAGGTATATATAACTATCTATCTATATACATATATCTATACATACATACAACCATAGAACACAGTAAGCATCAAACCAACAAGTCGCCTGCAATATTATAGTAAGTTCTCTGACAAGTCCCAGTTCGTCTATGTTAGAGGTCAATTTTTAAATAAAACAAGTATTTAGAATAGAAATAGAGTGTAAGTGTTAGAGGGTCAAGTTATTTTTTTAAATTTATATTCAGCAATAGATCAACATATATACAATATAGAACAACAGAAGCAATCAAACCAACAAAAAAGAAATATTATGTAAGTGCTGTGACAAGTTCATCTAACACGTATTCAAGTGTTCTAGTGTTAGAGGGTAATAGAAATATACATAGAACAAGAATAGATAATGTTTAGTGCTTAGAGGTTATGTTTTATAAATAAAGGAAACAAGTATTTCGAATAGAAATAAGTGTAAGTGTTAGAGGGTCAGTTTTTTTTTTTTTTCAATAATAAAAGAAACAAGTGATAGAGTAGGCTGCTAGTGTTAGAGGGTCAAGTGTAGATGGAAGAGATCTTTCTTAAGCCATTTCTTGAAGATGGATAAAGACTCTAATAAAGGAATTATTTTTATTTTATACAGCAAGGATGCATTAAATAAATCAGTTAAAGAGACCGTAAAGACATTTTTATTTTAAATAAATGCTACTCTTTTAAACTATATTTTCATCAAAGAATCATGAAAAAAAATACACAGTACAGTACAGTTACCTAAAAATATTGAAATATTAAAAATACTGTTTTCATCATTGATAATAAAAGGAACTGTTGTTTGAGCTCCAAATCAGCAGATTAGAATGATTTCTGAAGGGATTTTGTGACACTAAAGATGTATGTTATGTGTATACAATAACAATATGGATCATTTATTTAATATACCTGTTAGTGGAGAAGAACCAAAAACCATTCTCAACCAAGTTGGTCACACTTACCTGTTCTGTTAAAAACTAAAAATAGGAAAATACATGATTGGTAGGAAACGGTTACCAGTTACATTTAAAAGTTAAAATGTAGACTGAAATCATTTATCGGTTGAGGGTGTGTTGACAATCTGTGTATTTGGATGGTTGAGCTGCAGAAAATCATTTGACAGTTACAGATTTGAAAAACAAAAAGGCGGGAATAAAGAATCCTAAACTCTTACACAAAGAACCATTTCAGCATAAATGGGATCTTGAGGATGATAATAAAACTGTTAGTATGTGTACAGAAACATATTTTTTCGAAGGTAGAATGTCAATACTGGTCCATATGTCTTAAAGAATACATATATTTACCTTATACAGAAAGAGTTAGCGGAACAGCATATGTACGTGTCACGATTCTCCTTAAGGAGCGTGTCGGTATGTATGTTTTGTGTGGGCGCCTGGTTGTGTGAAATGTAAATGAGCGCGTTTGAATGTGTAGGTACGCTCATGAGTGTCAGTATGCGTGTCTGCTCTCTCTGGAAATGTTTGAGTTTGTAGATATGTCCTGTCAGTTCTGTATTTGTATGTGTGTGTGAGGTGAGAGCAGCAGGGCTGTGAGGTAGACTGTGCTGTATTGATAAGACAGGAAGCTTGCAGCGGTGTGTGACTTTGGCCCTCTCTCTCTCTCTCTGCAGGTAAAGGACCGGAGACTCTGTTCGCAGGGCAGAAGCTGAATGACAATGAGTGGCACTCTGTGAAGGTGGTGCGCCGTGGGAAGAGCCTGCAGCTCTCTGTTGACAATGTGACTGTGGAGGGTGAGAGGAAGACCTCACACACACTGTATATGTACTGTATATGGATACATGGACAGTTATTATAGTTATAACCAAGATTCAGTGTGCTTTTGCATAGGCGTCTTTGCATACAGTCTGTATGTCCAAGTATACTCAAAGTTTGGGGTCAGCAAGATTTATTTATTTTTTTTAAATAAGCACTTTATTATTAATCAGTAGTGACAGTAAAGGCACTTCTAATGATTGCAAAAGATACATATTTCAAATAAAAGCTGTTCATCTAAACTTTCTATTCAGCAAGGGTACATTAAAATGATTAAAAGTCACAGTAAGGACTTTTACATTGTTATAAAAATAAAATTGGGCTACAATAAAAGCTGGTTTCAAACTTTTCATGCTCAAAGACTTGTGATAATAATAATAAGAAATGTTTCTTAAGCATCAAATTAATTAGCATATTAAAATGATTTCTGAAGGATCATGTGACACTGAAAACTGGAGATGCTTGCTGAAAGCTTTTGCCATCACAGCAATAAATTACATTTAAAATATATATATATATATATATATTATATATATATATATATATAATATATATATATTTTTTTTTTTTTAAATAAGTATTCTCAATATGAAGGCGGGTGGGGTGGGTGTGGTTTACTGTATTTTGATCAAATAAATCCAGCTTTGGTGAGCTTAAGAGACTTCTTTTATAAACAAAAAAATTGTACCCACCCCAAACTTTTGGTAGGTACTACACATAAGGGCTTTTCACACTTGAAATAGTTAAAAAGTGGTGTTTAGAACAGTGATAACCTGGGGTTAAGTGCAGTGTGAAAAGCCCTATGATGCAATGCACATTACATGACATTTCAAATTATTTTTGCAAATTAATTTGTCCAAAATGAAACATTTAAAGTTTATGCAAGCACACTTACTGTATCCTAATCAGGTGTGATTCATTAAAGTGACCAAATGAGAAGAGGCATTTCAGATATTTTGTTGACATTTTGTTAATTGCAGGAAAGCAGCTACAACTGTGAAACAATGAAATCTAATTGGTCTAAAATAGATTTTTGAATCAAACTTTTCAGACTGCATTTGTGAAATGAATCATCCAATCCACTGACTAATTTCACTCAGAAATCGCTATTTCTATAATGACTCACAATTTTCAGTGAATAACTGAATAATTCTCACAGAGAGTTACCATATGGATTTTCACGTTCAGTGTATACAGACTTAAAACTTGTCACATCATGTCTAGTTATGGCAGAGTGTTATTCATTTATCGTTGTGGTGACAACTGAGAGATTATATATAGAACAGTTTTTCAGGTTTAGATTCATATTGCACATTGCAAGTTCAGCGTAACCGCACATCCAACTCTGAATTGAACATCAAAAGCTGTACTTGCCTTGGGATGGGCTCAGGCAGCACGCCATTCCCTTGTATCATCAGCTCCCAGACCTGACTAATCGAGCGTGTTTGGTTCCGCCACAGGCCAGATGAGCGGAGTACATACGCAGCTGGAGTTCCACCACATAGAGACGGGCATCATGACCGAGCGGCGCTTTATCTCAGTCATGCCTTCCAACTTCATCGGCCACCTGCAGGGCCTCTCTTTCAACGGCATGCCGTACCTAGACCAGTGCAAGAATGGTGACATCTCTTACTGCGAGCTCAACGCCCGCTTTGGCATGCGCCGCATCGTGGCAGATCCCGTCAGCTTCCGGAATCGAGCCAGCTATGTGGCGCTGTCCACCCTGCAGGCTTACGCCTCCATGCACCTCTTCTTCCAGTTCAAGACCACCAGCCCTGACGGTCTGATGCTGTTTAACTCTGGAGACGGCAGTGACTTTATCGTGATCGAGCTTGTGAAGGGGTGAGTGAGTGAAAAAAAAAAAGTTTATATTACAACACCAAAGTTTGAATGACAGCCCCATGAAATTCAAATTTAAATATTTTTGCTTTTAGTTTATTTACAAAAAAAATCCCTTTTAGCAGATATACACATTTCAAAATTGGGGTCAGCAGAGCTATTTTTGCATTATTTATTAATCATTTATAGTATTTCTTAATATTTATATGATAATAAAACGTTATTTTTTGTATTTCAGATTTCATTTTAATATTTTTTGTATTTTGAATATTTTTGTTAGCTTTATTTTTTCATTTCAATTTTAGTAATATTAGTGTCACTTCAACTTCAACTTTTTTTATTTGATTAGTTTCAAAGGCAAATTTCCATTTTTATGTTTTTTAAGCTTAAGTTTTTCATTTCCATTTTCAGTAAACGAAAATTGGTTTTATAGTTTATATTACACACTGATATACAGGGTTTGCTCTTCTGTGAAAAAAACATACATCTATATATATATTTAAGAATAAAAAAATCATATTCACATATTAATCTTTCAATACCAAATTTGTGTCCATCAACTGCTCTTGAGTGAAAAAGCCTCTCTACTGGTCATTAAAAAACAATGTGTCGTGCCAAACTGGGATACTTAGAAAACAAATGTATCAATTGATTTCATGATCTTTAACCTCTTTCCCCACTAGCATTTTGAATAAAGTTGCCAGCCACCGCATGTTTTTGGGGGCCCCTGTTTTTCACAGATTTCAGGCCCCCAGAATATTTTGTTGTATGAATATCTCAACATGCAATATATCAAAATAAAGATCAGATCCCCTACTTTCAAACAAACAAAAAAACAATTAAAAGACAGTTTTAATTCTAGCTTCAGCATTGTTTTTTTGAACACTTGAATGTAGCTTAATAAAAACGCAACTTTTTGAGCAAAAAGGCTGAGAAAATCGCATTATTTGTCAAATACATTTACATTTAATATTTAGCAGACGCTTTTTTTTCCAAAGCGACTTACAAATGAGAACATTAGAAGCAATCAGACCAACGAGAGAACAACAACAGTATACAAGTGCCATGACAAGTCTCAGTTAGCTAGCGCAGTACACGTAGCTAGTTTTTTATTTATTTTTATTTTTATATAATACAATGGAATAGAATAGGTAAGTGCTAGTATTAGTACTTCATCTGGATGATATTCAGTAATATTATCAAAGCAAAGATGCAGTAGATGGCTTCCAACAGTACTCCCAAAGCTTGCACAGGCCTTTACCAATTTCTGGATTGGCATTTCACCCTGTAACATAAGGCAGTTTTCATTTATATGTGGTTAGTATTGATGATTGCATTATTTTTCATATGCATATGAATACATATGAGATCGCTCGTTTCTGCGTCTTCCTGGTCTGTGTTTTTGATCGGCACTTTGCAGACTCATTCAGGAGATGTGTAATAGCACCCCCTAGCGTATAACAGTGAAAACTCGGAAACCCGGAAATTTCCATGTTTGGCGGGGAAAGAGTAAATTGGCTGAACTGTAAAGATTCAGCGATTGACTCCGCCTTCTGCTGCTTCAAACCAATCAGAGCAAAAGCTAATTGAACAAAATGCGTTCATTATTAAAGGACTTTTTGGCTTAGTCAGAGGAGCATGTCACTATTGGCCATGTTCATATTACTAAAAACAGCATTAAGCATTAAAATCCTATTAATAAAAGACATTTAATTAAAGTGTGAAGTTGAGATGGGAACTATAAAGAAGAGATGAGAATAGGAGATTTCTTAACATTACTGCACAAATAAGGAACTAGAAATTTCTGAAATAGGCAGGGTATTATGAAATGATAATAACGTTGAGAACTACCTGATTGAGAAAAGAGAGAGAGATGAAATTAGAGTGCAATATAAAGTTAAGCCTTAGCCATACGTGATGGAAAGCCTGAGGCCTGAGAGACAGAGAGAAAGACACCTTAGCAGAAAGTGAAGTTTCCTGAACTATTCTACGGCACTACAGCAAAGGAAATCATATTATTCTCTAAATCGTTCACTTGCCATCTCATTTAAATGTGATGAAAAAGACTGTGTATTGTGAAATAATACTAAGACAATACTTTCTCATATTGTGTGATCCTTGTTGGCTGCATGCAAAAATATACAGCTTATCTAGTGTAGTCCGTTTCATGAACAAATTTGTTTTGTTTAATGAATTTCGCCAAAAAACCGTACAGGCTTTGTTCCAAAGTCTAGCGACTTGCGTTTTAAGGTGCCTTTAAAGGTAGGCATCTTAATTATGCTTCTTAAGACTTCATGCTTTGGCCACTTCATGTTTTGTGTATTTGCGTATTGTGTTGTTAGTCAAACTCTGTTAAAATTAAGTTTTTATGTTCCAAATCAATCACTTAAAATGATTCATATCAGTTAGCATGCTTTCTTACAAGTTAGCTGTTTGTGTAGGCAGTATATAGAAAGATTCAATAGGTTTTGGAACAGCTTGGTGAATCCTTCGCTGAATGAACTCACTGAATATGACTCGCAATACTCTTCATCTATACATTTGCAGTTTTTTTGTAATAAATATATTATTAGAAATAGATAACATAATAAATCAGTCTTTAAAACCTTGCAATATGTTACCAAATTAGCATTGTAATTTTTAGATCAGTTATAGGTTTGAACCTGGGTAGGTGGGATTCTGTAGGAACCACTGAGAGGAAGAAACCCTTGAGACTGAAAACAAGTCTTTTCTTATACTCTCCCACCCATGTGAAATTATAAATCCAGATATTGAGACATTCCCACTGACAGCTCAACGTTCATCTTCAGTACATTACCCAGATTGTTGGTGATCTCCTCCTTCAGCATACAAACGTCAGTCCCGAGAGAGTTAGAGCTCAAAGGCCTTTTCCGACAGAACTAACACACAGTTGTTTCTGTAGGAGAGCGAGATGCAGATATTATTGCAGAAACTCCCAGAAGACACTGCAGATATTCAAGGGATCACATGCAAGCAGCTAGGTACACACTTCAGTATATGAGAGACATCCAGATGAAGTTAAGCCGCCACGCTAAACAGCGGGTTTAAGTTTGCGATTAGTTAAGAGACATTACTTGGATGTGAATCATAGCCGTGGGAGGGTGAGTCAAGTCACATTATAAGATTCGCACATTTGTCTCCTTGGCATTTAGTTAAAGGTACAAGGAGGAGGAGAATCGCTTGATGAATCATCACAGGATAGGGGCCATATTTAATTTTAAACAAATTCTGCATGAGTTGCTTTTGGTTATGCGTAAATGCTGATCGGTATCTGCTAGGAAGGAGCTCACCGTGAGTTATTCTTTGACGTTCAAGTGTACGCCCGATGACTCTGAGGTGACTGTGTCTGCTCGTCAATCAAGAGCAATTTCAGAGGAATGATTGCGTGGATCGCTATTCTAAGCCTCAGATACTGTAATCGGCTCACAAGAAAAGTGCAAATCCATTTCGAAAAGATAAAGTAAGCACTGGTGACCTTGATGAAAAAAGAGCAGCTTTTAATCGCATGTAATGTAAGTGTTATTTGATTAACGGTATTCTATTTATTGGCAGCCCACTCTGTTCTCAACCCACATGCCAAAGCCGCCACATGGGAGATCCGCAGTCTCGAATCAGATATTTTTTCCCATCAGTCTAGTAAAAGATTTTTCAGTTCAATCATGCTGCTTATGCCTAACATAGCAGGTACAACAACCTGAATTGGTGATAGATTTTTATTCCACTGGGCAAAAACGAATAGTGAAAAGGGGAAGGTGCCTCAGATGTTTAA
Organism: Sinocyclocheilus anophthalmus; assembly: GCA_018155175.1. Classification (NCBI taxonomy): domain Eukaryota; kingdom Metazoa; phylum Chordata; class Actinopteri; order Cypriniformes; family Cyprinidae; genus Sinocyclocheilus; species Sinocyclocheilus anophthalmus. The sequence goes on from JADLZN010010515.1 coordinate 256,780, forward strand.
CTTCCTCAGCCGCAGTGGTCCAGAAAGTCAGTCATTCAGTAAGCAATTAGACAGCAGGTGGCCTTGCCTCTCACCGGAGTCTGCGCAAGCATGTGAAATGAGAGAGTGCTAATGAGCACATTTTCTTTCTCTCTCTCTTTCTTTCTCTGCAGTATCTTGATGTATGAACTTAGAGCAACTTCCAGCATTTCCAAATTCTAATGTTTATAGAGTAGTTTGAATTAATATTAGCAGTGCACTGTATATCTCCATGACCTTGTTGGTATCGAAAACTGCTTTTTTTGGCATTGGTTTGAATACAGTGCAAGAGTGTCTTAGTTCTGGAAGTATTTTTTCACATTTAGGCATTTTAAACAATTCTACAATAAAGAGTTATCACAGTATTTTAACATTCAATTGAAAGCAAAAATGTATTTGAAAGGCATAAAAAAGGTACAAGACAGTGTATTCAATGTCTTATGAGGGATTGAACTACTGCTGCAGTTACTTTTGAGCTCTATTGCTGAAATTCCCCATTCTATGAGGAAAAGATGATTTCTCATAAGGCATATTTCACTGCTAAACAACCCGAAGCTCACGGTAAGTCTTTCTTGAAAGATTTGGAAATTATCCAACCTGGGGCTCATTGGAAAAACTTGCCTGTGGCGACATTTCTGCAAAATGGTATTGCTATGCTTTACGTTTCGCGACACTTTCAAAGTGAAATGTCCAGTGGTGCTTAGATTTAAACAGATGAACATGAATCTGGCAAAGTTTTATTTTGTTGGTGTTTGTACGTATCATGGCAGTTTGTAATAAGTTAATCTTCTATTGCATTTGAAAATACAGTACCGCCTACACTAAACCCTTAACCCTAACTTAACCTTAACCCTAACAGATAGTGTTAACACAAGAAAACGTGAGAGATACAAATACATTGCTGAAGCAACTATACTATTTTAGCTTGCTTTAAGTTTTTTTATCTTGACTGGTGTTACACGAGCCCTGCGCATCACAAGTGCAAATCTGTACCAGGTGAGCTCCCGAGCAATTTTACTAATCAGAAGAGCTATACATATGGAACTGGTTGTTTGATGCAAATGTCAAAATAAATCATGCACTATGGTGAAAAAAATTGAGGTCATAACATATTTTTGTAATCATATATTTGATAATCGTAATCACAACTAGTGTGAAAAGGAATAAAAGTTATTAGTGTTTTAATGCCACTAGTGTTCATTTAATCTGGAAACTACAGTGTGTGTATGGGGTTTTTTTTTTTTTTTTGAGTTCTACAGAAAAAATAAATAAATGTAAAAAGCTGATAACTAATATGGTAGCATATATTAGTGTGACAGTGTGACAGTGACATGTGGCCAAGTATGGTGACCCATACTCAGAAATAGTGCTCTGCATTTACCCATCCAAAGTTTAAACAAACAGCAGTGAACACACACACACACCAGTTCAACACCCGGAGCAGTGGGCAGCCATTTTATGCTGCGGCGCCCGGGGAGCAGTTTTGGGGTTCGGTGCCTTGCTCAAGGGCACCTCAGTCGGGGTATTGAGTGTGGAAGAGAGCGCTGGTCATTCACTCCACCCACCTATAATCCCTGCCGGTACTGAGACTCGAACCCCCAACCTGTGGTTCTATGTTCCGACTCTCTACCATTAGGCCCGACTTCCCCGTTCTGCATATTGTGTGTGTGTGTGTGTATATATTATCTATAATTTATATACAGTATATATATATGTATAGAAATTATTTTTGGGCAAAGTGTTGGGAGTACGCATTACAAAAGTAATAATTACAGTAAATGTTACGTTTTTGCTGTAATGCAGTAAATAACGCATTACTAATACAATTTGGGTTATATTATTACTCGTTACAATCTCAGTAACGCACGTTACAATAACATATTTTAACTCAAAATTAAGTGGTTAATTTACTAACACTGCAAAACAGCACCAGATAAAAAATTCTGCGGGTAAAATAGTTTGTCTATTTCCTGTTACTGGAATTAGATGGTTGAGATGACTGCAGAGAAGGTTTCTACATTTGTGAGATGGACACACTCCAGTTATTTTCAGTTCAGCAGAGAAAATGACAAGAAGGCATAGTCAAGTGCAATCTATGTGCAACACCGTACTCTCAACATTGAGAAATAGCACGAGTAAAACCTGGAAACACCTGGACTGGTGCCACTAACACTAAGCTATCTGAGAGAGCTGCGAGGTCGGAGAAGAGAAAAAAGGCAGTGGACGAGCGCAGACAAGCAACACAAATTAAGTTTAACTAAAAAATAACAAAATCTGTTTTTATTAAATCATAGTCTATGTATAAAATTAATGAATATGCAATATGCAATATTTTACTTAAATAGCCTAATTAACAGATTACAAACGAAAGTAAAAGACTGAAGATACAGTGGGTACGTAAAGTATTCAGACCCCCTTAATTTTTCACTCTTTGTTATATTGCACCATTTGCTAAAATCATTTAAGTTAAAATTTTTTCCTCAATGTACACACAGCACCCCATATTGACAGAAAAACAAAGAATTGTTAACATTTTTGCAGATTTATAAAAAAGAAAACCTGAAATATCACATGGTCCTAAGTATTCAGACCCTTTGCTCAGTATTTAGTAGAAGCACCCTTTTGATCTAATTACAGCCATGAGTCTTTTTGGGAAAGATGCAACAGGGTTTTCACACCTGGATTTGGGGATCCTCTGCCATTCCTCTTTGCAGATCCTCTCCAGTTCTGTCAGTTTGGATTGTAAACGTTGGTGGACAGCCATTTTTTTAGGTCTCTCCAGAGATGCTCATTGGGTTTAAGTCAGGGCTCTGGCTGGCCATTCAAGAACAGTCACAGAGTTGTTGTGGAGCCACTCCTTCGTTATTTTAGCTGTGTTTTTAGGGTCATTGTCTTGTTGGAAGGTAACCTTCGGCCCAGTCTGAGGTCCTGAGCACTCTGGAGAAGATTTTTGTCCAGGATATCCATGTACTTGGCCGCATTCATCTTTCCCTCGATTGTAACCAGTCGTCCTATCCCTGCAGCTGAAAAAACCCCCCACAGCATGATGCTGACACCACCATGCTTCACTGTTGGAACTGTATTGGACAGGTGATGAGCAGTATGGAGTTTTCTCCACACATACCGCTTAGAATTGAGGCCAAACGGTTCAATCTTAGTTTCATCAGACCAGAGAATCTTGTTTCTAACCATCTTGGAGTCCTTCAGGTATTTTTAGCAAACTCCATGCGGGCTTTCATGTGCCTTGCACTGAGGAGAGGCTTCCGTCGGGCCACTCTCCCATAAAGCCCCGACTGGTGGAGGGCTGCTGTGATGGTTGACTTTCTACAACTTTCCCCATCTCCCGACTGCATCTCTGAAGCTCAGCCACAGTGATCTTTGGGTACTTCTTTACCTCTCTCACCAAGGCTCAACCCCCCACGATAGCTCAGTTTGGCCGGACGGCCGGCTCTAGGAAGGGTTCTGGTCGTCCCAAACGTCTTCCATTTAAGGATTATTGTGCTCTTAGGAACCTTAAGTGCAGAAGAATTTTTTTTTGTAACCTTGGCCATATCTGTGCCTTGCCACAATTCTGTCTCTGAGTCAGGCAGTTCCTTTGACCTCATGATTCACATTTGCTCTGACATGCACTGTGAGCTTTAAGGTCTTATATAGACAGGTGTGTGGTTTTTCCTAATCAAGTCCAATCAGTATAACAAACACAGCTGGACTCAAATGAAGGTGTAGGACCATCTCAAGGATGATTAGAAGAAATTGACAGCACCTGAGTTAAATATATGATTGTCACAGCAAAGGGTCTGAATACTTAGGACCATTGTGATATTTCAGTTTTTCTTTTTTTAAAAAATAAAAAAATGAATTCTGCAAAATGTCAACAATTCTGTGTTTTTTTCTGTCAATATGGGGTGCTGTGTGTAACATTGAGGAAAAAATTTACTTAAATGATTTTAGCGAATGGCTGCAATATTGTTAAGAGTGAAATTTTTAAGGGGGTCTGAATACTTTCCGTAACCCACTGTATCTCTGAGTTTGGTTCATAGGCTATTTGTGTGGCGCGGCACTCTACGAAAGTCCACGGAAAGGAAAAAGAGACGACAGAAATAAAAGTAAACACATTGCAGCTTCGAATGATCTGTATGACCAAAAATAACAAGAGTATTTTTTTGTTGTTTGTTTCCTCTGTTCGATCGCGCCAGCGCCTCACGCCCACACATACAGCATTGCAAACGTTGCAGCCTGTTCATCATCAGAATAAAATACAGTCAACCAACCATATATATACACTGTTTGTTAATTTAAATGCGTACCTACTGCTAGTACATCCGTGCCCGTTCAGCTCTGAAACTTTCTTCTGAAACCGTTCAAAATTGCCTATAGGCTAGGTGTTGTGTTTATTGTTTGTACATGATAACATTTCGCTTTATTTAATGGTGTTATTTATGAATGTAATAATGCGATTTGTGCTTATATTTTTTTAACCTAAACTACAACGTAACATTAATGTAGACCTACATACCAGATATCTAAATATGATTTCATATATTTTATGCTATATACACTCTTAAAAATAAAGGTGCTTCAAAAGGTTCTTCAAGCGATGCCATAGAAGAACCATTTTTGGTTCCACAAAGAACCAGTCAGTCAAAGGTTCTTTAAAGAACCATCTCTTTCTTACCTTTTTGTAATCTGAAGAGCCTTCTTTCGCCCCAAAGAACCTTTTGTGAAACCGAAAGGTTCTTCAGATGTTAAAGGTTCTTTATGGAACCATTTAGACCATCTATAGACCTATCACATTACCCTCCACTGGATGTATAATGAGCAGCAATAAACTACATTTTGGCATTTTATAATACTTCTGTGGATATTTTGGTGAAAGTAATTCAAAAGTAACTTTAAAAGTAGTGTAACGCATTACAATTCAGAGACAGTAATATTGTAATGTAACTAATTACTTTCAAAAGACAGTAACTAGTAATATATAATGTATTACATTTTGGAAGTAACTTGCCCAACACTGATTATTGGCATATTAGTTATCAGCTAAAGCACATTTATCATTGACAAAGGTGTGTATAAAATATAGTGAAATATATGCAAACAATTTCAAAGCATCAAAAGAAATGCCTATATAATATATGGAGCCAGTGTGTTGAAGTTGAAGGTATACTTTGCTGAAGACTGTAAGCTGTTTACTGTGGCTGCACACTGAGCATCTGACAGGGCGGAAGTCTGTCTGTGCCAGTATTTCAAGCCTTATTACAGATATTGATTTGGAAGCAAAAAGGCGGTATTGTCATCCTAAAGAGGGTTACCTGATTCCACTGGGCTGTTTGATTGACAGGGGAACTGATGTTTTGCAGGTACATCCATTATGTTTTTGACTTGGGCAATGGGCCATCGCTCATGAAGGGCAACTCCGACAAGCCGCTCAATGACAACCAGTGGCACAATGTGATGGTGTCCCGCGATGACAGCAACGTGCACATGCTCAAGATCGACTCCCGCACGGTCACGCAACACTCCAATGGAGCCCGCAACCTGGACCTCAAAGGTACTTCCTTTCATCCACACTTTTCAGAATACTTCATCATATATTTTAGAGTCAGTGCATATTCGTATTTGAGATGCCTTGCTTTTCTTGACTTTGGAAAATGTCCACTTTTTTGGTTTCATGAGCTGAGTGATATTGTATACATGTAATTGTACGTCTTAAAAGAATACAGTGGGGCAAAAAAGTATTTAGTCAGCCACCAATTGTGCAAGTTCTCCCACTTAAAAAGATGAGAGAGGACTGTAATTTTCATCATGGTTATACCTCAACTATGAGAGACAAATGAGAAAAAAAATCCAGAAAATCACATTGTAGGTTTTTTAAAGAATTAATTTTAGTAAATTCCTCGGTAAAATAAGTATTTGGTCACCTACAAACAAGCTAGATTTCTGGCTCTCACAGACCTGTAACTTCTTCTTTAAGAGGCTCTTCTGTCCTCCACTGGTTACCTGTATTATTGGCATCTGTTTGAACTTGTTATCAGTGTAAAAGACATCTGTCCACAACCTCAAACATTCACACTCCAAACTCCACCATGGCCAAGACCAAAGAGCTGTCAAAGGCCACCAGAAACAAAATTGTAGACCTGCACCAGGCTGGGAAGACTGGATCTGCAATAGGTAAGCAGCTTGGTGTGAAGAAATCAACTGTGGGAGCAATTATTAGAAAATGGAAGACATACAAGACCACTGATAATCTCCCTCGATCTGGGGCTCCACGCAAGATCTCACCCCGTGGGGTCAAATGATCACAAGAACTGTGAGCAAAATTCCCAGAACCACACGGGGGGACCTAGTGTATGACCTGCAGAGAGCTGGGACCAAAATTAACAAAGGCTACCATCAGTAACACACCGCGCCGCCAGGGACTCAAATCCTGCAATGCCAGACGTGTCCCCCTGCTTAAGCCATTACATGTCCAGGCCCGTCTGAAGTTTTGCTAGAGAGCATTTGGATGATCCATAAGAGGATTGGGAGAATGTCATATGGCCAGATGAAACCAAAATAGAACTTGTTGGTAAAAACTCAACTTGTCGTGTTTTGAGGAGAAAGAATGCTGAGTTGCATCCAAAGAAACACCATACCTACTGTGAAGCATGGGGGTGAAACATCATGCTTTGGGGCTGTTTTTCTGCAAAGGGGACCAGGACGACTGATCCGTGTAAACGAAAGATGAATGGGGCCATGTATCGTGAGATTTTGAGTGAAAACATCCTTCCATCAGCAAGGGCATTGAAGATGAAACGTGGCTGGTCTTTCAGCATGACAATGATCCCATACACACCGCCCGGGCAACGAAGGAGTTGCTTCGTAAGAAGCATTTCAAGGGCCTGGAGTGGCCTAGCCAGTCTCCAGATCTCAACCCCATAGAAAATCTTTGGAGGCAGTTGAAAATCCGTGTTGCCCAGTGACAGCCCCAAAATGTTACTGCTCTATAGGAGATCTGCATGGAGGAATGGGCCAAAATACCAGCAACAGTGTGTGAAACCTTGTGAAGACTTACAGAAAACGTTTGACCTCTGCCATTGCCAACAAAGGGTATATAACAAGTATTGAGATGAAATTTTGTTATTGACCAAATACTTATTTTCCACCATAATTTGCAAATAAATTCTTTAAAAATCCTACAATGTGATTTTCTGGATTTTTTTTTTCTCATTTTGTCTCTCATAGTTGAGGTATACCTATGATGAAAATTACAGGCCTCTCTCATCTTTTAAGTGGGAGAACTTGCACAATTGGTGGCTGACTAATACTTTTTTCCCCACTGTAGTTCACCTAAAAATCACCGTCAGTCCTTCCCAAGATGTAGATGAGTTTATTCATTATAACAAATTTGGAGAAATTTAGCATTACATCACTTGCTCACCAATGGATCCTCTGTAGTGAATGGGCGCCGTCAGAATCATCACAATAATCCACAAGTAATTCACATAACTTCAGTCCATAATAATGCTTCCTCTAGTGAAAAAGTTAATCTGTTTCCTCTCACATCAAAATCTATGGTGCTTGATCTGTACATACTGTTTTTCTCTCCTGATTTAGACGAGACAATTTTTTCACTGGAGAAAGAAATTTTATATATAGAGTGCTCATATAATTTAGCTGGAAAAATGTCTGAATGATGGATTTGTTTACTACAAACACAGCTTTTCTTTTCTTTCTTTTTTTTTTCCACACAATGCAAGTCAATTGTAATCAAAGGGATTTGGTTACCAAGATTCTTCAAAATATCATACAGGTTTGAAACAACATAAATTAAATAATAACAACATTTTCTATTTCTTTTCACAGCCGTTAAAAACCACACTTCTGATTTTCAGTTTAACAGAATTTCTTCCATCATTACACTCGCTATGGTTGTTTAGGCTGAAGTTCTATTACTGTTATCAACTGTTATCTCACTCTTAGGTACGCTTAGATACATATTTGCTGTTTTACACTCATCTTGGGCTTGATTTCCGACTCTTGCATTAAACTTTAATGAGTATCTTTCCTAATGTGTATTTACACAGCTTCCAGCTCCTTGTTTAAATCATGTTGCTTCTGAAATCTACCTTCCAGTACTTCTCACCATTGATATCATTTTTCGCTATTTCGGCTGTAATTAGAAGAACAAAGAGCAGTGCCTACGGGGAAAGAGAAAAAAACCAACGACAACACGCCACTGACTTTGCATAATTTTTAGTGCTTCCAAACCTGCGTTTAGCTATCTTAAGCAGGTGTTGCTTGACTCTGGGCACAAAAATGAACTTTTACTTCATATGAAATGTAGAAACATGAATCTCATGTATATTCAGTTATTTTCTTGTGTGTTGGAATGAAATATTTTGATTGAAAAGACATCAGCAGATATTGCCATAGCAATATCTTAGGCTTTTCTCTATTCTGAGTTTTCACTGGCATCTTAGTAGAAATTTTGGCAGTCAGTCCTTAGTTTTGTGTTTTAGTCGACACTAGAAGAAAGCAGAGACAAGTTCACAAAAAGAAAACAGAAACCACTTTGTTTGTCAAGACCAAATAATCTAACCAAAGAAGTAAATGTAAGGAGAATTTGTCAAGGTTTTTTACAGTGTCCCATGCCTTTCTGAAAATGCTGATTGTCTAGTGATGTGGTAGATTGGAACGATTCCTAAAGTGAAAAAAATATTAATTTTACTGTTCCATTTATGACTGTGTTGTGTCAGCAGAAGGAAAACAATAGTTTGCAAGACTCTCAAGACTGTGTCTAGATGAACAAGTCTATTAAAAATATCAGACGATTTGTCCTTTTGAACATTTAATGACATGCTCTTTTGAGGTTATAAAATGTGTTGCAACTGCGCAAAAATATAATATTTATTAATTCAATCAATAAATATTACTTAATAATAATATTATGATAACAGGTAGTAATTAGTGTCAATTGTTAAACATAATAACATATATATAATACAAGTAAGGAATAATGGTAACACTTTAGATTCGGGAACACATATTAACTGTTAATTAAGAGTTTTCCCTCAATAAACTCCTAATTTGCTGCTTATTATTAGTTAGTAAGGTAGTTAAGTGTAGGTATGGGGTAGGGTTAAGGGATCTAAAATATTGTCATGCAGAATAAGGCATGAATATGTGCTTTATAAGTACTAATATACAGCCAACATGCTAGAAATATGCATGTTAATAGCAGCTAGTTAATAGTGTGAATTGGTCCTTAAAATAAAGTATTTCCAGAATAATTGACAATGGGCCGTTGAATTATTAGAAAATATATCACCATCATATATCATGCATCACCACCTCAGGTGTGCATTATTTTCTAATAATTCAATGGCCCGGAGTCAATTATTCTGCTTATACTACGGTTACCACACTTCAAATATTGGATATAGTGTTTTGGACCCCCTTTTGCTTTCAGAACTGCCTTAATTCTTCATGGCATATATTAAACAAAGTATAAGACACCTTTGGATCATGTACTTGAGCTTTTGTGACTGGCGAGTTACCCGCTAGCAGTCCTGAAGATGGGTACACATTAGTCATAACAGGATGGATATGGTCAGTAACAATGCTCAGGTAGGCTGTGGGATTTATGATGATTAGTTGGTACTAAAAAGCCCAAAGTGTGCCAAGAAAATATCCCCCACACCATTACTCCATCACCAGCCTGAGCCATTAATATAAAGCAGGATGGATCCATGCTTTACACCAAATTCTGCCACTACCATCTAAATGTCGCAGCAGAAAGACTTATCAGACCGGGCAACTTTTTTCCAATCTTCTGCTGTCCAATTTTGGTGAGCTAGTGTGAATTGTAGCCTAATTTTTCTGTTCTTACAGGTAGCTGACAGGAGTGGTATCTGCTGTGGTCTTCTGTTGTTGTAGCCCATCGACTTCAAGGTTCAACGTGTTGTGTGTTCAGTTGCTCTTTCTCGTAAATTGGTTGTCCGAGTGTTTAGTTGCCTTTCTATCAGCTCAAACCAGTCTGGCCATTCTCCTCGGACCTCTGACATCAACAAAGCATTTTCACTGACAGAACTGCCGCTCAGTGAATATCTTCTCTATTTCGGATCATTCCCTATAAACTCTAGAGATGCTTGTGCGTGTAAATCTCAGTTGATCAGCAGTTTCGGAAATACTCAGACCAGCCTGTCTGGCATCAACAAACCATGTTTAAAGTGACTTTTTTCTTCCTCATTCTGATACTTGGTTTGAACAAGCTGGGATTGTGTGTGTGGTGTGTGTGTGTGTGTGTGTGTGTGGTATATATATAATTATAGTAATATACATACACACACACACACACACACACACGTATATGCACATGAGTACATTTCTACACTATGCACTCCAAATATAATTTTTTGACTCAAAGTGCTCATGGTTCACTAACCATGGTGCTTAGATAAAGACTGTGAGAAAAGAAAAGTTTTAAAGCTTACAAAGTCTCCAGGACAAAAATCTAATTGTACGTCAGCATGTTGCTTTAAGTACAAGAGTAATAAAGGCCAAATCAAATAAGGCTATAAGGTGCAAACTCCTTCTGTCAGGCTCCAAGGTTTTTTTTTTATTTGGCTGCCCCAGAACAAGTCCTTTAAACATCAAAAGAGCAACTTCGCAGTACGTGTCAGTTGTAATTGTTCAAGCAATTATGCCGGAGAGAATGGAGAGTGGCGTAACAATCCCCAGGGTCCAGTGCTCTTCTGTGAAGTGTAAAATGAACATCCTCAGACGGGAAGGTGCTGAGATGTGGTGTTGTTTTCCGTGAGGGAGCCAGTGGAAAGTGACGCTTGACCTCTTATGTGTGTTGAAATGAGCATATGTGGAGAGCGCTCGTGACAATCCACTTTCCACACTGTCCGATAATTGAGGGTTTTTTTTTCGTCCTCAAGGAACTGTTATCCAGCCCCTGTAAATGTTTTCTGAAAATTTGTTTTATTGACTTGAAACCAAATTGCTTTCCTGTTCCCCCTGGCGTGAGGAAAATCCAGGTGTTGCTATAAAATGTGAACGTCAATTAGTTTATTAATGAGCTGTTGGTGGCCAATTCAGTCGAGGCAAAGTTCTCCTGAACACACACACACTCTTTTTTACATCATGGTGAGAACCCAGATTTAGTAGTAAACGCTGAACAAATGATGCCTCCGATCATGCGGCTTGTTAAGGAGTGCTGTGCTATTACTTTTCTAAGAAATTAGATACACAGTTTTCACCTGGCAGATGATAAAACTTGCATTGACTTACATTTGAAGGAGAGACCCAAGCCATATCTAAAGAGCAGGATATCATAGAGAATGTTCAGGTGGCTAAGCAAGCAACCACAAAGCAGATAATAGCATTACACAAAACACTGTAGCAACCAACGTTCTGGCAAACACCAAAGCATTATCGTCTAGCATAATTTCTCACCCTCAAGTCATCCTAGGTGTTTATGACTTTCTTCTTTCAGATGAATCCAGTCGGAGTTATATTAAAAATTGTCTTTGATCTTTCAAGCTGTTTAATGCCTCTCAGTGGGTGTTGTATGCATCAGTCCAAAAGAAGTTAAATAAAAAGTGCCCATCCATAAAAAAGTGTCTCACATGGCTTCCAGAGGGTGAACAAAGCCCTCCTGTAGCGAATCGATGCGTTTTTGTAAGAAAAATATCCATATTCAAAATGTAATCACTTTAATGTAGCTTGCGGCAACAGTTGTACACGGAAGCAGCTCTGGGCAGATGACGTATGAGGTCGGCTTTGCGCATGCGCCGCTCAGAAGTGACGAACGCGGAAGCGCAGGGGAGAGATCAAAACAAAACAACGGTCACTAATTAGAAGTACAAAACGAGGATTTGTAAAGAAGAATGTCGGAGGATTTCGATATAAGCCAAGAGGAGACTGGTTTTCCTTTGCTAAAATAAGGAAACTTTGCTTCCTTTGCTCCTGTTAACAAACGTTGGTTTTCACGAGACTCACCGGCGCATGTGCAACGCCGACCTCATACGTCATTCTGCCCGGAACTGCTTCCGTGTACAACTTTTGGCACAAGCTACATTAAAGTGATTATTAGTTTTGAATATGGATCTTTTCTGTGGACTCGATGCACGCCACACTCCCCCCCCCCCCCCCGCCCCCCCCCGCTGCCTGCCATTCAACAGTTTGAAAGATCAAAGACAATTTTTAATATTACTCTGACTGGATTCGTCTGAAAGAAAAAAGCCATATACACCTAGGATGCCTTGATGGCGAGTAATTCATGGGCTAATTTTCATTATTTGGGTGAACTAACCCTTTAAATAACGAAGTGCAAAAATACATTTGTATTTATGAGATTTTGAATGAAAAACACACATGTCCAACCTATCGTCGGTCTAGCGTGTTGCAGTTTATTTGTGTTTCACATAGCTGCTCCATTAGGGCATATAGTCCAAAGTGTGCATACTTGGAGAAATTTTTGTGCAGACATTTGGTCCCCAAAAATATAGCTGAAAATGTCACAAATTCAGTATTATAAGTAACTACAAACCAGCATTTAACTCTAAACTATTGTATCCTTCACTAAGTAGTTTAACCTATTGAATAAATGTGTAAACGTAGTCTACGTATTATTTATTATGTTTTACGTTTTTTTTTTTTTTTTTTTGTCATTTAGTCTTTAAAACTATAGCGGAAGCTGACACAAATACACAGACATTACTATTAGTAAACTTATTGTGGAGGTCAGGGGTTAATAAATACAACATTAATCAAGTCGATTCTAACACTTTAGTGGGTTTTTAAAGGGGTCATATGATGCTTTTTTAAAGATCATTATTTTGTGTATTTGGTATGCTTTAATGTTCAAAAAACACATTATTTTTCAAATACTGTAAATTATTGTAAGTCCTCTATGCCCCGCATCTCTCAAACGCTTAGTTTTCTACAAGGTCCCTCCTTCCGACAGCGCAGTCCTGCTGTGATTGGCCTGCTATCCAGTGCATTGTGATTGGCCGTATACCGCAAGCACTCGTCGGAAATGTACGCCCCTTACCATAATCGCGAGCATAATCTTTCAAAATAAATGTAAAGACAGAGTCGTGTGACAGACACAGTGATGAAGCTGGTCTCTCTCGCTCTCTCTCTCTCTCTCACACACACACACACACACACACCACACCAGATGCGCAAAACTCCGCATTTGAACAGCATGTATCAAATACTTAAACTAATAACAAAACAGTAGCTGTTTCAGAAGAGCCAGATTGTCATAGCAAAGTCAGAATTACCTCCTCTCCTAGGTTCACGAAACAGTCGTCTATAAAATGCATTGCTGTTCTGTTGTAAGTAATCTTAAAGATTCCTAAATGCATCTACTTTCGGAAGGCCAAATAAAGTGCTTTTGCTTTCGCCTAGAAACACACAGCGTCTCCCTGACATGGCTGCTTCAACACTAACTGCGGTTACTGAAACCACGCCTTCTTTCTTTGCGTGCACATTTGGGTGGCATTAAGCAAATATTTCCACATAGTGAGGTAGATAGGTGGGGGCGTGGCAGAGTCTTAACTTTGATAAAGAATATCTCTTTGGTTTTGAGACTTTCGTCTTTGCAACTTCAGGGATCTCATCTATTCACAATCAACTTGTAACACTCCAAAGAGAAAGGAAAACTTGAAATCGCATCATATGACCCCTTTAAGGGTGGTTGTCAGAGCATTTTATTAGCTTGCTGTGTGTTCTAGCTTGGTAGCCTGTGTGTTTTAAATAGTTGCTCCCTTAGTCTCAATTATAATCTGGTTCCAGAGTATGTCTTGCTGCAACTCATCCACCCGTTGGAAATTGGAAGTATGATCACTTAGGTATTGTGTCTGTAGCAAAAATGGTGCAGAACTGGCATACCAAAGCTGAATACTTCAGGTGATAGTGATCCGTCCCTTAGCACACAGCTTATGATCAACTGCTACTAGTGATATCATAGTGACACTTTTCCCTAGATCCCCAACATGAGGTGATGCTGATGGCATGATGGGATACTTTTATAGGAGCTTTAATCCGGTCTGTCCGCCGGTTATGGAGCACAGCCAAAGGTGTTTCTTTTTTTGCTTTCCCCCCGTCTTCCATTTTTATCCAGCAGGGATATTGCTTCGTCATTACTCAACAGAGACGCATGACTGGAGATGTCATTTTTACAATCTCCCTGCAGTTCCTTCATATGAAAGCAATTGATTTTCCTCCCTCTCGCCCACAAAAGAAACTCCGCTCTCCCGCTGCCCAGCCATCCATTGAATGACTAATGAAAAAAACTATTGGGTGTATAATTGAATATTGTGATTGAAGTCTGCTTAATAGTCTTTGCATAACAGTGAGACATACAGAGCTAATAACCATGCATGGGCTATTCTGTGTGAAGCAGACTGAGCTTTTCTTCTCTTCTGTACTGTGAGCTGGGATTTATTGTGAGGATGAGCTGGCATAGACACAACATCTGTAAATGTCAGACCAGTTTATTTTTTGTTGCTATTATTTTTATTTAATTTATTTATTTGTTATTTTTTGTGGTTAGCCCATGTCCACCAGAGACATTGAGCCTTGGTGCGCATGTGAGTTCAGATCCAGCCTGTATTGCCTTACAAAACCGAATAATAGGGTAAATAATATAAATTATTATTTTTTTTTTTATTCAAGGAGGTCTGTAGTCCTTGTAGGTTTTTATCTGTTAGTATTCTCATTCATCTCAACCCAAATATCAAATCAACCGCAAACCTCATATAAAATGAATAAAAGATGAATGAATAGATTGAAATACCTCATATATTATTTAGTTTGACCTCTAGAGGTTGGCTATGAACATTTTCTGAAGGTTAAGCACCTCCATTCACAGACCATTTGTTTCAAAAAGAAAAAAAAAGTCTTAATTTTTCTGAGTTTCAGGCCTTATTTTGTAAGCTCTACATGAAATGCATCGCATGCAGCGCATCAATTCTAGATTAGTCCTCTTAAAGTCTTGATTAGGAGTTTAAGCCTGGACTCACTGGAAGAATAATATTAATAGACATTTTATGAAAAATGAATCGAGGAACATGTTTTTGTGGTGCTGAATGCACTTTGACGTTCAGTGCTTTTAGAAGCTCGATTAAGATTCAGCCAGTAATACCTGTTGTATTGAATTGAATAATGGCTATGATTATGTAATCTGTATCCTAAGGGGTGGAGCTATTGCCAGTCAGGATTCCATTGAAGAGGCACCCAGGGCAATTACAGGTAGTTAGTTGAAGTGAGTCGGGTTGAGGGGCTCTTAATGGAAGGGAAAAGTTAGAACGAAAGAATGCAACTTATCTGTAGTGAGGTAAAATTAAAGAGTGCAGAGATTTAGATGAATGGGGCTTTTAATGGTGGCCTAATTGGGCTTATTCAGTTAGAGTGGAAAAAGAGCATATTTCAGCAAACAATCAGTGAGAGAGCACACTCTTCGACCGTAGGATGAAAATTGCCATATGTGTTCTTGCTTGTCAGTTTTAACGCGTAATTGCCTGTCTTGCCGGCAGAGCTCAGTTGGAAATTGCATTTCACTGGCAAACAATGCCCTCTAAACATGGTCTGCCCGCTGAATGTTTATCTGAAGGTCCCCAAATATCTTTGATGCTTTCTGCAACATATGTTTGCAAAATGAAAAAAATGAAATAATAAGAGTCGAATGAAAGAGCAGTGTGAACCTTAAACAACACAATGACTAAGTATAACATCAGCACACTTGTATTATAATTGTGGGTCTGTTTATATTGGCACAAGCGGTTGTGTCATTTCTCCTAACCACACAGCAATAGAGTATAATATTTTATGTACGAAGACAAAATTTTAGTTGATTTTATTAGCAGTCATCACCCTGATTACTTCATGCCATTTGATAAACATAGTAATATTAGTAATACTACTACTACTAATGTATAGTTGTAAATCCAAAAAATATTTTATTTCATAATATAATATATGACCAAAAAATAAAAAAGTCCAGTATAGTATATGGTATAATTATGCATATTGTATGATGATGATGATGATGATTATTGTTATTAATATTATTACATAATGTTTTTTATAGATCCAAAATATTACAGTTATATTATTTCATTATTTTATTAAGGATTGGGCAATATAGAAAATAGCATATAGTAACACAGCATATTATATAGTAATAGCATGTTGTTGTTGTTATTATTATGTATTTTTCATTATTTCATTATTTTATAATGACAATAGAATAGACTAATAGCAATATAGAGATCGTGTCTATAGGAATACTGCCTATTAATCAGTAATACATATTATTATTATTATTATTATAATCTTAATGCTATTACTATTTGCTTTTTTGCCCAGTGTTTCTCACTAAGCATTTTAGTGGCCTTTAGGGTTTAATAATTACAATTAAATTATATTATATAAATGCTATAAATACGGTTTAATAAAATAATAAATATTACTTTTATATCTACATGTTATATCATTCTGTGTTCCTTAGCTCATACCACACTGCAATAATTTCAAATTCTGCACAGAATTTACAGTATTTACAAGCAGGCATATGACTGTATCAAATTTTCATGTTTGATTAATTGCTAATGCTTTTATCACAATAGGTATTATCACGATATTGAAATTTAGCTGCAAAAAAGTGTTGTCAAAGTATAACTTTTACTACAATTTTCTATTAAAAAAGAAGCTGAACTCTTACATACAATAAGCTGCACAAAAATGTTAAGTACAAAATCAATATGGAAACTAAAAGAGCTTTAAAGGCACAATATGTATGATTTTTTATTAAAATATCCAAAAACCTCTAGTGTTATATATTTTGCGGACTTGTGTACTTACATTATCCCAAATGTTTCGAAGAATGTTAAAATCCAGAATCGGTCGATTGTGGCATAATAAAAGCTCCGCTGCTTTCGAGGCGTGTGTCGCGCTCGTTCAGTGGCCTTCGTTTCGCTTTGACGGCTTTCAGCCCCACCCTGCTTCATACTACAGTAACATTAATAAATCTTTAATACATTATCTTATTGATGAACATGTTTTCTGCCCGAGTCCCGTCGGATTGCATCGGCTTTGGGGATGAAGACGAGAACTCCCATGATTCCACACTCAAGTCACAACTACGCCTTTGTCTATTTGTTTATTTTGAATACCCGCCCTCTAGCGGCGAAATTACATATTGTGCCTGTTAAGTCTAAATATTTAAGTATTTGGCGCTGTGATAAACACCACTGTGAATACAAAAATCTGAATGGCTATTTAAATCATTTAAATATATTTCAGAAATTAGCAGCTGCTTTGTTTATGGGGTTTCCGGGGTAACGGCTGCATTTCTGCTGTTCAGTGCCATCTGCTGTCAGAGAGTGAATGTGCTTTTATCCAGAGCGTCTCTCACGCGTTCCGCCATGTGCGGAACAAGCATGCTTCTCATCCGGGCTTGTTTAATCAAGTGCACACGCGTCTGTTCGGTCACCACCAGCCCCCCCCCAAAAAATAAAAAAAAGACCGCGTTGTTTTGGCGTGTGACCAGTTGATTGGAATAGTATTCTTAAAATGCATTCAAAAAATCGAGATGGTCCTCACTGCAGAACATAAGATCCAGAGGGTGAGGTTGGATCCAGATCCAACTCCTCCCACCTTACATATACCTAAACCTACCCGTCTCCACCCCCTGATCCCTAAACCCACCCATCTCCACCCCCTAGATGTGGATCCAACCCTGTCCCCTGGATCTTTGTTCTGCAGTGAGGGGCTACTGAAAAAATCGGAATAATTTGTAATAAATAATTATTCACAGTATTTTTAAGTGCCCGTGATAACAATATCGTGCACGTTCATTGTCATGATATATTGCATTACCAAATACCGGCACATGTCTATTTACAATATTAGCTCATTATATTCTATTCAATACAGGAATTTAGATAGACTCCCTTTTTTCATATTCTAAATGGCCTCCTCTGAACAGTGTTGCGTCAGTCTGCTTTTAAGAGCCAGACGCTGGGACATGTTGTACTGTGTTCAAGAGCCAAGTCATTTCAATTCTCCACCTCTCTTTTCCATCCTAAATCTCTGTCTGAGCACAATCCCACACCCAAACACCACCGATGAGCATCGTAACAGAGCCTATAGCGAGAAACATTTCTATATATCGTACTGGGGTTTCCGTCTCCTTCATCTTCACATATGCTTATCCTCATGTTCTCTTCCTCAAAGTTGCTCAAGGGCAACTTTGATGTTACATAATTATATGCCGTTTTATGACAACCCTGTTTTTCTTTTTGTTCTGCACATCAAAGGTTCATTGGAATTAGCCTTCATCAGCAGGGAAATGGTTGAAAAGAGAACCACACATATTCAGCTCATCATAGAGTACCAAAGGATCACACCTTATGAAGCTCCAATTTTGGATGAAGAACATAATTTAAATGCAACACTGTCATCATTGACTTCTGACTTATTGTAAAGACAGATATACAACCCCAGATGGAGAATCAGCTGATTTTGAAGAAGAAATCCGCTGAATGAATGTTATGTGTTGATATCCGTGTATATTTTCTCTGTGTTGTGTAGGAGAGCTGTACATTGGAGGTGTTGGGAAGAGCATGTACAACAGTCTGCCCAAGCTCATAGCATCGCGGGATGGCTATCAGGGCTGCCTGGCCTCAGTTGACCTGAATGGCAGGCTTCCTGACCTGATCGCAGATGCTCTACACCGTGTGGGCCAAGTGGAGCGAGGCTGTGAAGGTTAGTGTACTGCTGCTTCGAGCCGTTCATATGTTCATAATAATAATAATAATTCATTACAATTATATAGCGCTTTTCTAGGCACTCAAAGCACTTTACATTGTCAGGGGGTATCTCCTCGTCCACCAGCAGTGTTCAGCATCCACCTTGATGCGACGGCAGCCATAGTGCACCAGAACGCCCACCACTCGCGCCCCTCCCCCCCCCCCTCACAATTGGTTGGACGGGGAGCATCGGAGAAAGATGTCTGAAGGTACATCATGGTAGATATGCGAAGATTGTTAGGAGGCCAATGGGCAAATTTGGCCAGGATGTCGATGTCACACCTCTACTCTTTTTTTTTTTTTCGAATTTGGTGATTTTCACTGACCAAGACGAGTCAGGACTCGCGTTTAACGCCCTCTATGCCGCCGAAGGACGGTGCTGTTGACATTATAAGTATCCCCGTTCACTATACTGGGGGTTATGGAGACCCACACAGACCACAGGGTGAGCACCCCTGCTGGCCTCAATAACACCTCTTCCAGGTGTTAGTGGTAACAACATATGACCCTAAACTCAAAATACACCACTTCAATATGCAATTAAAGACTACACAGGACACAAGTGGCACGTGATTCTGTGACTTAATCATGACTAAAATGAGACAATGATGAGACTGAGATCGCCCACTCAGGTCAATAAATGATAACTATGAATATATCAACATGCAATATCGTTGATGATAAAAAACGAGACTAAAATCTATTTTAAAAACTTTATTTTATTTATATTTTATTTACCAAAAACCTCTTTTATTTTCGTCAAAAAAAGAGACAAAATATTTTTTTTTGTGCGGACTGCTCCTCTACTACACGGGCTTTTGTGTGTTCAAGAGTTCAAATTCCCAAATTAGAGCTTCTCTGTTAAAAAGATAAATTTTCTGATTTCATTGACTAAAACTCAGAATAAAAATAAAAAGCTCAGACATATAGTCGACTAAAACTTGACTGAACAAAAACAAGACAAGTTTGACTAAATATAACTAAAAAGTACATTTGACACAGAACTAAGACTAATTTAAAAGCGTGAGCCGACTAGACTAATTAAAAAATGACTTTGTGTCCGTGTTGACACGATGCCTATAGCTCTATGTATTTATAATAATTATAACTTGGTTCCTAGCCAGGCCCCTCCTCTTCCCCCACCCCCCATGACGCAAACTGCACAGGCAGCCCGACTCGATTGCTAAGTAATCAGCGACTGGGTTGCTGCTATAGCGCACGGGGGCGATGTGGTTTACCTGCGACCCTAGCACCAGTGAGACATAAGGGATTTGGTCCCATCTAGCAGTGAAACTGATGCTAGTACCGTTTTGCTTTAGTAGGGATTAAACGGCTTTATTAAAGAGGCTCAGTTTTGGCCACAGTTAATAAGTCCGTCAAGGCGTGCTCTCTTGATAATCTTACGTGAGCCTGACGTTTTGAACAGTACTAAAAGAGTGGTGCGCCGCAATGCAGTCTTTTTAATGTGCAGATAAGGCAGAACACTCTAATTAGTGAGGGCCACAAGATAATGTTCATAAAGAGTTAGTAATGGTTCAAGTGACCCCTGAACTGAAGGCCGGAAGATATGGAATTTGGTTTGCCTCTAAAATGTTTAATTACACCAAAGCTCCGGAGCGTGCGAACATGCGGTCGTTAATGCATATGCGCTCATGCTGCTACAATAAAAAATCAGATTTTGCTTGCTTGCAAAAGAAAACTAGGCCACTTGTGCACAAGGCAGATTGACTGCTTGCTTTTAACGTCACCATAGTTTTTGACAATAATGCTCTGGCGGACTGGGCGCTTCCCTCCCTGCCCTCTGTTCCCCCCCCCCCCCCACTCCCCTCCTAATGAGCTAAATGAAGATAAATAGGGTCAGCTGCCAGATAACCATGTTGGAGTGTTTGAAACAACATCTTCATTAAAAACCTGGATAGATTTAAATTAGCTGTTCAATTAATTTGCAAAGTTTCTATTATGGAGTTTTAGAAATGATACATGGAACAATGAAATTACACACATAGATAATGTCTACCTTTGATTAGATTATGCATTTGCATTTATAAGTTCTGGAATATATGGAGTATATTATTTGTGTTGTATGCACTGATTCAACTGTAAATTAGGAATATTAACTCTGTCTCATATTTCCCTTGGGTGGAATGTCTATATATTGGAACAGGGTTCAAAATTAGCATTCGCCAAACACCAACAGAAATAAAACACCAATAAAATTGTGACTTCACAACTGCAACATGGTTTATATTATATTATATTATATTATAAATACAGTAATATAAATGCACGAATACATTCATTACAGGTGTTTCCACCCAAAAATGCAAAATTTAGGTCATAATATCACCCATATCGTTCGTTCCAATACATACCTTTAGACCTTGTTCATCTTCAGAACACAAATGCGTCATGGTGCTCTCATGAACGCGCATCAAAGACTGCCACGGAAGAGAAGAAACTATTGAATAAAGTTGTTATTTTTGTTTTCTTTGCACACAAAACGTATTCTCGTAGCTTCATAAAATTAAGGTTGAACCACTGATGTCACAAGGACTATTTTAATGATGTCCTTGCTACCTTTGTCGACCGGCCATGCACATCGTAAGTTGCCGTTTACTGTTATGCAGGCAACAGAAAGCTTCGTGATTTCATTCAAAAATATCTTTAATTTGTGCATTCCTATTAATATGACCCACGAAGCTTTACAGAGTTGCCGGCACACATGAGTAATTAATGACAGAATTTTCTATTTTTTGGATGACGACTGAACGGGCTACCCTTTAAATAAGCTACTTTTATTGCCAGCGTAAATTTTACTCAGTTTACCCAGGTTGGCTGGAGGTGCTAGCAAGGTTAATTTGGACACGATTGGAAGAACGACTCTGCCAATCATGCCCTCAGATTTATAAAATTTTTGTCTCTAGCCCTGCTACCATGCTTATTTTCAGTTTTGTCAGCCAAAAGCTATTCTACGAAGAATAGGTGTGAATAAGGCATCAAATATTTACTTTGCTTATTTATCAGTACCAGAATTAAAAGTGACCAGTATACAAGCAGCATATGTAAACATTTGCTAAATTTATTATGAATGAACTATGAAGCCGTGGAGTTTGTCGATGCAGCAGATCTGTGAGTACAAAACAACTACTGCACCACTAACTCAATTAACACTTCAGACAATTGTTTCACAGCACCGCATACCTGCAACACCATAAAGACTCTCCATCTCTGTTGTAAAAGTGATAATGACTTGAACTAATACTACATAATGCAGATTTTGAAGAGCACTGTACTGTACATTCTCAGGCTCAAGTATTAGCTCAAACATAGCGAAGGCTGTTCTACATTCACACACTAGCAGAAAGAGATTAATAAACATGCTTAATCTTATTATTTTTTAAAAAACGTACAAACATCTGGCAGAAAATAAAGAGTAGGCCAGTATTTAACGGTGAAGGGATTTCAAGCACTTTAGTCTGGGATTAGGTGATTCCAATGTGATTTAGTCTGTCTGCTAATACTCGAAACACCCACATTGCCGTAAATCAATAAACACAATTATTCTTTCTTGAAAAGTGGTTCAAACTGAGAAAATATAAGGCATTTCCACATCATTCATGATCTTCATTTCTCGTTATCAGATTGGATTTCCATAGAAGAGTTTTCATGGAAGTGTTGGGGCATTTTTGGTGCATTGACAGACGATTTGAATTAACCAAGCTTCTTTTATACCAAAAGCAGCAGTAGCACACCTGTTCATCCTCGTCCGCATGAAAGACTATGGAACAGGCTGCAGGTGTGAAGAGAAAAACAGTCCTTCAAAAGTCATTTTCACGCGATCAACACAAAATACGTTGGGCAACCACAGAGCTGGAGCAGCTTCACTAATGCATGACTCATTCCCTTCCTCAAATATTGTGACAAAGGCAGTCAGTCAGTCATCTTTTTACCTTGTCCCCTACAACACACACACACTTTTTTTTTTTTCTCAGAGGGACATTTTTCAGACAGTAGACATATGGAGGGAATAATTTTGGTTGACCTCGGTAATTAGCGTAGATTATTTAGGAATATCATTTGCACAAATTACGCCTGCTGCTTGTGTGACATCTCGCACCTTTATTCGCACGCTTGCTTTTAGTAACAGGGAATGTGAGAGCCGCAGACAGTCATCCGATCCCTCCCATACTTCTTTCACATACACGTCAAATCCCACCGGAATATCCCGGCTTGTATTGCATGTGTCTTGTGTTGTAGAACAGCATATTCAAGTGGCTGGATCTATGTTTCATACTTTGATTTCCTGCGAACAGTCACATCTATCAGCCAAGGTCTACTTAAATGGCTTGTAATGTGTTACCTGTCCTGAGCCCTGTCCAAGGACACAGCAGGCCGGTCCCTGTGAATCTTAAGGGATTGCTTTTCCCTTCTTCCTTTGTACATTCAGGATTCACTTCATCCGTCTGTACCTTACAACAGACCCTCCAGCAGTGACCATTAAATTAAATAGATGCTGCACTTTCATGTCTGCTGTTTTGCCTCGCAGCCTTGGACTCTACTCTCACCTTTTTCTGCAAGCATCTGCTCAGCCAACCTTACATTTTACATAGACTTTTCTGTCGTGCCCTGCACATAAAATGGGCTGCATTTCCTTACAGGAGTAATCGTTTTTGTTGGGCAAAACTTTAAACAAAGCTCTTTCAGTGTTCCATGCTTAAAGGTGCCATAATGTGAGTTTTTTTTACTAAAAGTTTTTACATCAAATAAAACTAGCGACTTGTTGACAAAGCTATCTTGGTGTGTGTGTGTGTCGTGTGGGGCGTGTGTGTAGCTGTTGCGGGGTGCCTGGTGTGTGATGTTAGTGTGTGGTGGTGTGTGCCGCGCACATCGGTTTGTGATTTATGAGGAACAAATTTGTATAATGACATGGGTTATGATTCTATAGGTATTACAACGAGCGGAAGGGGATTTATGAGGAAATTATTGAGTATGTCTCCATATTCAAAAGCGCCCTTAATATAATAACATTCAGAATGAGTTTCTTTGATAACATCAAAATGCCCTGAAAGTTAGAAAGTTTAATAGGGAGGGGTAGAGTTAAGCTGCTAGGGTTGGTGTTCTGTAGCCGGCCATAGAAAATACAGTTTGTAAGCTATAAAACCATTACCCGAATATGCGAATGTCACCACAATTCCCAAAAACAAACAATGTGCGTTTCCCTGGCCCATGTGTGTGTACTAGGGGCTGCACATTAAATCAGACCCATGCGATATCTTAACTACGCACTTATCAGTAAAGCCTAGGCTCTGTAATCACGAGTAATATCTCCATCACCTGCCGAGCTTTTCACATGAAGCAGCATTAACTCCACAGAGCCGTGTTCCACTTTCTTTTTTAACGACCCGCGTGCCAAAAATCGTGCGCGAATATGAACGTTTTAGCCGCAACTCAACCAGTTCACGCGTGAACAACGTTGCCCTAGCCTGCTAGTTAATGCTCTGCTCACATGCTGAAATGCCCGCCCATGGGATGCGAGATTCACCGCCTTCCCTAATAAAACATGTTCGCTGCTTCATATTTTGATATTCCTTTGATGAATAGAAAGTTCAAAAGCCAACAGCTTCAAATTATAATATATATTTGCTAAAATTATAAACATGTCTTTGTCACTTTTTTTTTTTATCAATTGAATGTGTCCTTGCTAATGTGTCCTTGATAAATAAAAGTATTTATTTCTTTAACAACACAAACAACAACAACAACAAAGCAAATCTCACTGACCTGACAATTTTGAACGGTGTATTGTACATTTTAGTGTGTCCAATATATGTGTATTTAATAGACTTCTAAATTTGAGTCAAAATCTAATTGAAAGTTGAAAAAACAAAGCTGCAGCATTTTGAATGTTTTTAAATAGAATTTATAGATTTTATACAAATTATACAATGAATAAAATAAAAAAAATTTAAATTTGACTTTTGAATAAAATATTCACAGTCGGCAGTTATTTTATGCCTTTTATAATATCTTAGAAATTTTAGATTCAAAATGTATAGATTCAAAATATTCAGTGAATAATATTCATAAAATTATTAAAATAAAAACATTTTAAAAAATCTGACCTTTGAATAAAATATTCACAGTCAGCAGTTATTTTATGCCTTTTAAAATATCTTGGAAGTTTTAGATTAAAAATATTTAGAGAATAATATTTATGTATTTTACACCTCATATTCATAAGATATCTTAGAAATCCCTTTTTTACTGGAAACTTTTTATACAAAAAATAAGTGACTTGTTGAAAAACTTGTGTGTGTGCAAAATTAAATAAATGTAAAAAATATATTTAACATATTCAGTGAATAAAATTCATAATATGGTTAAAATAAAAACAAAAAATAATATATTCAGCATTTTAATAAAATATTCACTGTCAGCAGGTATTTTTCGCTTTTTAAAATATCTTAGATGAGTACGTTCATTCAATGATTTTATCATGCCATCAATAAACTATATTAGTTTACTTGTGATTGATTACACTGATACTCTTTTTTTTTTTTTGGATTGATTGGTATTTTAAGTGTCTGTGTTCTGTATTGTTACGTTGAAGGAGAAAAATGAACAGTGCTTGGTGTCACCTGACAAATGAATCCATCATGCTGACATTTTCTGAAAGCCAATAGGATACCAGGGTCAAATATGATCCATACGTCCCTCAGATTCCTGCTGGAAGGTTCCTTGTATGAAATGGAGGTTTTTACCAATTGGACATGCTCCAGTAGGGAACAGGATATGGAATTGACATATATAGGTCACCAAACGCGAGACCTGACCTGGGAAGTAAAATCCAATAAGTATGTCAGCAGTGTTTCAAGCAGATGATTGACAAGAGCCATTTCTCTTGTTTAATATTGAATATTGTTTCATGAATGATGAACGTCTGTCTGACCTGTGCTTTATGAGCTCATGCTGTGTTAGTATTTTGAGCTGCTTGCACCTGTGCATATACAGTGTTTTGAGCTGATGTGGAAGGATGAAGAAGCAGTGAATTGAATGACAACACGCACACATCCAAGTAGTGATCTTAGTGATCTGGTTCATTAAATATGCTTAGTTTCAGGTTATGTTGAGATATATGTATATATAACTGGTTAAATATAACAGCATTTGTGGCATAATGCTACAAGAAAAAGTCAAAATGGGCAAAGCAGATTGTTAATGAATTATTTATTTGGGATTAAGTAACAACATGTATTAATTAATGACAACAAAGTTAAAAGATGGATTTTGACAAGGTCAGAGACCAATTATTTTGCGAAAGTGTCATATCAACATCTATAATACTACATGTTATGTTTCTATTTATATATGAATTTAAAAAAAATATTTTAAAGTCAAAGCAAATTATTTGTGACAATATATACTACATCTATATTATTATATATATATATTCTAGTTTTTTAAATGTATAAGTGCATATTATATGAACTATACATATTTATGACAGAAAAATATATATATATATATATAATATATATTATATATATATAAATATATATATAATATATTATTAGAATTATGTAATGATAAAATAATATCTACATTATATACTGTATATATAATAAATGACTAATATTAAAAATAAATTTTAATAATATTTAGTTTATCTTCACGTACTTCACTATTTTTTTTATGCTTTTAATTTTTATGTATTTTTTTTTTAAGGTCTGTTGTAATGGTCATAAGTCAAGTCTTTGACCTTTATTTTTTCTAATTCTGCATTATCTCCTCATCTCTGTGCGGCCCATTCTTCCACTAGTGTCCAGACTTTAACAGCCACTCGCCTGCAGTCCTGGCAGCCACTCCCTCAATGTGACAAGGTGGCAGGCCCTAAGGTGCTGGCTGCCGGTCTGACTCCTGATCGCTTCATTAGAGAGCAAACAAAGCGTGAATGTCTTGTAATTGTATAGCAGGTCCTGCCAGGCCTAAAAAAAGCAGAGACACCATATAATAAGATATTTAGGAGGAGATTGAAAGGTCACCCCCTGCCCAGAAGCAGGAAGGGATGGAGTAATTGGAGGGGAGAAGGACGGTGCTTTGCGGTGAAATGTCAACACGAAGGAAGCCGAGGAGGATTCGTAATCAGCGGCCTCCATCTCGCGCGATTCCACATCCTTTAGACAACCACAGACTGAGACGTCACCCTGTTCTAGCTGCCGCTTTGGAGGATGTCAGTCAGCCGGTGGCACGGGAGAGTAGATGCTGACAGAATTAGGACGAATTTAAGGCGGGCTTCCAGCAGCTCATTGCAACTCATTCTCCTGCTTTTAGTTCACTGGCATTGATTGAGAAGGAAGGATGGAATCGAACCTGCATGTTCAGTTCATCCCTGTAGGATGTTTGCATATATACTCAAACTTAGGATGTTTACACACCATTTTCAACAAAAAACGAAAACTTTTTATGCATTTTGGCTGTTCATTTACATGAAAACAGCATTTTGGAGGCCTGTAAAGGCAAACTTTTTAAAACAGGTTTCAAAGTGCAAGTTTTTGACAACGATAGTTAACTATTATTAATTATATCTGGTTTATAAACATTATTTTAAACATTATGCACTTTTTTTCACAAATAGTCATGTTATCTTTCTGAATAAACGTGCATTCGTAATATTTTGCTCAGTGCGCCCTCTTGTGGCCTCAAGAGAGAAGCCAAATGCTTTTCTTCACCCTAACTGAAATTATGCATTTTAAATTCGAATATAATTTGAATTTTGATAATATTTAAGTACAAAATTCGAATTTTGTTTTTCAGCCATTTTGACATCCCTAGTGTTCAGTCTATAGGTATGTGTGCAGGTGCCTAACAAAATTTTCCTAACAAAGTGGCATCGCCATCTACTGGCCTGGCATGCATAATACAACATTTTAGTCATTTTCAGTGATCATCACTGTCACTTTTTAGTCAGCCTCCAATCAGAGAGGAGGAGAGGCGGGACAAATTCCACACCGACAAACCGTCACACCATGCTTGTACAACAGCAACAGACGACAACGAGAAGCAAAACAACGGGGGAAAAAATCATCTAAACAAGCACCAGAGCAAGTATTTTACATTGTGTCAAAATTTTTATATTCATAAATAAACTATCTGCAAAATCAGATACTAGTTATACTTCCGTGGATATTCCACATCATAGCATCCAAAGGGCCAGATTTACTAAACGGCAAATTAGCAATAGAGCGCAATTCCATAAAAGCGCCGATGGGTGGGGAAAATTCTGCAGGTGATTTACTGAGAATGCACACATTAAAGAACACAGACGCAGCTAGATTATTTCCATAATGACCAGCGCGATCTACTAAGAGCAGCGCAAATTACCGACTGCTTTAAGACATGCTTTTTTGGGCATTAAATAATGGCACAAATACCAGTAATTTGACGAGCACAAATATTAGTAAATCACGTTGCATGATTCATTTGAATACTCTCCTCCCATAAAATTTGCATCTGAAAGGGAAACTCCTACAAATGCATATTCAATCATTTCAAGCGCAAAAATAACTCCACGCCTTTTCAGCAATAATTATTCACTGCGCGTCTTTAGTGATCTGACAGTACTATTCTAAACGGCAAACACAAAAGACGGTTTGCATGGGTGCAAACTGTTAATAAACCTGGCCCCAAGCATCTTAACTAAAAACAAAACAAACCGCTTTTAGAAAGCAACGATTCTACAGCTAGCATTTTAAAAACAATAAAAAAGTCTTACCCGACCCTAAAGTCTTGAATGCCAGCTTATATTGATATAATGTAGTCATTACATGGATAACAAATACTGTTCCTTAATAAATTCTCTCAGGTATTAATATAAAAACATCTTATTCTCGAAATTTTATATTACGAGTGTCTATAAATTCTAATTTAAGTTATTTTAATAATGCTATTGGCTCATTAGACATCTAATAAATGGATCATACTACTTCTGACAATAATATGATAATAATCTGGCAGGGTTTTGCAAGACAAGTAACAAAGGATGACTGGATGATGATGTGATCGTCCTTCATAACGTTCGCTCCAGTGTAAATAACGGTATTCTGACTGTTCGATAGCCCACAAAGGGAGAACAAATGGCCAGGCTCAGGCACCACATTGTTGTGATTTACAACAGAAAAACCGTTCGGGTCCCACTTGAGTGGGACAATGCAGAGTCTTAGTCCATATAACCACACTCACATGCGCTCAAGCTGATGATATTATGCAGTATAGCTTGTTATTCTTTTCACGCATCCTTGACTTAGGATCACTCTGTTGCAGTTGTTATTGCGCTATTACCACCGTAAAGCATTTATTTTACTAGATGTATTGTGTATGATTTCTATTGATCTTGGCAGTGGTAACTCATCAAAGATGGAGAAAAGTGCTATAACTCACCATGCAAATACACACAGGCCATGTAGACAAGCGTATTTTTGAAAGCGTATTTTCACAGTAATGGAGTGATGCTGTAAAGTTCACCAGATAGCAGCTACCTTATTTACATAATAATGAAATGGCTGTAGACAGTGCATGCAAATAATCAAATCAAAAATCAGTGAGAGGTTATTTGTAGTGTTTTTTTTTTCTTTTTAGTTTTAGCTTAATTTTACTCTGTAAATATTAGAAATCTAGAAACGTCTTACTGTATGTAATAGTAATGTAAGTAAATGTATGTAATATTGTATGTAATAGCACTATGAAGTTATTTCTGACAAAAATGCAGGATGGCTTCAGGTGATATTTTATATTTTCAAAGTGAGATGCACAGCCACAATAAACAGTGTGCACTTTGTTTAGGCTTTTTTTGTTTTTGTAGGTGTGTGTAAATTGGAAGACTGCTGAAGATCAGTCTGACATGCCGCACATTAAAGACCGCCAGTTTTTTTCTATACCGCACACACTTGTGACAAAAAAATAACAGCCAGCAAACAAGAGCAGTGATTACCCAGTTTGCAAAGGCAAAAAGCAGACTGAGCGACAACCAAATGTATGATATTTATGTACAGAGCACTAAAGACCGACTGCTTTCATTTATTTATTTCTTTGCAGCTCGTACCGGCAGGCGAATAATTACACAGAGTGTCTGAAAACATCCAAAAGCCCCTTAGTGAGCTGCCTTTCAGAACGGCTGATTTTCTGAAGGAGGTTTGGCTTGTGTACAACATTAGTTATGCGACAGAGAGTTCAGAGGTAGTAATGGAGCACTTTAATATAGGAGTGAAAAAACAAATAATACACACCAGCTTTCTTAATGAAAATATCATATCATTACACTATGTGTCTGTAAGTCACGTTTATTTATTGTTATATAATCTTGTTATAATATATTTTATTTTGTTATTATATTTCGTAGCCGTCCGAGACATTATTGTTAAGGGAAAGAAAAAACAGGAACTTTTTTCAAAACTGATAGACACACGTTTATAATTTTTAGATTTTAGTATATTATATCATATATATATATAGATATAAATTGTAGTTTGGTACTGTTCCAAATTAATCATCTAATCAGAATATTTTTGGATACTTGTAGATTTCTTTTGAATAGACGTGTATCACACTTATTTAAATAGGAAAATCTTGTACGCATATTTTATAAATATACAACTATATAATTATATATAGTATATCCCTTAGTTGTATTAACAACTCATTGAGAACATTTACATTACATATGTCACGATTTCCCAAAACTGAGCTTCTGTTGAAGGAACGAGGGATTGTGAAGTTTAACAAACTTGAAGGAATTAGGGCGGAATACAATGAAAGTTGAAGTGATTTATATCTATTGTGCTGACAGACTCTTATATATGATGCAATAAAAAACTAGACTACGCTCGTGATATTCCAAGTTGAAAAAAAATGTAATATACATTTAATTGCAAGTAGTTCATTTTCAGAATGCCAGATACTTAATCCAATAACTTAATCAATGTAATCAAGTTACACCCCAGGATTTTCTAGATAGTTAGATAATAGATAGTATACAGATAAAAGGGTTACCGATTTGTGGAAAAAAAACACAGGGGGGGGGGGTGTTTTTGAAACAACTTTTTATGAAAAATGTTTTCAATACTGATGGAATGGAAATGTATGTAATGTGAATCACAGTTTCAATAAAAACATGGTACGTTGCCTATTAATTGTATGATTTCATTTCCACGGATTCAAACAATGAATAAATTAAATGCGACGGGAAAGCGCGCCAAAGAAACACACAGGAAGCTTTTCAAAATTCCGAATCAGTTAAACCATTGCGTCCCAAAATGATTCACTGTTTCGAAGCGCTCCAATTGAAATGATTCATCACTCCAATCAGATCGTGTATCGCTAATCATTTGATTCAGACCGGGACTTCAAAGTGCGTATCGCAAATCATTTGATTCAGATCGGGACTTCAAAAGCACGTATCGCGAATCATTTGATTCAGATCGGGACTTCAAGGTGCTTTGCATCGGGAATCATTTGATTCAGATCGGGACTTCAGAGCAGATTCGGGAATCTTTTGATTCAGATCGGGACTTCAAAGCGTGCATCGGGAATCATTTAATTCAGATCGGGACTTCAAAGCACTTAATGCGAATCATTTGATTCAGATCGGGACTTCAAAGCGTGTATCGGGAATCATTTGATTCAGATCGGGACTTCAAAGCGTGCATCGGGAATCATTTAATTCAGATCGGGACTTCAAAGCACTTAATGCGAATCATTTGATTCAGATCGGGACTGCGGAGCGAGAGTCTCGAGGGATGTTTTTATCCCCACCAGGGAATTAAAAATAATTCGCAGAGGCAGGGTGCATAGACCATGATTTGCATCTCTGTATATATATATATATATATAAGAAGGAATAATTTATTAAGAATTTAGTTTTTCAATTTTATTTATTTTGCTGCATTTTGATTTGTTGTGAAACCCTGCTGTGAAGGTTCGTGTGTGAATTTCTTTTGAGCGGCTATATTTGACACAAGGACTCCCGTCTCGCCAATTATCAGATTTGGCATCTGTATTTGCCGTGGCCTTTAATGACCTTTGGGCGACCTGTCATGAGCGTGAGTAGTCTGATGTAGGGAGATGATTTCTCCCTCATTAAATCACACAGACTGAAATGTTCCTGAGGCACAACCCAGCATTTGGGACTTTAAACCTTTACATGTTCAAATACGGTGCTTTCCTGTTCAAAATGCGGTGTTGCTAAGGCATTTGTTGTGTATTAGTACATTGCTATGCGGGTCTAGCTGGTTTTTTTCTGGCCCAAGTCAACTGAGCCAGTTCCCAAGTCTCTATAGGGCTTTTCACACTGCATTTAACCCTGGGTTATGTCTTTTTTTTATAACCCTGGTCCCAGGCCGCTTTTTAACTTTGAATTTTAAAAAAGGGTTTGCACCGCTAACCCTATAGTTATAAAACTCAGCTCCAGAGCAACAGTGTTTACCACATTAAATATTCATATGCATTGTACAGAGACTTTCATGTGCTGTTTTTGGTGTCAGCAGCCTGAGAGAAAAATTAAAATGTTGGTGGCGGGAAAACACTTTAACGTTGGTTAGGTCTCTCTTTCAGTGTACGTTTATGGGATTGTTTTGTATGTTTCATCATCCACCAGGTGAAAATCACAAGTCCGATTGTGTAGAAAAACAAAAGAAACAAACATTTGCTGTATCTACGTGCATCATCTGGATCCAAAAGCATCTCTCTGTATTGACGGTCATGCCAAATTGATAGTTTATTCTGACGGAATGAAATATTTACGATTTATATGTCGATTTCAAATAAATTTATGACAGTATGTTGCTTTTTCGGAGGGATCTTTAAGGATAGTTCACCCAAAAATCCACTTCTGTATGAGTTTATTTGCATAAGAGGATATTTTGAAGAATGATGGTAACCAAACAGTTGACAGTAGCCATTGACTTCCATAGTATGAAAAAAATATAAAATGGAAGTCAATGGCTACCATCAACTGTTTGGTTACCAACATTCTTCAAAATATTTTGGGCTGGAACGAAGAAAGAAACTCATACAGGTTTGGAACAACCTGTGAGTAAATGATGGGTGTCAAAATGATGACAGAATTTTCAATTTTGGGTGAACTAACCATTTAAAAGCATTAAATTGAATGTCGCCATCAGTTGAGCTGAATGGGAATGTTAAAGGGATAGTTCAGCCCAAAATTTTAATTCTGTCATGAATTACCCACCCTTATGTCGTTCCAAACATGCAAGACCTTTGTTCATCTTCGGAATACAAATTAAGATATTTTTGATGAAATGTCCTTACTAGCTTTCTGGGCCTTGAATGTGGTAGATGCTGTCTATGCAGGATAAGAAAGCTCTCGGATTTCATCAAAAATATCTTAATTTGTGTTATTAAGGTCTCCTTCTCCATGTATTATAAACCTTTACAACTGTTCAATGCTGGAAAAGCCACATAAAGCCAACAGAAAAGTGCACAGCACTATCAACCCTAGGTGTCTTTAGTTTTCACGCACTGAATAGTCCACCGCTGTGCAGGTCACCACCGTGAGGAGAAGAGGTGATGAACGAGCATCGCTCATAAAAACCGTACGTTTGCGTGGGGGTAGTTTTCACAAAATCTTTTTTCATGTGGTTTTCTTCCATTTTTGCTTGTTTTAACTCTTTCTCTCTGTCTCTTATTCAGCCCATAGCCATATTTGTTCAGTGCTGGCACACCAGATAAATCAGCATCCACAGGCAAAACACTATGAGCTTGTGATGGATTTTTTTTATTAGATTGGTCCTCCCCTGCTGCTTAGTTTGGAGGTGTTAGAGCACCATACGTGGTTCATTCGTAGAATTACATGCACAATTTCTCATGAATTCACAGTAAGGACTTTTCATTCGCTTTCATGATTGAAACTTGTTAACGGTAGCAGTCTTTTTCCAAGGGAGTGAATTCATTAGTTTTTTTTCCCCACTCTCTCGCTCTCTTTATTCTGATATGCACGCTAGTGTAGTACGTCTCATTTTTTAGAGTACGTCTCTTAGAGTGTTTATATTCTCATTAACTATTCACCAGCTGTTTTTCTTTTTTCTTCCTTTTTTTATTTTCATTTATTGAGCTGGCTCAATCAAGAAAAGATAAATTCATTAAAAATATTTTGTAGGTCAGTGTAAATTTTATTCTTTTTGCTCATGTGTTTGTAGTTATCAAGCTCAGAATTAAAGTAGAACGTGCAGTTGTGCTTCTAGGTCACAAGGACTGTCATTTTTTTTGTTAAATATTCTATACAAATAAACAGCTAATCTTTTTTCAGTGTTATTTTCATAGTTCATTTAATGTGTTAATTTATCACAACTATATAAAAATTAACGTGTTTACTCAAACATTTAGTTACCTTGACAAAATACCGCCTCTGAAAAATGGTAACATATTAACCTCACTTTCTTTTTTCCCCTTGTACAGGCATAAAATTACATTAAATCATATGTAAATTTGCCAGGATTTCTGCATAATTTTGATCTGACCTTTAACTAATTTATGACAATAGACACTGCTGCTTAAACAAATAACATTCAAGCAGTTATATATCTTTATGTATTTATTGTGCATTGTAAACATTCACAGTGCAGGGTAGGGAAAAATATGTGAATGCCTCTGGTATCAGGGTTTTTTTCCCAACTTAAGGGTTTGTTGCAACTGCTTGCTGACCTCAACCCAATTGAGATGCTGTGGCATGACCTCAAGAGAGCGATTCACACTAGAAACCCTAAAATACTGCAGAACTGGAGCTTTTTTGTAAAGAGGAACAGCGCAAACATTCTCTCGACCGTTGTGGAGATCTTATCCCCAATTACTGGAATACTTGGAAGTTATTGTTGCCAAAGATGTGTCAAGTTATTAAGCCACCCTGCAGTTTGATTTAATTCAGATCAAATAACCAATTTATGCAGACAAACAGTACCATTTTTTGTTTCTTGATAATGAAGAAAAGACAGAGCTAAAAGCATGCATACAGTATACTACCGTTCATAAGTTTTGGGGCAGAAAGTTTTAAAAAAATATATATAAAGAAGTCGCTTGTCCTCAACAAGGCTGCATTTATTTGATAGAATAAAAACACAAAATACAGTTTAAAAAAAGTAACATTGTGAAATATTATTACAGTTTTAAAATAAAGTTAAATATATTTTAAAGTGTAATTATTTTCAACATCATTACTTCAGTCTTCAGTGTCACATGATCCTTCAGAAATCTTCTTGAGGTGCTCAAGAAAAACCTTTTAGATTATTATAATAATACATATTGAAAGCTGCTTTAATATTTTTGTGGAAACAGGACAGATTCCTGCATGCATAGAAAGATCAAATAACAACCTTTTTTTAAATAGAAATCTTATGTAACATTATATATGTCTTTGCTGTCACTTTTGATCAATTTATTGAATCTTTGCTGAATAAAAGGGGTAGCAATGTATTTTACAAACCTTTGACCTTTTTTAGCTTTTTGACTGCTGTTTTTTTTTAAGTCACCTATACCCTTGACATTCGCCAGTCAGCCTCCAGTGTCATCTGGTGAGCGGCAGTTCTAGAATGTGCTGCTCTGCTGGCTACGCATCATTTCCTCCTACAAAAACATGATAATGAGGCACACGCGTACCCGCTCTCGCATACACCTAACGACCCACTCCCTGAGCGAGTCACATTGACTACAGTGCTGCTGATGGCACCAAGTCAAACCTTTGGAAATGTGATAAAGCCTCCAAAACAGCACGTCAGCACAGCAGCAGTGGATGCATAGCATCTGATGTTTGCCGAAGGGCTTTTATTGTGAGCACATTTACAGCCCAAGAGCAAAAGGTTCATTCTGATTTCGTGGAATGCTCGCCCTTGCCTAGTTTTTAGAAAAATATGTTACAGCGAAATGCTCCTGGAATGACATGAGGGTGAGTAAACAATGAAACAATGACAAGTGTTGTTTTAGTCAAAATTGTCTACCTTTTTTGACTCCTATTTCAACCTGTGCCTCTCTCTTTCTCAGAAACACTCGGGCAAATTCAAACCCCCTAATTCAGTTCTCTCTCCTCCCCATGCATGAATGTTCCTGCAGGCTGTGAGAGAGAAAAAGAGATAACTCGCACGCGCTTCTCACTTACAGAAGTTCATTTGCTGTAAAGCAGGTGCTTTATTGGTGTGAAACAACCGCAGATTTTGTGTAGACACTCCAAAGAGCTATAAAACTCGTTCGTTGGCTTTCGTTCATTTCTTATCTCCCCCCTCTGAAGGAGAGGTGAGCATAAACACGCCATTCGTTCCCTTTCTATTAAATGTCACTATCATTAATAGCTATTGAAGGCTTCATGCCCCACCCCCCTTTTTCTGGTCCCTCCGCAGCCCTCATGTAAAGGGTAAAGTGTTCACTAAATATTGAGATAAATATACTTCCCGTGTAGCCTTATGTGCTATTGAAAACGTCGCCAATAAACTTCTCCTGCCAATAAACTTGTTTGTGCCATCAGATAGATTACAGTTTTTCTCATGAACAAAACAGGACATTCATTCTTAAAGAGACAGATTATACAAAAATGTATATTTTGTCTCCTATTGTGCTTACCCTTTTGTCATTTGAATCTTGTTTGACTGACTTCGAGTACATTTTCTAACATTTTGGATCATATATAAACATTTATTAATTTAAGAGTATGTGTAAACATTCATGTCTAAAGGGTGTACACTCTAAAAAATTCTGAGTTGTTTCAACCCAACTTTGGGCCAAATGTGGACTAACCCAATTTTGGGTTAAAAATGTAATTAAATTAATTGATTCAAATTTAACCCAACAGTTGGGTTAGGCCATATTTGAGCATATTTTAGTCCATATTTTGTAAAGTTGGGTTTAAACAACCCAGCATTTTTTAGGGTGTATGTTTTCAAGTGTGTGTGTATGTGTGTTTATTAATATTTGTTGTATTCCTAAATGTACACATTTAAATACATATATTCTAAATGTATATCTGTATTTATGTACTAACATTTCCTTTTTTTTTAAAGAAAATTAGTTTTAGTTAGCAAGAATGCATTAAATTAAAACAGTGTAAATATATTTACAATACTACAAAAGATTTATATTTCAAATGAATGATGTTTTTAAGGTTTCTATTAATCAAAGAATCCAAATGCATCATATGATATGTCGTATATATATCATATATATATAGATATGTCTTCATTTGCCCACCCTAGTAACAGTTAAATCCCGTTTGACTTACTTTTGTGGGATACATGCTGCTCTTTTCTGTACAATGAAAATGAACGTGAGCAAGGGCTGTCAAGCTCTGAAAAGGACAAAAGTATCTTAAAAGCACAACCAAAAATTCTAATTCTGTCATAATTTACTCAGCCACATCTCATTTCAAACCTGTTTGACCTTCTTTATTCTGTGAAACAAAAGAAGATAAAAAACTCTTGGTGTTTATTATTGTCTTTGCAATGGAATTAATTGGAGTCCGATGTTGTTTTGACTTTCATTGCATGAAAACAGTAAAAATCTTCATCAAAACATCTGGCTAAATAAATAATCACAGAATTTTAATTTTGCCTGAAATTTCACATTTGAAAAATCGAATTTGCATATTTGTATTTTCTTATAAACAACACAATCGCAATTCCGTGCAAATAGTTAAATTTGCCTTTGGAAGCAGTTTAACCTCGCATGTCCATCATCTTTGTGAAAGCTATTAATAAATCGTGTTTTACCTTAGTAACATTGCATTGCTTTGACTGTCAGGATGTTGTAACATGGCTGATCTCTGAGCTGCCTTCAGGAGCTGCTGTTATTCCACGTTTTGCATTCTGAAGAAACAGTGTCAAATTGTGAAAATTGGGCATGTTGTGATGAGCCAAAAAAAATAATTTAGCTGTGAATTAATTTCAGTGTCTTTTTGAATGAAAGGGCAAAATCATTATTTTGATTACAGCACTAACAATGTTCATATTATGTTTTTGTGCAGTATATTATTGCCATCATTTGTTTGATGTAGCATAATTGGTTGTATTCATCCCTGTATTGCAGGGTTCAGAAGGAGGCATATGTCATCAGCATACTCGAAGAGGTTGTAAACAATGTCCAAACACAGCATGAACAGGCAGTAAAATGTTGCATCAGCTCTGATATGCCATCAGAAGTTTCGTCCAGACACATCTCTGTTACGGTTATGAGCCATTTGCTCAGAGAGCTGCGGGAAGAATTTAATTGATGTTTGTGTTTTCCAAATAAGACGTGACTCACGGTAATGTAGGTACGCTTTATTTCCCTTCATTTTATGTCTGCTTTGTGTTCATTTATCTCTATCGTTTTATGAATATGGATATAGATCGTTTATGAACAAAGGGCTATCTAAGGCTAATATGGGTGTCACCCTTTTTCCACATTACAGATCGCACGCTCAAATGAGCCAGTTGCGTACATTAAATTAATTTCGATCCATCTGTTTCATAGCAGAGGAGAGCTCCCTCTCATTTTAGCTCCCCTTTTTTCTTCTTTCTTTTCCTCTTGTTTCTTCTTCTTTTTTTGACAAAAAACTTGTTTAAATGTTGTGTTTGTCATGTCATGTTCATTAATTTTAATATGACTGACATGACATTTAATTAGTCAAAAAATTTATAATTTTCAGTTGATGAAGAAAATAGACAACTTTTAAATTTTGGAATGTGTATAAACATTTAAAATTTAAATTTAGTGAAAGCACATACAGTACATACAGTATATACTACTATTCAAAAGTTTTGGGGTCAGTCATTTTATTTTTTTTAAGAAATTAATAGATTAAAGTGTAACTTCACAGTTTTTCAACCTGCTCTGTATTGTTACAATGTTGGTAGCATATGTAAATATCCTCTTATCTGTTATCTGAACTGAGAAATTAATGTTTATTTGTCAGCAATAGCAACATTTTTGACAAACTTTTTAGCTCCCAGTCGTACTTTTGTATCCCCACCCACAGACAGTCAGAACGATGATCTGAAATGTCACTCTAACACAGTTACTGTAAAAGTAGATTTATCACAGGAAGTTGTATTGCACTTTGTCTACTCTTTAAAAGGCATTATGGCTAAAATAACACTATAGTAGCCTTTTAGCTAGACACAGCAGTGTTTTTCTTTGAGGGGTTTGGCAGGAGGTTTTCCCCATTCCTCTTCCAAATTAACCGACGGAATGGCAGATTATTTCAGTTTTTCCCCTCCATTTCACCCATAGCACTGTTTGTAGTCATCCAGTTTGAAATGGAGACTACAATCAAGTTTTTTTTTCTTCAATCACAGTTTTCTCTCAATATTTACAATTCTTTGCGGCCTTTAGCCATTTCAAATTGATGACATTTACAATATTTCAAAAGATTTAGGATTAACTTTCTATCAACTATCATCATCAACAAATCCTTTAAAAAATTCCACAGAAACATTAAGCAGCACAACCGTTTTACAATTAATATATAATATCTAGGGGTGCTCCGATCAGGATTTTTGAGGCCGATCACCAATCGCCAATGACAGAAAGCAATATCTGCCAATACCGATCTTTTTAAAGCCTTCTTTTTTATCATTTATAACTATTTATAGTGATACTCCAATCAGGATTTTTAGGGCCTGAATTTCATTTTTGAAAATGGGGGGAATTCCCCTCTTAGGTGTCTCTTGAGAGTTTGCTACTGATCCGTGGCTGTTTACCACAAACACAACATTTATCTATTATTTTGATTTCAAATCCAAACATTGTCACTGAAAAGGTTTTATCAGCATTGCAATTCTTTTTTTACACAGCACAGTAATAATCTTTCACAGGCATGTTTAAACACAATAAATATAAACAGTAGTAGAAGTAGTAGTAGTATACTTTATTGTCCTCAAGAGGAAAATTGTTATGGACTACATGTTGCTGCAGATATACAATAAACAAATAAAACAAAATTAAATAAAATCAAGAAAATAAAATCAATCTTGTTATACAAATCTTGTTATACAACCGCACCGATACAGGTACAAAGGAATTCTTATATCGATTTAACTTACACATTGGGATTCTATATCTTCTACCAGAGGGAAGTAGTTCATATTGTAAATACAAGAAATGAGTTTGATCACCAAGAATCCTCTCTACCTGATTAAGAACACATTCCTCATATAAATCTTGAAGGTTAAAATGTTTTAAAAACAGGTGCATCAACTTAGATTTAAACTGTACTGATAGGTTACCAAACCACAATGTGATACCATACCTAACAATACTTTATAAAACAGCTTTATAAAACAGCAGCATAAGATTCTTGTTTACTCCATAGAGACGTAACCTACATAAGAAATACAATCTCTGTTGTAGTCGAGTGCGAACCCATTCAATGTGTGTTTTCCATGTAAGTGAACTATCTATGTAAACGCCCAAATACTTATAGGTCTGTGACTGAATAATATTATGATCATGTATAACCACTTGGCGATGGTCACCTATACATTTTGGATCAAATACAATCGCTTCCGTTTTCTTTGTATTTATTATTAGCTCATTTTTATCACACCAGTCAACAAACTGACTTATCTCTGGCTGGTAAATAGTGCTAATATTGTCATGCACATGGAGTAGACTTAGTATGGCTGTTTTATTTAAAAATACAATTTTGTGAATGCCTACTTAAGCATTCATTTGTAAAAAGTGTAAAAAGAATGGGTGAACTGACGCAGCCTTGTGGAACACCTGTACTACTGCTCTTTTGATATGAAAGAAGATTGTTTACCTTTACACATTGAGTTCTATCTATTAAAAAAAGAATAGTACCACTTAATAATACATGGGTTTACACTCAGCTGCTTCATCTTATCAATTAACAAATGAGGTTGAATCGTGTTAAAAGCGGAGCTAAAATCAGCAAACAGTAACCGAGTATAAGCTTTAGGATCTTCTAAATGCTTCAAAATCAAGTGCATAATGCTGGTAATAGCATCTTCAGTTGCTCTCCCTTGTCTATAGGTGAACTTTAAGGGGTCTAGATTACTAGCGACCTCTGCTTTTAACACGGATACAACACCCTTTTCAAACATTTCATAATCACAGATGTTAATGCAACCGGTCTAAAATCATTGTTCTCTAAAGGCCTAGCTATCTTAGGAACAGGTATAATCAATGTTCTTTTCCACAAACTGGGAACAATACCTGAATCCAAAGATTGTTGAAATATTGGAAGCCAAGCTGGAGTCAATTCATCTGAACAACACTTAACAATATAGGGAGAAATTCCATCCGGGCCTGCCGATTTCTTTGAACAGATATGTTTAAAATAGAAATTAATCTTTTTTGGATGAATCAATAACTTATCTTTGATGATATCTGGAGAAAAATCCCTTACACCAATACTATTCCCAGAGATATGCCCATGCTTCTCAAATCTTAGATAAAAATGATTTAAATCATTCACTTTCTGTAAGTCATCAAAAATAGAAACAGTATTTCTGAAATACTGCATATTAGTTATAGATTTCATAGAGTCCCACTGCTGTTTAGGATTATACATACTCAGCTTGTTCTCCAGGAGTTCTTTGTTTCTTCCTGGGTTCTCTTAGTAATCTATTCAAATCCTTCTGAACAATTCTTGCTCCAAGACTATCATGACTGCGAAAAGCTAGTTTCTTCCTGTTAATACAGTCTTTGATCTCTTTACTTATGTAAGGTTTATTGTTAGCATAAATAATCACTTCCTTTTTGGGTATTGCATTGTCGGTGCAAAATTTTATATAATCTGTCATTACCATGGTAGTTTCATCAATATCATCACTATGGAAAACTTCTCAATCAGTGCAAAGAAAACAACATTTCAAGGCTTCAACACTGTCCTTTGACCACACATTAACATTTTTCACCATGGGTTTGTGTCTCTTCAACAGAGTCTTATATGTCGGAATTAAAAACACAGTGTTGTGATTGGAGTTCGATAAAGGAGGCCTTAGTCTGGATTTGTATGCCTCTTTTATGTTCCCATAGCACTTATCTAAGAGATTTTTATCTCTTGTGTTGTCTTTAACATACTGTTCATACCCGGAGAGAACTGTCTCTAATTTACAATGGTTAAAGTCACCAAGAATAAAAACCGGTGCTCCTGGTGTCCACTGAAGTTGGGTTTGAATACAGTCTCTTACAACGCCCGCGGCGTTTGCTGCCTTGGCTGAAGGCGGAACATAAACAGCACAGATCAAAATGTTCCCGAATTCTCTTGGGAGATAAAAGGGTCTCAAACATAAGAGCTCAATATCCGGATTACAAACCATGGATTTCACTATTATATGACTGCACCATCGCTCATTTACAAACACACAGTTACCACCTCCTCTGCTCTTCCCCGAGGTGGTCGATCTATCAGCACGAATGAGAGAAAAACCTTGTACCTCTATTAGCGAGCTGGGCATCTCAGGACGAAGCCAGGTTTCAGTAAGTACCAGGAGATCCGCGTCCCGATGCTCAAAACAGGCTCTAGCTTTAATGCGTAGTTCATCCATCTTTTGTTGTAACAATCTGACATTACTCAGGATTATTGCAGGTAATGGAGATCTGCTTCCACGTCGTTGAAAACACCACCTGACGCCACCTCTGTGCCCTCTTTTCTGCCGGCCTCTGCTCACCACCGTCTGAGCTCTCAAACAGTCTGGAAGGTCTGCTGGTATATCGTAGTCGGCCGAACGGAGCTGAAGCAAATTCTCTCTTGTATATGCCATAATTGGGTCGCTGCTCGCCATTGTGTGCGAATAGCAGACTGACACCAGGTGTGTTATAATTAACAATCCAATTGAGAGTATAAGTGTCATCATTGTGGCTTTTCACTGCTAAAATTAGCCAGTCAATCAGTCCGATATATCAGCTTAATAGTTTAAAGTTAAAATGGTTCAAAAAGTTAAGAATGTCAGCAGCAACAAGTGTCCGTGTCGCCAGCAATGCAGCGCCACCGGAAGATAAGCAACACATTATTCAATGCTTTTTACTTTTGCATTTGCATTTACTTCTAGATTTATATATTAAGTTGCTCAAGCAAGTGGCAAAACATTTAAAGTACTTTTATTGTTATCACAAACTTACAATTGACAGAAATAGTCAGCTCTACTGCCTTTCCTTTTGCATTGAAATCTTTATTACAAGCAATCCTGCGGTTCATAAAGAACTTTGTTTTCCTACCTCCACGAGTGCCATCTATTATTGCTTTGTTTATCTAAAAGTGCTCTTTTCCTTTAAACCTAGTCAAAAAAGCCATATGTGTTGACTGTGAAGCACAGTAGACTTTAATAATATGCATTTACAGTGTAATTACTTCATTTTCGTGTCAATCCATGTTCATATTTACTGCAAACAATGCGCTGTTAATTTAATTCAGCGCAGCAATCATAGACTCTGTGTGGAAACGATCACTACACTGCTGCAGACGCACCTCTCCTGGAGCGCACTGCCAGACCGCAACCATGTGCAGTGTGCACGCTTTATTAATCCGTTAACTTGAGCGAGGAAAAAATACACACCACGTATGCACTGCAAACAGAGTAATGTGAACCTGGCATTATGTGTGTGCGCTATGAGTGTGCACCAGGAGAGCGCGTGAGCGCTGAATGGTTAACACTGGCAAGAATTAAAAAGAAAAAAATGCAATTTATAAACTTTAGTGACAATGTGACACTGCCTTCCTCAATTGTGCAAGTGACAATTCCAGTGTCAACTGTGCTGCTCGCTTATAGTGGAGACGCGATGTGGGTGATTTGACGCCATTTGTGCATTTTGAGAGAGAGAGAGAGAGTGCGCTGTGATTCACTCACGCGGTTTGTGAAATTACATATCACAGAAAGTTTTCAAATTACTTTAAGTTATTTAATGAAGAAATATGAAGGTGAGTACCCTCACCGGACAGAGACTGAGATGGTGCCGCTGCATGTCGTGCCAAACCTCTCACGGCAGTGTCATCAGCTTGAGATCGGCTTTTTGATATCGGCCTTTTAGAGACTGCCGATCAAACATCCCAACGTGATTATCGACCGATAATGATCGGTAGCCGATCAATCAGAGCACCCCAATAAAATTCTACAAGTAATGGATTACATATTACCAACTTAAAAATGTACTAATGTTTACACCACCTGTTATTTGCTTTATAATAATGAATAATTCCACACCTGTACACATTCAATTTCGGCACGTCAAGAAGCTTACTATTTGTATGTCAGCCACATACTTCTGCTTTGAATCATTCTTGTACACTTTACTGAAGGGTGTGCATAAGACTGACCATGACACCTTCATAATCATGACATTACACATGT
This sequence comes from Sinocyclocheilus anophthalmus, assembly GCA_018155175.1. Taxonomy (NCBI): domain Eukaryota; kingdom Metazoa; phylum Chordata; class Actinopteri; order Cypriniformes; family Cyprinidae; genus Sinocyclocheilus; species Sinocyclocheilus anophthalmus. The sequence goes on from JADLZN010010515.1 coordinate 300,950, forward strand.
CATGAATATGAAGGAGGTATTATGCATGTTTATGACAACTGTCATTAAGTGTCATTTGCTCAGTTATGTCATTTTTAATGCAAATATGACATTATTTGACCTAACCCTACCCCTACCCTTACCCCTAACCATAGCCCATAACAAAGACATCTCAAACAATGTCAGCTTTGCATTAAAAAATTACATAACTGAGCAAATGACACTTAATGACAGTTGTCATAAACATGCATAAAAAACCTTCATATTCATGATATGTGTCATGTCATAATTATGTAGGTGTCATGTCATGATTATGAAGGTGTCATGTCAGTCTTATGCACACCCCTTCAAGTAAAGTGTAACCCAATTCTTTTTACATTTCTCGATATTTTGATCAGCAGTATGTATTAATTGAAGGTATTTGATTTTCGCCTCGAGTTCTTTTCATCTTGTCTTTTAGAAAAAAATACCTTCGTGAACATTTTGTCAGTATTCCTGCTGGCAGGGCTAACACTCCATCTGCCTTTACATGGAGAGCAACAGAAACACACATGCTCCACTGACAGAGACAATTATACTGAACAGTATTATCCATGAAACAAATTATCACCTCAAACCATCTCTAATCACGTCACCGAACACACATGTACACAACCATCTGAGAATCCTGCTAAAAAACCTCAGGCCAAACTCTACCAAAACAAATGGTGCTATAGAAATGCTGCATTTCTCTCCTAAACGACGCATTACGATTCAGCACCAGCCCATAGCACCTGCATCCTCTCTGTGCAACCTCCCCCCCTGCCTCTGGCCCAGGGCGGCATTAAATTTAAATTTAAATGCCCTCACTCAAGCATCCATCTATCTCTCTAAGGCTCTGTGGTGGTGCCAGCTTCACTTGTTGAGCGCTGGCTATCTCTCTCTCGCTTCTGTCCAGGTCCGGTTCAAACTCTGACACTTTTCTGGCTGCCGCGTGACTGATTGCCCTTAGTCTAATTTGGAGAGGTACCAGCGGTTATGATGAAGGGCTATTTGCGTGTGTGTGTGAGCTCCCGCGACCGTTCCTGTGCCTGGCAGCGCGGATAAGAGCCAAACATTGGCGTTGTTGTCAGGTCCAAAACAATACCTCTTTTGCACACAAACAACAAGCCGTTTGATAGCCGTTTGTCTTTGCTAGCTCAAGAACAGAGGTGCGCGGTAAACACGCTCTCTGATTGCCTATATTTCACGGCTTGTGGGGAAAACAACAGCAGCAGTCTTTCATGGTTTCCCTCAGCAAGGTGCAACAGAACAGACGCCATGTGCTGTAGGAGAGGGGAGCCTGGGCAATCCCACCTTCTCTGCTTGTCTTGTGTGAATAGCAGGGACAGCAATCATTCCTCCAGGTTTCCTTCAGGCAGTGACAGCCTGTCCAGGTTTGGGAGTGCGCTGGGACTTGTGCGGCACATGGGTTGCATGCTAAGCAGCTTTTCCACAGCCCTTTGTGTTCCGCCCTGCGTCCCTGCACTGTGTAATGACTCATTTTACACCCAGTTCCACTAGCCGAATAAGGGCTGGAAGCAACGCATTTGTCTCTCTCTCTCTCTCGCTCCTCTCCTCCGCTCTCTCCTCTCTCTCTTTCCGTCTCTCGTCGTCCTCCGTCTCTCTCCTCGTTCATTATCCTTCATTCGCTCTCTCTCTCGTCACCTTTCCTCCTCTCTCTCTCTCCTCTCTCCTTCATCTTCTCTCTCTCGTCATACCTTCCCATTCTGTGTTTGGGGTGTGGTAGTTGTGTGTGGGGAATCCCCCCGTAGCTAGTTTTGGGGGGGCTGTTCGTTCTCTTCTCTCTACTCTCCTCTTCTCTTTCTCCTTCTCTCGCATTGCTTTCTTCTCATCTCTTCTCTTCCCTGCTCTCTCTATTCTCCTCCCTCTTCTCTTCTCTCGTCCCTCCCTGCTCTTCTTCTCTCTTCTCCTCTCACTCCTCTCGCATTCTCTCTCCTCTCTTCTCTCTTTACAACATCTTCTTTTTCATGTCCTTCTCTCCCTCTCTCTCCTTCTCCTCTTCTCTACCTCTTTCCGCTCGCTCTCCTCCCTCTTCTCCTTCTCTCGCCTCGCCCTCTCCTTTCCTCTCTCGTCTTTCCCTCTTTTCCTCTCTATCTTCCTCCATTCTCGCTCCTCTATCTCTCGGGGCTCTCGTCACTTCCTCATTCTCCTCTCTCCGCATTCTCTTCTTCCCTCTCCACTCTACTCTCTCTCTCCTCATCTCATCCCCCCCCCCCCTCCGCTCTCTCTCTATCCTCTCCCTCCCACCTCGCTCTCCTCCTCCTCCCCTCTCCCTCTCCTCTCCTCCCTCTCCTCTCTCCTCTCTCTCCCCTCATCTCTCTCTCCTCTCTCTCTCTCTCTCTCTCTTTCTCTGATTACTTGTGGCGCCATCAGACCTGAAATTAAGAATGCCTTTTTAAATTTAATGAAAACAAACTTTTTAATCAACCTCAACAATATTAATAACTTGATTTTGGAAAAAAATACACCTGTATATACTTCTATTCAATATGCACAACATATATACACACCATAATTCAGTACTTAAATATATTCATTTATATGTGCCAAAGAATGTGTATCTCAATAAATTAAACTTATGTTCACTAGAATATATATAATATATATATATATAATATATATATATACTGTATATATATTATACACACACACATATATATATATATCTATATATATATATATACACACACAATATATATATATATATATATACATAATATATATATATATATATATATCTGTTTACATAGATGTGTATGGTACAGTGGGGAAAAAAGTATTTAGTCAGCCACCAATTGTGCAATTTCTCCCACTTAAAAAGAGGAGGGAGGCCTGTAATTTTCATCATAGGTATACCTCAACTCTGAGAGACAAAATGAGAAAAAAAAATCAAGAAAATAACATTGTAGGATTTTTAAAAAATTTATTTGCAAATTATTGTGGAAAATACGTTTTGGTCATAACAAAATTTAATCGTCATACTTTTTTATATACCCTTTTTTGGCAATGACAGAGGTCAAACGTTTTTCACAAGGTTTTCACACACTGTTGCTGTTTTTTTGGCCCATTCCTCCATGCAGATCTCCTTTAGAGCAGTAATGTTTTGGGGCTGTCTCTGGGCAACACGGATTTTCAACTCCCTCCAAAGATTTTCTATGGGTTTGAGATCTGGAGACTGGCTAGGCCACTCCAGGACCTTGAAATGCTTCTTACGAAGCCACTCCTTCGTTGCCCGGGCGGTGTGTTTGGGATCATTGTCATGCTGGAAGACCCAGCCACGTTTCATCTTCAATGCCCTTGCTGATGGTAGGAGGTTTTCACTCAAAATCTCACGGTACATGGCTCCATTCATTCTTTCGTTTATACGGATCAGTTGTTCTGGTCCCTTTGCAGAAAAACAGTCCCAAAGCATGATGTTTCCCCCATGCTTTACAGTAGGTATGGTGTTTTTTGGATGCAACTCAGCATTCTTTCTTTTCCAAACACGACAAGTTGAGTTTTTAAATAAGTTCTATTTTGGTTTCATCTGACCCATATGACATTCTCCCAATCCTCTTCTGGATCATCCAAATGCTCTCTAGCAAACTTCAGACGGGCCTGGACATGTACTGGCTTAAGCAGGGGGACACGTCTGGCACTGCAGGATTTGAGTACCTGGCGGCGCAGTGTTTTACTGATGGTAGCCTTTGTTACTTTGTTCCCAGCTCTCTGCAGGTCATTCACTAGTCCCCCCGTGTGGTTCTGGGATTTTGCTCACAGTTCTTGTGATCATTTTTGACCCCACGGGGTGAGATCTTGCGTGGAGCCCCAGATCGAGGGAGATTTTCAGTGGTCTTGTATGTCTTCCATTTTTCTAATAATTGCTCCCACAGTTGATTTCTTCACACCACACAAGCTGCTTACCTATTGCAGATTCAGTCTTCCCAGACTGGTGCAGGTCTACAATTTTGTTTCTGGTGTTCTTTGACAGTTCTTTGGTCTTGGCCATGGTGGAGTTTTGGAGTGTGACTGTTTGAGGTTGTGGACAGGTGTCTTTTATACTGATAACAAGTGCAAACAGATGCCATTAATACAGGTAAGGTGGAGGACAGAGGAGCCTCTTAAAGAATTTGTTACAGGTCTGTGAGAGCCAGAAATTTTGCTTGTTTGTTGGTGACCAAATACTTATTTTACCGAGTTTTTTTACCAATTAATTCTTTAAAAATCCTAAAATTTGATTTTCTGGATTTTTTTTTTTTTTCATTTTGTCTCTCATAGTTGAGGTTATACCTATGATGAAAATTACAGGCCTCTCTCATCTTTTTAAGTGGGAGAACTTGCACAATTGGTGGCTGACTAAATACTTTTTGCCCCACTGTATGTCTGTATGTATATATATAATATATATATATATTAGGGCTGGGCAAGTTATACAATTATTTAGGCTAAGCACCAACATTTTGTTATTTTTAACAGAAAAGAATGCAACAAGCTCATAATCACGACTTCATAAGTGGGAAATAGGAAGCACGTGAAGGCAGCAGAGAAGTGCTCTCCCTCAACAAGTGGAGTGCGTTGTTTTGTTAACGTTGTGGTTTATTATTTTGAGTTTGGGACACGGTAACACACGACCTTCTCACATTGTATTGCTTTACAGATCTATCACTTTTGCCGCTAAGAAATGTACACGCAATCATGCTGCATGTATCAGAAGTTCCGCTCCCCGGTACGGTTAACGCTCACACTACATGCGTGTACCGTGCCTGAGCCCAACTGAACCGCGCTCTGGCCCACCTCTTCAAACCGAGCCAGGGACGGCTAAACGAACCACGCTCGAGCGTGGCACGGAGCGATCACACTAGTCAAACAAACTGGGCTTTGAGGGTGAGATGCGCTCGGGCACGATTACGATTGCCTAGTGTGAGTACACTCTTATTCTCCCGCATCCCGCACACACGAGTTTCTACCCGCCCCCACCCGCACTCACCCATCAAGTGTTGTCCGGTGCCGCACTCTGCTGCGTTTGGTCCCACGATAGTGCAGGTCTCTACTCGGCTCTGGACTCTGAGCATAACTTGTTTTTCTATAACTATAAAATATTTTCTATAAAAATGTTAATGTATAGTGGCAGATAGCTTTGGTTTTATATTTAGTTTGATTACATTAATGTTTAAGTTGAGGTTTACAATAAATATTTTAACTGCTACTATGTAAAAGGAATACTGCTGTGTAAAAAAGCACCTTATTTGTTTAAAGTGTTTGCAAACCAAATGTTATTGCACTTTTGTTCATATAGCAGTTCTTTTAAATGAACGAAGTGCACAATACACTACTTTTGAATTCATTATTGAATCGTGTCCGTAACAATGTGATTAGTCACGATTAATCACAGAAAAATCATGCGATTAATCGCAATTAAAAAAAAAAAAAAATGTTATCGTTGCAATTCGTGAATTGGCTAACTTTATCATTGTTGCCACGGGTGTTAAAGAATCTACCCAATACATGTCTTTTATCCCAGAACACGATTTTTACTGGGGGACCCCCTTGAAACGTGGTTAGATTGGGATAGTTTAGGGATAGTTTACTTACTGGAGTTCCATAACTACTGACTTTGTTCTCTCTCACCGGACTTGTGTGTGTGTAGGTGATATAAAATAGGAAAGCAGGCATTTGGACCTAAGCACTGTGCTTCAAGGGAGGGGGAGACTCAAAATGTTTCTAAACTTAAAATGCATTTTTCCCCCGTTTGTGTTGTTTTTCTACTGACACAGTTATTTAAAGTATAAAACATTGTTATAATACACAGCGTGGTTTTTAATCATATTTTTAGGGGGTACAACCCTCAGATGGGGGGGGGGGGCAGATCTTTCACAGAGATTATAGACAAGATGTTATAGAATAATAATTGAATGAAAACCTAATTTTGACAAATCGCGGCACAGATACACACATTAAAAACATTAATATTGTGAAATATTACAATTTCAAATTGTCATAAAAGATTAATTTTTAATATATTTTAAAATGTGTGTCAATCAATGTATATGTGACCCGTGCTGGCAAAATGAGTTGGAATAAGCAAATTTTTAAAAAAAATCACATTTATGTTATACCTTTAAAATGATACATGACTTGTTGGAATCTGACAAGAAATGACTGAGCTACAGCCGTTTGAAAGCAGTAGAGTCAGCAGAGTTGATCTAAAGTTAAAGTTTTCTGAAGATTCCAAAGCAAAATCACCAAGCAATGTTGCATATTTTCCTCCAATTCTTTTCTAAATAATAATTACTGTATTATTAATCACAATATAGCTATTTATTATTTTATCTCTGTTATTAAAAATAAGAACAAAGATGCAAAGATGTTTAATCAAGAGCAGTGAGTGATTCCATCTTTTCTTTTATTGTTTGATTAAAAAACAGATCCTATATTAAGACCTACTGTAATGCATGGATCTAATTTAATGTTACACATCAAATTTTCCCCAACCATTAACTAAACATTCATGTAAGACATGTTTGTGAATCTCGCCAAAACATATTTCACAATAATGTTCTTTTTAGGGAGATCGCGAGCTTGCGGAGAGGTTGCATCTTATGCACACGCTTTGCAAATGTCAGTCAACGCGATTGTTTTGTTTTCATCAGCATGGGTTTAAAAATTATATTTTACTGGTTTGGACTCATGTCATCAAGAATTCGATGTGAATAGTCACAAAGCTGGAATGCTGTGCTTTACAACAATATACCTACAACTTGTGGTTACTATCTCAAATGCCTGAAGTGAGCAGAGAAAAAGGTACTCCTCTCAGAAAACGTAAAAATTAAGATTATTTTAGATGTTTAATTACTATTTGGAGCATTGGGAGTGCTAGACGAAGGCTTAATGAACTCATTTTTGTGAAAACCTCAAATTCGACCAAAACTAAAATTTTTCACTACTTTTACTTGTAGCTCAAAATTAGACCGTGTGCATTTCGACTCATTTTGCCAGCACGGGTCACATACAAGTCAATATTATAGCAAATGTTTGCAATACTAACTTGTGTAATCTTGTTGTCATGTTATGATGAGATGTTAATATTACCTAAATATGAATTTTCTTAACTAAAATAACTTGCATTTTATGGGCTATTGTGAGAATTTTTCATTTCCCAGAATGTGCTACTTTACTGCCAAGGTCTTCAGAATAATTAGTCAAAATTAATAATGCATTTATTTGTTTTGATAGTAATTTTCATTCATTCTTTTCTTCACCGTCTCCAGTTCCCACACTCCCAATCTCGCTCTCTCTCCTCCCAAGAGACGGCAGGACTCGCCTGCCAAAACGGCAAGCCTTAACATGCCAATTACTTACACGTTTGTAATATGTCGCAGCGATTGGCTGGCAAACGCGCACATGTTTGCGCGTCATTATCGCACAAAAGAAATTCTTGCACCGTGTGCCATGCATGCATGAACAATGAAAGCACACCCCAACAGAGGTGATCACACTGACACCCACACATCTGCCGTGCCTGTTGTGCCTGCGCCACTCACACAGAGCTATGTGTTTGTGTTAAGAGATCATTTGTTCCGCAAGAGCAGAGCTTGAAATATTAATACGCCTCAACCACATCACGCTGGATCCGTGGGCACCGCTCACACCTGATCCAGTGCTCTGGGCTCCGGATCCTCGCCTAAAAGGAAGACAGACCATCAGTGGCTATTTACTGCCTATGGGTCCATTGGTCAGGGAGAGAAATGCTAGTTGATAGTCCCTCCATGGGTTGAGGGAGTTTGCAGCTCCATCCCGAATAATGTTGCAGCTATTGACAGGCAAGAGGCGTGCAGGAAATAGCTACTACTTCAACAAATACACCTGAAATGAAGGAGAGCATCCGAGTTTTAATTACGGAGGGACTATTTTACATATTGGACTCACTCAAATGATTACAGCTCTTTCTTTGAAAACATATCAGTGCCTCAATTATGTTGATCAAATTAGATTTGTATTCCAGAAGCATCAACAGGCTCTAGATAAAGCAATTCAATTAAAAGTAATAAATGAGTTGCATGTCGTAGGAATAACAATTAGTGCGGCTGTTTCATTTCCAAATCCATTTTTGCAACTTTCATGTGTCTTCTGATTAAATCATAGGTGTTCAATACTATTGGAGGTCGAGGCTGACATTAGCCCTCATCAGCTTCTGTGAACTGGGTTGACTTCTACATAGATTAAAGATCGGTCAGCTGTCAACTCTGACCTGTTGGTTAAATGTACTCGATTACAATGCACAGAGGACCTATGACCCATATTAACCAGTTTAAGCTTAACTAATTCCTTCTTGGCTCTTTGCAACTATTAAACAGTTGATGCTTTTTACAAAGTATATTGACCCCAGAGTGTTTGTGGAAGCTCAATAGCATAGTAAAGGCATTAGATATAGTAACAGTCATAATAAAACATCTGCATGTATGAATCTCCATTAAACATAAGACAGACCAAAATGCGGCATAAATGGAACGTAAAATTATACATCCTGGTTATATGCGCACAAAAATGAGCAAGCAAATTATACAGAAAGAGGCTGCATTTCCTTTTTAACAGATGGGTAAAAATCCCATTTGTTTTCTCTGTAGAGAAGCAGATTTTAGTGATATCGTATAAAGCCGGCCGACCATGAGCTCTGAGGTTGTTAAGTGATGATATATGCTTCTGTAGAGGCCGTAAGTCAGTGTGATTTCAGCCTAAATTGTGTTTGTTTTTATAAAAAATCATTTATTTTTATAAAACTCATATTCTTTTTTGCAGGTGGTAAAAATCATGTCTATAGAGAAATAGTTTTTTAGCGATTAACCTCAGAGCTCATGGTTGGCTTTGAAAGCTTTATACGGCGAGTGATGATACATATTTCTGTAGAGGATAAGTCTGTGTGATTTCAGTTTAAATCCTATTTATTTTTATATAAATCATTGACTAAGACACAGTGAGGAACCACGCTACCCATGATTAAGCAACGTGGTTGATCCACCAATCAGAGAAGTCGTTACCATGAAAAAGCAATTTGGCCATTTGTGACATTTGTGTTTGTATACTGCATATACAGTACACTACCATTCAAAAAGTCTCTTATGCTCACCAAATCTGCATTTATTTAGAAGAAATGCATTTAAAAGTAAGACTGTGAAATTTACCATAGCTGTTTCCTATTTTAATGTATTTTAAAATCGAATTTATTTGTGTTATGGCAAAGCTGATTTTTCAGCATGCATTACTCTAGTCTTCAGTGTCACGTGATCCTTTAGAAATCATTCTAATATGCAATTCGGTGCTTAAGAAACATTTAGTCTTATTATCAATGTTGAAAACAGCTATATTTGTTAAAACCATGATACAGTTCTTTAAAATGTAAAAGAACATGCTTTTTTTTTAAACATTGTAAATGTCTTAGCTGTCACTTTTCATAAATGCAATACATTCTTGCCCAGTAAAACTATAAAATTTCTTTAGAAAAAAAAAATTTAATAAAAATACATAGGATATATACAGAATATGTAGATGTTGTACTCCATACTATTGGCATGGTTATTAAGTGACATTTTTGTTTACACTTGAGAAATTTTCCACTATCTGAGATGAACTCAGATCCACGGACTTCAGTTTGAGAAGCTCAGTTTTTGTTGGCGGATAAATTGCTGCTTGAAGCTTTTGACGTTTCCCGTTAACTGAGTTTATTTGCAAGTTATATCATGACACGCAGGGTATTTGTTTGGAAGGCATTGAGGGGAGTATAATGCAATATTTGCTACTCCGTTTACCATCAATAGCGATTCTGATCAGTTTTCTAGATGCGTACTACATATCTAACAAGACTTTTGAGAAGGCAAAATCTTGGTCTTGCCATAGGCTTACGTGTTTGCTGACAGTAGTTCACAATGCGGATTAGCTGGTCTGTCATGACAACCAGGCTGCGTGACCTCAACAGACAATGAATCCTGCAATACCTTACATGAGTGGAGCACATGTCACAAAACCCAGATAAAAGCCCTGGACTCCAGACCAAGATTCACAGCTGGTGGCTGTTTTACCAACAGATATTGCCTTTCTCTGTGTGACTCGGTGTCTCGCCGCTCTCTCGCGCAATCTGCTGTTTAGAAGGTCAACAGTGATAAAAGTGATAAATCAACTGTAGTAAAGAACAAACGAGTAAATGGATGTGAATAAACATTATTGCATTGTTGATGGAATATTATGCTTGTATCCAGCCATGCCAGCTTGTCAGAAGCGCTTTGAATCAGTAGTTTGTGGGAATTAGATTTATCTTACTTCGCTGGCTTTTCATGTAGAAGCTGAGAGCATCTTTCCCAGAAGTCAGCTCCACTCTTGTTTTCAATTAATAACCCTCTCACGTGTTGAGCCAAGTGGAAAACAACGCAGACATCATCTTTCAAAACAATGGGTGTCTAGGCCCGACTCGCCATCAGCACAAAGGAGCTCAAAGTCTCACACAAACGCACACACAAGCTGAGTAAGGTAGAAATGGTGACGCCCTGCGTGCCGTGAATGATGGTCAGCTTTGTTCGACTGTGTTTATTCCCGCCGCTGTAATTAGTTTTTGATCATTGTTACAAACGAGAAATTAGAGAAGAGCATTAGTGGGCCTATACAAACAGAAAGAGGAAAAATAAAGCAGCTCTTATCCACCGTGATGGTCAGAACGTCACTATTGACTCGAGACTTTTTGGAGCTGAACAGCAGAAGTGACGCTCTAATGTGAGTGACTTCAATACTGATGCCATCATTCAGACAGAGTCAGACATCTGGGCTGTGCCCAAAATCTTTCAAAGGCTTCACAGGAAGCATTTACCTCCTAAGGAAACATCAAGCCTGTAAGTCAAAATTCAAAATGTAAAAGTCAGTATGAATTTATTATTTATTTATTAATTTGTTATTTATTTATTTATTTTTATGACAATGCAGACATTGCAGTTCGGACAGCAAAATGCTATTTTATTGGTAAATATTTCCTGGGAAAAATTGCAAAAATGTCTAAAACTTAAAATATTAAAATTCATGAAAAAACTTGAAAAATATATGCTAAAAAGGTGTTTGAAAATCATAATTAAGATGTGTATGCTCACATATGTTCAAGGTGTATGAAAAATATATTACTTTTTACTTGATGGTTACACCATATGGCAATTTATGGCATTTTGCCTTCATTAAACTGAAACATTTCTTGAAAATAGTATAGAAGTATTTCAAAGCCATATGAAACTAACATGAATAAAATAGTTAATTTCTAAGAACTTGGTATATATGCTTAAGTTACATTTTTTAAATAATATATATGTTTCCTGTTCTTTATTGTTGATACTCGTTTTTCTTTATTGTGCATTTTATTTTATTTGTCACACTTTATTTTAAGGTCCAATTCTCGCTATTAACAAACCATTAACTATGACTTTTGCCTCAATAAACTGCTAATTTGCTGCTTATTAATAATTAGTAAGGTAGTTGTTAAGTTCAGGTATTGGGTAGGGTTAGGGATGTAGAATTTGTGCTTTATAAGTACTAATAAACAGCCAATATGATAATAATAAGCAACTAGTTGAAAGTGAGAATTGGTCCCTACACTAAATTTTTACCATTTTATTTCATTTTTGACCTTTATGTGACTTCAAATGTGTCTACTTCCGCATACTGCTTAGGTAGCTTATCTCAGTTTTTGGACACAGCTAATAGTGATTTGCATCCTCTACCTTGAATACACGGTGGTTGAGGCGTCTGCGAGGCAGAGTCCATTTCTCAGTCCACTCACCGAGCAAATACTGGCCCTATGAAGAATTATGTGCTCCCATTAATACGATCACAGCTGCATATAAATATGTCAGAGGGGCACAATGAAACATACAAAATGCCATTCCCAGGTGTCCGAACTAACAAAGTGCCTTCAAAGAAATCAATCTCATAAATGTATCCGTTATTATGGAATTGTTGAGCACCCCAGCACGCCGCCCAAAGATCTGCTGCAGAACGGTGTGGCTGAGAATATAGAGTATGTTTTGTGTGTGTGCAGTATATACCGCTTTCAATATGTTTGTCGCTATCTCATACTGCTGGTGTGCAGAGGCCTGCTGGTTTAGGCTTGTTTATGGTCGATTTCATCAGCCGCTCCCCCACTTGTCTGCACACACTGAGCCGGTTTTAGGGTGAACTGCTTTATTGGAGAGCTGCAGGGACAGTCACACTTCTCTTTTCATCCATCTCAAGATGGCCAGAGCTCTTGCTGTGCTACCTGCCTATCTTATTCCTTCTCCTTTCCTCGCTCGTTCTCTCCATCTGAGTGGCTTATTTTTGCGCCATTGTCAGGATGTGGTTGGCGTGACTCCGGCCTTGTAATTGGCCTGTCTTCTTCTGTACGCTCCTCTCTTATCACCTGTCAAAGCTCAGGCAAGCAGGACACGGAGTGATAAACACTGACCTACGTGAAGAGCAGGATAGCTCAGGCTTCCGGATTTGAATTGCTAATTTTCCAATAGCACTTTGGTTATTTGCAACCTAGGCGGGTATTAGACCTTCTAGACAAGAGCTCTGTTCCAAAGTTTAGTGAATTGCCTAGTGCCTACATAGGGAAATGCCTTCTAAGGGAGTACCCTAACTGTCATTAAAGCTGATAAATGAATTGATTTGAAACTTTTTGAGTAGGCAACAAGTCAACGTGGCACACAAAGTAATGATTCTAATGATGCTGACTGATGCCGACTTGCTAAAGAACAAATTAAGCATATACACAAAAATGTTTTGATTCAACATAAAATGTATTACACATAAACATTTAGGCTACAACGACCTAGCATAAACTATGGAACATAAAAGATGATTTGAGAAACATCTCAGTATTTTTTGTTCATACAATGAAAGTCATTGGTAACCAAAACAGCTTTGTTACCAACAGTCTTCAAAATACCTTTTATGTTCCACAAAAGAAAGGTTTTAAAGGACATGAGGGTGAGTAAATATGACATAATTTTATTTGTGTGTGTGTGTGTGTGTGTGTGTGTGGATGTGTGTGTGTGTGTGAACTATCCCTTTAATGTTTTTATTTTTATTATTATTATTAATGAAATTGATACGGCTAAATAGAAACTAAAGATCTGCCATGATTCGGTGCACGTTTCTCTTTATGCACTGGGCCTGTGAATCACTGATTCACCTGGTTCCTTCAAAACGCAGATTAATGCAGAAACTAAACACCGCTGTGTTGCTTGGAGACACAACAGTTTTGCTGTGGCTTTAAAGGTAATATTTTCTCTGCAAAATTGAGCAAAAATACATAATAGTGTGTTTAAAATATAACACAATATCAACTTCTTATTTACTGAACTGTTGGAAATCACAATTAACACTACTCGTTATATTGGACCAAAATCAAGCACGCGTTTATCTTATTGCTCTCCCTGCCGTGTGTTATCGTAGATATATGCACAAAAACTCATACAAGTCTTTTTTGCACCAATCATCTTGAAATTTTAGGGCTAAACTTCAGTATTTATGAAATGTATATTTATATGAAATGTAAGATGATTTACAGGTCCGGTGGCACTGGCCCAAAAATATTATTTTTTAATCGCATAATTTTTTCCATAAGTAATTAATTGTGTGAGTGTGTACAGTGTTTTATGCCCAATTGTTAGAACCGTGCATATTTAAGAGTTGTCAGTGTTTTTGTTGCTTGGCCTTACCAGTAGCCCATAACACATACATTACAATACCCGAACTACCTGCGATGGAAGGAATCTGTAGGAACACTGAAAATAATGGACTGGCCCCCTCAAAGTATGGACCTCAAACCTATCGAGCAAATTTGGGGCGAGTTGGAAAATAAACTTGGATCTATTGTACATTCAAAGGAAAGCCTTTGGCTTGAGTTGCATGGGATAACATTAGTGTTGAAGTTCTCAGGAAATATTTTGACACTATGCCAGAGAGACACACCAAATATTAAAGTTAAAAGTGGATAAAAACAGTATGACTCACTTCATCTGATATTTGTTGTGCTCAGAGCAACCATCTGCATGTTTCATGAACATTATGAAATGAAATCATGTTTTGGAGGCAAAAAAGTTCAATGTTTTCAGATCTGTCAGATGTTTTAACAATTTTGGCCACCACTGTATATTAAAACATTGGGGGTGTTTCTCAATACATGTTCACTTACACCGCAGTGTAATGAGAACATTTATAAAACTGGATGTCCAACAAAATACACATTTAGTAACATACTTTTACTCACTTCATAATGTCAGTCGAGTGTTTGAAATAGCTTCCTTTTGTAATTTAAAGTGGCTTCTTAGAATCGTTATTTTATAGTTTTCTATATTGTAGTCAAGGCTGTGTAAACTTTATTCTTTTATTGCCACGGTCCTGTGTTTATTGTCTTCGCTTAGTTATTAAGCTTCTATCTTTATATTTTCTATCTTCTTTTTATTGAGATACAGTGGTAGCTGGATGCCTTTGTGCATATTAGGGACTTCCTGGAATGTTCTATTACATCGGTGAGGCATATTTGGAGTTTCCACGCAAGGGCGCCCTCCGGCTTCCAGTATGAATGAAACATACATTGCATGAGTGTGCTTATTTAATGCTCACCCTATTTTGGGTAAAAATAAGAAAAATAATACTTCTATCTGTCACGGGTTGTCGAGGAATGAGGACAGCAAACGAAGATGTATACTTCCAAACAGACTTTACTTTGAATACTGATTTGGTACAACACATAACATAAGCTAAAAACCGAAAAAGGATAGAACAGAATCAGGACTATAAGTACACACATGATAAATGAGGGAAATAAGCAGGAACAGCTGGACAAGGATTAACTAATCAGAAACCATGGTATAGAATGAGGGCTCATAACCAACATGACAGGAACTGAACTAAACTGAACATAATCGTGACACTATCTAAATGAATTTGAAGTAAACATACTATATGCAAATCCATACGTTTTTCTCCAGTGTTTTACCACCTCAAGAAGTAATTTTCATTAATGCAAAAATATACCTCATTGTGATGTTCTAGCCTTGTTTTTTTTAAATCTTTCAATAAAAAAAACAAATTCTATGACCTAGATTTTCTATGTTCTATGTTGTGGCAGTTTTTTCCCTGTTGTATCAAAACTGGTATCGAATATCGATATTTTTATCGTATCAAATTTATAAATTCCCTTACATCCATTGAGAGTACCACCGATCAAATAGAGTGCAAGTCGTTGGGAAATGTGTGTGTGTGTTGTGTGTGTGTGTGTGGTGTGTGTGTATATATCTATACTTTTGTAAAAAAAGTATACACCTAAATATAACAAGGTATATTGGTATAACTGATTATAACTATATATTATATATATTATATATAAACACATGTATTTAGATGTATTTATCTATATTAATTTAAACATTTGCATGCTATTTTTGACAGTACATAATATACAAAATATACCTAATATAACAATATATACATAATATAGATAGAAAATATACTTTATAATTATGAAAAGTGTATTTGTGTATATGTATAGATAATAAGTCAGTATGTATAGTTACAGTTAACTATATAGTAATAATACAGTATGTCTGTCCGTGTGTATATATGCAATTTAGGAATTAAGTTATATATAGCTTTTAAAAGTGTGTGTGTGTGTGTTAAATATTAATGTTAATTTGTTTATGTGTAAGTTAATACATATCGGTTGCTTATGAGGTTCCATAAATGATAGATAGATAGATAGATTGATTCTTTACAGTGAATCAGATGTTACAACAGCACAGACAGCACATGCAAATAACCCGAGTGCAATTCATTTTTAGTAAATGGCTTTAGTCAGAGGTTTTAAGTGGGCTAGAATGGAGGTTTTGTTTTATTTATTTAATTATGTTTTGTTGAAATGACTCTCTTAGAAGGATCATTAAAAGGCAATAATCCTCATCTACCTCAGACATTTATCAAAGCCCCTCTCTGCGCCCGCACACAATGCATCAAAAAGTGCTTGCTCCTGTGCCCTTTGCATGCTGCTAATTGGAGAGGAGCTTAAACGACTGTGCCAGACCTGCCATGCAAAAGTCACCCGGCGATGAGAGCCCTATCTGGGGAATGAGGGATGACTGCTCTCCCTCGACTCTCTTATCTGCTGTCTCTCTGACTCACAGCCTTAATGCTCCTCATACCAGCGTTATAATCTCAGACCACTGCCCTCGGAAATAAAATGGCCAGATTATGTGGCGGCGGCGGTGTGTGTGTTGTGTTTATTTGTGTGTGTGTTTACGAGGCGTAGACATTACTGTGTGGGCTGGAAAATGTCAAGGCCCCTTATTTTGTCAAGCTAATGAGCACAGTAGCCAGTTAATGGTGCAAGCGTGGAGCCTGTTGTAAACTGCAGTGCTGTGCGAAAAATACACTCTTAGTTAAGAGGCCTTGGAGCAGTGAACATTCCAGCTTCACGCACCACAGAATCACTCGAATGCAATGAAAGACGACTGAAATTTGCCTAAATCCATTTTTAAATACGCACAGAAAAGATTGACATTGTTATCCTGAAAACGGCACATCTCTGTAAACAAATTTACATATAGAAAAGCTACTGTGTTGTTGGAACGGTGTGGTCACCGATTGTTTTCAGAGTTCATGGCAATGTTTTTCGCTGGTTTGATGATAATCACAAAATGTTTTGAACAACTCACGTTCAGCACAGGGAAAATGTGCTGCATAAATCAACTAAACGGAATATTTAGACAGTTAATCATCTATTATCTACTTACAAATGGGAAATGCTACAACACAACACAAAGTCTGTTCCAAAACCTACTGAACTGCTTTGTTGCCTACTGCCTACATAGTTAGCTCCCTTCTAAGGTTTCATAAAACCATCATAACTCGAAATTGATTTCAACAGCGTTAGTCATTAGCATGTTGGTATGCTAATGGCAAATGCTCTAACAGGCATGAAAATAGATGACAAACACACATTTTGGGTGGGTAAATACATTTTCTATTGCACAACTATTAATGATAACATATGGTTTTGTTTGTTTGTTTTTTTACTGAGTTTGTTGCAGTGCATTGTGGGATTGCTTTCTCTGCTAAGAATACATGAAGTGCTAATTTAGAATCCCCACCCCCCCCCAAAAAAAGATAATTTAAACAAATATTCTGAGTTCAATACAAGTTGAAGTCAATAAACAGCATCTGTGGCACTGTGTTGATTATCACAAAAAATTATTTCGACTCATTCTTCATTTTACGATTTACAGTGGAAATGAATGGGGCCATTTTTGGAGGACATAAAAACAGAAATATGAAGCTTATTATTTTTAACTGCACTTACATGTTTTTCTGTTAAATTTTGTATTTTTTGAGTTATAAAGATTTTCTCATCTTTTTTACAGATGTTTTTACGTTTCGGCTTATTCGTAGTGCTGGGTGGTATACCGGTTCATACCGAATACCGGTGTTTATTTTTGTTATGATACGAATTTTTTAAATACCGCTATACTGGTGTATGTCGCTTAAACAACGTTCGGAACGCGACACTGTTTGAAAGGGGTCCCTTTTCACTGTTGCACTGTGGTGAGGGAACAGCTGTATGTGTTACTAAGCGTGAAAGTTCCGAAAATGAAGCTGTAGAACTAATAGAACGTGATGACACAGAAGAACTCATCCACAATATCCACATTGACCGCCACAAATATCCACCGCCCCCTGCCATCAGCTCCAGTGTCTCACACACACACGATTATGACTTTAGCACTAGATTTAGCAACTTTCAGACCCTTTTAGCAGCTTTTTTCCATAGAATATTCATACTGACAAACCTAGCGACTTTTTTGGATAAACCTTAGCTATGGTTCAGTTGGAAGATTTCTCCAGTGCTGTCCCGCAAATGCGAGGTCTGACTTTCCCGGAGAAGTGTCACCTCTCTTGGCGTTTGTTCTGTGCAGTGAGCGGCAGAGAATCAGCGCATTCAGTTGGCTGCACCGCAGCTGACTCGTTAATAAATAAGTACAAAACAGCGTTTCCTAGCACCTGACGCTTACTGATTGTTTGGAATTATAAATATGAGCATAGTTCGTCTGTTAATATCACATGCACTTTTTTGTTTGTTGTTTTTTTTAGTTTGTTACTCAGACGCAGGCAGTGCGCTGCATGAGACAAAAAAGTAATCTAGCCAAAACAACCGCATAGCTGCTCATTAGTAGATGCATGTTGCTTTTATCAGACGATGCCGCGATTATAAATGAGAGTGACTCATGGTTAAAATGTATTAAAAGGGTCGTGTTTAGTCAGTATTTAGTGTGGTATTTTTTTGACAATATTAACTCATGACAGTAAAATAGGGCATTCAAAGTCAATATAATGCAGTATTTCCTCTCAAAATCAGTAGAAAATATGGTCAACACCCGGTCATGCATGAAAAAAAAAATACCGTCATGTACCGTGAAACCGGTATAATTTTGAAAAATACCGTGATATACATTTTTGGTCATACCGCCCAGCACTACATTATCGGAATGGACAAACACTGTCATCGTCATTGGAAATCGGGTTAGAATAGTGATTTTTGCATACTAAAATCATATGAACATATATTGTTTACATGTTGTGATTAAACTGGAAAAAAAAGAAATAAATTGTTATAAATGTAACAAAAGATCTCAAAGAAACAAGTAACATTTAATTAAACATGAAATTTTGAAGTAGAACTGAATCAGTAATCCAATAATCTTAGCTTTATTTACAACTGATTGATTGATTGATTGATTGATTGATTGATTGATTGATTGATTGTATACTACAGAAACTTTGAGTATTTTAAAATGTGCATATTGGCCCCATACACTTCCATTGTAAGTGCCTCATTTTAGGCCAGTGTTTTGTTTTGTTTTAAGAAAAGGAAAGACAAATCTAATGTAATTTTTGTAATAACCAATTTTATGTCACAAGTGCTGTCAGCTGGGCTTAACTTGTAGTGAACCTGAAATTTCCTGTAAGACCAATCATAATTACTGCCTTATTAAGCAGCACACTAGATTTTGGGACAGAGCAGATGCCACAGACAAAAAGTGGCATTATTATCAGAAAGCATATTAAGATACTGAAATGTAACTGGACCAACAATTCTGAAACCCACATTTGTAACAGCTCTTTTCTCTTTATCATGTGGGTGTGGTGTTGATGGCATATTTTGCACACCCCACGGAGGTGCACGATCACCACCCCCTCAAATAAGGGAGATTTTGCCAGCAGTTGTAACGCTCCACGTGTGTGTTTGCTTTGTGTGTGCGTGTGTGAGGCATGCTGGGCCAGTGTAATGTGTTGTGGGAGAGTTCAATTGGCCATGGAATCCTCAGTTGGGAGACATATACAGAACGTGTGGTCGAGCATGGTGGAGTGGAGTTGAGGACGGTGGGGCGGCTCAGGGCATATGTTCCTCAGCATGGCCAAAATAAGCAAACACACGTGCACCCTCCATTCCTCCGGACCCCTCCAACCACAATAGTATGTGCTTAACAAACTGCAAAATCAAGAGGAAGAGAAAATTACAGCAACTCGTGCACTAAGCACATTGATGTTTTAACCTCAGAGTGGAAAAGGGTTGCTGATGCAGTAGATGTTTTATTTTATTTAGATGCTGATGTTTTATTTAAACATCTGTAACCAGGGATTGAAATTAACTTTTTCACTCACCAGCCAATTTGGTTACCGGTCATTCATAACTTCTACTAGCCAAAAAAAAAAAAAGAGACAGAAATAAACCAACAGTTTGAGGCTGTCTACACGGGGCGTGACAAAGCGACCGTTGCAAATCATTTTGTGTCAGTACTAGGGGTGTGCAATATTGACAAAAAATAATATCTCAATATTTTCTGGGATTTTATCGATAAAGATAATTAGACAATATTTTGCTGAGTGTGTTATTGTGCTGATATCTTAAGGACTACCGTGGACAGCTGACTCCTAAAGTTTTTGATATATTTCAAATTTTGTGTGGTCAGTTCACAGCAGTGATGGAAATTAAGCTTTTCCAATAAATTTAAATAGATTTTTAACTTTTATGGCCATTTTTCCTTTATAAAGCCATTTTTCGAAAAGTGTGCATCATCTTTTCAGTCAAAATCTTAAACTGAATCAGTCAATTAGAATAACAAGTAATACGTTTAAAGCTGTTACTAAACAAAGATCAGTATAATAAAATTCATCTTTGCGAGTTTGCATATGAAGTGATTTAGATGTATTTTACACATTGTTATGCAGATTAGAGGGACCATGGAAGGATTAGCTGCAGTTAAAATGCAAATTAAGTAATGTTTTGATCTTTAAACAGAAATGTTGATAGTGATATTTAAATATTCCTCAAAAATGAAAAGTTTGGAATGTTTTTTTGTTGGTGAAATAGCGCAGAAATAGCCAATATGCTGTCTAAAATGTAAGTCTCTTGATAGTAACTTATTCTTTATTGAACTGTTGTATAAAATCAATTCACAAATCACATTTGTAACCATGCTGATTTTTAAAGAAAAAAAACTGGGCATCTGCGGTGATATTGATAACTATAGAATGATTATATATATATATATATACAGTGGGACAAAAAAGTATTTAGTCAGCCACCAATTGTGCAAGTTCCCACTTAAAAAGATGAGAGAGGCCGGTAATTTTCATCATAGGGATACCTAACTATGCGAGACAAAATGAGGAAAAAAAAATCCAGAAAATCACACTAGGATTTTTAAAGAATTTATTTTGCAAATTATGGTGTAAAATAAGTATTTGGTCAATAACAAACAAGCAAGATTTCTGGCTCTCAAAGACCTGTAACATGGCCAAGACCAAAGAAGTGTCAAAGGACACCAGACAAACAAAATTGTAGCCCTGCCACCAGGCTCGGAAGATGAATCTGCAATAGGTAAGCAGCTTGGTGTGAAGAAATCAAATGTGGGAGCAATTATTAGAAAATGGAAAGACATACAAGACCACTGATAATCTCCCTCGATCTGGGGATCCACGCAAGATCTCACCCCGTGGGGTCAACATGATCACAAGAACTGTGAGCAAAAAAAATCCCAGAACCACACGGGGGGAAACTAGTGAATGACCTGCAGAGACCTGGGACCAAAATAACAAAGGCTACCATCAGTAAAACACTGCGCCGCCAGGTACTCAAATCCTGCAGTGACAGACGTGTCCCCCTGCTTAAGCCAGACATGTCCAGGCCCGTCTGAAGTTTGCTAGAGAGCATTTGGATGATCAAGAAGAGGATTGGGAGAATGTCATATGGTCCGATGAAACCAAAATATAACTTTTTGGAAAAAACTCAACTTGTCGTGTTTGGAGAAAGAATGCTGAGTTGCATCCAAAGAAACACCATACCTACTGTGAAGCATGGGGTGGAAACATCATGCTTTGGGGCTGCTCAAAGGGACCAGGACGACTGATCCGTATAAACGAAAGAATGAATGGGGCCATGTATCGTGAGGATTTGAGTGAAAACCTCCTTCATCAGCAAGGGCATTGAAGATGAAATGTGTCTGGGTCTTTCAGCATGACAATGTTCCCAAACACACCGCCCGGGCAACGAGGAGTGGCTTCGTAAGAAGCATTTCTAGGTCCTGGAGTGGCCTAGCCAGTCTTGAGATTTCAACCCCATAGAAAATCTTTGGAGGGTGTTGAAAATTCGTGTTGCCCAGCGACAGCCCCGAAACATTACTGCTCTAGAGGAGAGCTGCATGGAGGAATGGGCCAAAATACAACAGTGTGTGAAAACCTTGTGAAGAAAACGTTTGACCTCTGTCATTGCAAACAAAGGGTATATAACAAAGTATTGAAATTAAATTTTGTTATTGACCAAATACATATTTTCCACCATAATTTGCAAATAAATTCTTTTAAAAATCCTACAATGTGATTTTTGGATTTTTTTTTTCTCATTGTCTCTCATAGTTGAGGTATACCTATTATGAAAATTAAAGGCCTCTCTCACTTTTATGTGGGAGAACTTGCACAATTGGTGGCTGATTAAATACTTTTTTTCCCCACTGTACATTTTCTGCCCCCTTATCTTGAATTAAGTGATCATTCTTAATGCATATAATGACTGAATCATGTAGTGAAAGAACTCTAAATGCACACGTGCTCTAAAGCCTGTGTTGGTTTAACAAGACTTCATCACATCGCGTATGCGTGCCTCTGTAGGTGTGTTTTGTTTGTTTTTTGCAATATACTCGATAATGTCATGATGTCTCACGAGTTCAGTATTTGCGCTAAACCTGCGCAGATTTGGCTTCCATGAAATTCTCCAAAAAATGAAGAGACAGGTTTGTTTTTTTTTTTTTTTTTTTTTTTGTGAACATAAACTTACGCAAAGTAACCTGCCAAATTGGATAGGGATTTGACAGCGGACACGCACCGCTGATTTTTACCCGCATTTGGCGGGTTGGTGGGTGTTAATTTCAAACCCTGTCTGTAACCATTTTGTGCTACACTATATATTTTTCTATATAAGATTTTTCTGAGTTGTAAATAAATAAAATTGACTTTCTACTTAAATTTCAAGTTTCACAAATCGAAGTTGTAAATATAACAAAGATAATTGGAGAATATTTTACCAGAAAATACTACTTCAGTTTAAATTTATGTTACATGTAATTAATGTTTAATTGTCAATTTCATAAAATAAGTTTCATTTCGAAGGTGTAATATAAAAAGGTGATGAAGAAAATGTATAAGGAAAGGTACTTCCGTTTTTCTACTGGTTTTTGTACTTGTGTAGGTTTACGTTTCAATTCCTTAACTAAAAATTAAATTTTTCGAAGTTGTAAATATAGCAAAGATTACTGCATGGAGTACTTTTCATAAATGTACATTTCATTTTTTACCAAAATGTATTTAATTTCATGTCAGCTTGCTGTTTCTTTGTAATTGTTTGTAAAATTTACTAGCAATTTCTGAGCGAAAATTATGTCTACACCATTTTTTTCAGGGTATAGAATTATGCAATTATTTGTTTACTAGCAACTTCTGAGCGAAAATTGTTTCTACACAATATTCAAAATTTGATATAAAATCCCATGTTTATTAGGTTCAAATTTGTTTAGTAAGTAGACGAAAGTGTTTAATGGAACATTACAGGTTCAGTACAAGTTAAGCTTATTCAATAGCGTTTTTTGTTTTCTAAAAGTCAAAATCGAAGTGAGGTGTTGAGCCAATTCTGGATGATTTTTTTGAGCTGTACAAGTGGTTTAAATAATTTTTACAGTCAGTTTATGGTTTCTCAGCATTCTCATAAAATTTGTAAAACTTTAAATAGCTTTATACAGAAATATATCCATAAGTGTCTCACTGTAAACCAGATTTTTTTAAGAAATAGAGGAATAAAACTATATTATTTTGGGGATCATCAACAACAATTTCTGTCAATTGAGCCTTTTTTTTTTTTTTTTTTCAAATGAACATTTTAAAAGCTTGTGTAGCTTGTATATCAAATTAAACAAAATAACCTGGCAATTCATATGATACGAAATCTGTCATTTAATATCCATTAACCTGATCAAAATTATAGTTATATTTATTCTATTTACATAAAATATTGTTTTCTTACATTTTTGTCCTTTAAATTCTTTATATTTTTCATAGAGGCATCTTCTACGGTCACCTTACGGATGTTGATTTTATCCCTGTAGCTCATTTTATATTGTTCTAACTGATTATGTAACAGCTCACCCAGTGTTACAACACTCCCTGACCTTCATAGTTATTATTATTGATAAACTATACAGAGAACAAAATGCACTGCAGAATCTGCACTTCAGATTTTCTATAGATGTGCTAGAGAAAAGGTGTTTACAATGTAACGCAGTGTCAAGGCCGTGATGCATGCAGATCAACGTTTTCCATGTTTTGAAGAAATACGTGGTGGAGGTCAACTAGGCTTCTAGTCAATAGTGAATATTTCAACACTGCCCAGAAAACCACATGAGGAATGCTACTTATAATATAAATGCAATGGAATTTACTCTAAACTCTATTAGCTAGTGAGTTGATGGCTGCCAAAGATGAATAAAATACCACTCATACCTTCACTAATGTGTTCCTCTATTACATTGCCCAGTGCTAATGTAATTTGACTGAAATTACAGCCACTTAGATCTAGTATCTGCTCACTAAATATTTCCTTAAATTGTTTTCACCCTATGCCTTGGGAAGCATCTACAGTGCGTATAGCAACAGTAATGTTTTTTTTTTTTTTTGTGATTGTGCCAAGTGCAGGAAAATGAAAGTTCTCTTTTTTTAAAACCCAAGGCTACACCCTCCACGTTCACAATGACAGCTGTATGCTGTAGTAGATGAATGCAGTGAGCCAAACAACATGGATGAAAAGAGTGGATAAAGTAGTGTCCATGAAAGTGGGGATGAAGCCTTGAATTTTGAGCAAAAGGGGGCATTGTGCGCTATTGGACCCTTTGCAAAGATCCAAAGGAGAGGAAGCAGGTTTATCTAATTGTGTGTGCATGGACGTATTGTCAATGATTAACTAAGAATAAGCACAATAATACAGTGGCTAATTCTTACTAAAAACATTTTATTAAATGTTACTAACCTCTGTTTACATGACTGAATACTCTTTTCATACTTGAAACCCCTGCTATTTACTGAATACTCTGCATGATGAGTGGTTGATTGGGAAAGTGTAAAATGGAGAAATTTAGTTCTGGTATAATTAATAATAATAATAATAATAATATAAATGCTTTTATATGAGACATTACCCCATAGATACACCATAAAAACTATTAAAAATACTCCAAATAAAAATTAAAATCATAAATTCTCTATATATTATATATATATATATATCATATAATATATTATATATATATATATATAGTAACATGGGGGGGAAAAAAGTATTTATCAGACCCCAATTGTGCAAGTTCTCCCACTAAAAAAGATGAGAGGCCTGTAATTTTCATCATAGGTTTACCTCAATTATGAGAGACAAAATGAGAAAAAAAAAGCCAGAAAATCACATTGTATGATTTTTAATAATTAATTTGCAAAATTATGGTGGAAAATTAGTATTGGTCAATTCCAAAATTTCGTTCTACTTTTTAGATACCCTTTCGTGGCAATGACAGAGGTCAAACCGTTTTCTGGTAAGTCTTCACAAGGTTTTCAACAAGTTGCTGGTATTTTGGCCCATTCCCCCATGCAGATCTCCTCTAGAGCAGTAATGTTGTGGGGCTGTCTCTGGGCAACATGGATTTTCAACTCCCTCCAAATATTTTCTATGGGGTTGAGATCTGGAGACTGGCTAGGCCACTCAAGGACCTTGAAATGCTTCTTACGAAGCCAATCTTTCGTTGCCCGGGCGGTGTGTTTGGATCATTGTCATGCTGAAAGACCCAACCACGTTTCATCTTCAATGCCCTTGCTGATGAAGGAGGTTTTCACTCAAAATCTCACGATATATGGCCCCATTCATTCTTTCATTACACAGATCAGTCGTCCTGGTCCCCTTGCAGAAAAACAGCCCCAAAGCATGATGTTTCCACCCCCATGCTTCACAGTAGTTATGGTGTTCTTTGGATGCAACTCAGCTTTCTTTCTCCTCCAAACACGACAAGTTTGAGTTTTTACCAAAAAGTTCTATTTGGTTTCATCTGACCATATGACATTCTCCCACTCCTCTTCTGGATCATCCAAATGCTCTCTAGCAAACTTCAGAGGAGCCTGGACATGTACTGGCTTAAGCAGGGGGACACGTATGGCACTGCAGGATTTGAGTCATGGCGGCGCAGTGTGTTACTGATGTAGCCTTTGTTACTTTGGTCCCAGCTCTCTGCAGGTGATTCACTAGGTCCCCCCGTGTGGTTCTGGGATTTTGCTCACAGTTCTTGTGATCATTTTGCCCCCACGGGGTGAGATCTTGCATGGATCCCCAGATCGAGGGAGATTATCAGTGATCTCGTATGTCTTCCATTTTCTAATAATTGATCCCACAGTTGATTTCTTCACAACAAGCTGCTTACCTATTGCAGATTTTTTTTTTTCCCCCCCCAGTCTTCCCAGCTTGGTGCAGGTCTACAATTTTGTTTCTGGTGTTTTTTGACAGCTCTTTGGTCTTGGCCATTGTGGAGTTTGGAGTGTGACTGTTTGAACAGGTTGTTGTGGACAGGTGTCTTTTATACTTATAACGAGTTCAAACAGATGCCATTAGTACAGGTAACGAGTGGAGGACAGAGGAGCCTCTAAAGAAGAAGAAGTACAGGTCTGTGAGAGCCAGAAATCTAGCTTGTTTGTAGGTGACCAAATACTTAATTTACCGAGGAATTTACCAATTAATTCTTTAAAATTCCTACAATGTGATTTTCTGGGTTTTTTTCTCATTTTGTCTCTCATAGTTTGGGTATACCTATGATGAAAATTACAGGCCTCTCTCATCTTTAAGTGGGAGAACTTGCACAATTGGTTGGCTGACTAAATACTTTTTTTCCCCACGGTATATTGTGTGTGTATGTGTATAATATACTGTGTGTATATATATATATATTATAGATGATATATAGATATATATTATATGAATGTTCAAGATACATTTCTCATTTATTTAGTTTAACTTGATTTAAAACAACTAAAACTGAAATAATTCATTTAAAAAACTTTATAGATACATACAAAACTACTAAAATGACAAACACACAAATAAAATTCACACTGATTCAAACGTTTTCAAACTATAAATAGATCTAACGTGATGCTTTAAAATAACATAATATAAGACACATTGTGTTAAATATAATTTAATTACTTTTCATTTTTAAATGTCTAATTTTTTTATTAATAATTAAAATATGTATTAGTTTTAACAGTTTAAAAGAAAAGAAAAAAAAAACTCAAGTAAATTTGTAATTATGTATCGCAATTAAACAGCTATTATAATACACTAAAACAACCAAAGCTTACAAGTGACAGTTTTATTGTTGAGTCCATCATGTTCAAAATAGATTCTAAATATAAAATGTATTCTGAATACGACTTCCCACAATAAATAATTTAATATCTGTACTAATTTTTTCCCCATTCTCAGAGTCTGTTTTACCAAAAGCCTTTTCGTTGTATAATTTTACTAACAGAGACATTTTCAGGGTTGACGAGCCACTTCTAAGGTGCTAATTTAATCATTTGCAAGACGTCACCACCAAGAAAAGGCCTTCAAGATAGATGTGCTTTTTTACGCAATCCTCTAACAGATGAATGCTTTTTGCACGCATAATCAAGTTTGCATGTGTTTCTATTCACACAAACCTTTAGTAAACCAGGGCATTAGTCCACAAACGCCTATAAGTCTTTGTGCATACGCTCTCGGGACCAGGTGGGTGGTCATAATAGTGGGTTTATGTCAGTGGTGACAAGGTGAAATGAACGCCAGGTGCACTCCCTGGCAGCGCTGTTTGGTTTTGCCCCATCTGTAGTAGGAAAGCTGGTCTCTTCAGAAACAATATACAGTGTTCATTCATAA
The DNA here is from genome assembly GCA_018155175.1 of Sinocyclocheilus anophthalmus. Taxonomy (NCBI): domain Eukaryota; kingdom Metazoa; phylum Chordata; class Actinopteri; order Cypriniformes; family Cyprinidae; genus Sinocyclocheilus; species Sinocyclocheilus anophthalmus. The sequence continues at coordinate 328,509 of JADLZN010010515.1, forward strand.
GTGCGTGTTTGTTTGTGCACAAGTTTATTTATAATGCCAGCATCTCCTCGTACAGCCGTGCTCTCATTATAGATTCTGTGAAGAGTTGAGTGGGGAAATGCGCGCTCTATCTAATAGCTCGGAGGGCTCAAGCTGGTGGAGTTACATTAGGAAGGGAGCAGGCCAAGTGGAGTCATGCACAGTGGTACTACTGGTGCACAATTCTGTATTGTTTCCTTTCACCTCTGCCAAGCCATCCCGCTAAATTACTTTAACAGTAGAGTTTTTCTCTGAATGGACTCATAACAGCATAATAAGCCACAGGTTGCGGCAGCCGAGGGGAGAAATCCTTTCAGCCCAGCGTCGGGATTCGGGGGAACAGGAAATAGTCCAGTTCTGAGCTGTTAATTTATTACCGGCACTGCTGGAGAATATGAGATGGAGAGCAGCAGAAGTAAATACAGCATTTGTGGAGCCCGGCCACCCGTGAGGCTGATCGTCTGTTACCTGAGTATGTGGTGGTGCTGCTGCATTTTAAACTCTTATGTACAGTAACTAACCTAAGCACCTTTCTCCGGATGTAGTCTATTGTGAAAGCAGTCACTGCATAGCAGTGTTTTTTTCAGAAATGTTTAGCATGTTTTCTAATGTGTCAACATAAAACATCATATGATGGTAATTTCTTCCGAACGTGCTCTCGCTGGTGTAAATCATTGGGGAAATGGGTGCAAATATTGTCCGCTCAAAGTGACGTTGATGTATACGCATGCATTCTGGAGTCTGCAACATAAGCAGATTAATGGAATTCTATCCAATGGATGTTTAATGCACATGTGGCCAAGTGATAAAAAATAGCAGCTCTACCTCAATAGAAAATTATGATGCTAATCAGCATATTTATTTTCTGTAGTGGCAGTGTATATCATAAATCTTGTTCTTGTTATAGTTAATGTTTTATTTTTATTTATTTTTTCAACTTCTGTTGTATTAATTGACTAATAACAAACTTTTTTTCTCTCTTGTGTATTCTGCTACACATTTTTAAAATCGGCTCACATTAACTTTAGTACACATTTATTTATTTATTGTTGCCACCTTTACCAAGTGCAAAGGCATTCAGAAGAGTCCATGAAGAACACAACAATCAGGGAATATCTTAGACAGTTTTTGTCCTGTTGATGCTTAACTTGTTTTGCATCAGTAGCCATGTTTCCATCCACCTATTTTTATGCAAATTTTTTTGGATTATCGCATTGAACAAAACACTGGGTGGAAACGGCAAAATTTATTTACTGTATCTCCATATTATAACTCTCAAATGGTTTTGCCTAAAGTCATTAGCCTGGTCTACTTGGGTTTAATATCTGCTATTTTCAAGGTCAGCCATATTGCCCCACCACCGTGTAGCGTCTCGACCAATATGACACACTAATTTTAATTTGATTTAACAAATCAATTATTCATGGTTAACAAATCGTCCCAGTCCCCACTCAATAAAGGGATTGCCAGGATGTATGCTGAAACAGGCTTCTTGGTCACCATGACAACTAATCATGTTATCACTGGTTTTATGACCCCCCAGGGATGTGAGAAGGATAGCCCACTCTTTGCCCCAAGGAAAAGCAGAGTAGAAATGGGCTGTGTTCTAGTTAATTCATAGAAAAAAACGTTATTTGAATGAACACACATATTCTTCAGGCCACTTGGTATATTATTGTCATCGTGTATTTTGTCTTTGATATTTTTTTAGACTATTTTAGTATGCTTGTGATGGGACCCATTCCTGATCCTCCCTTTTCACTATATGTAATCTTACCTTGTATAGTATCTATGAATTTGCCTTCTTATAATCGAAACAAGCGTGTATATTATATAATGGTACATAGGCAATATATATTAGGGACCTGAGAATCGTTAATAATTTCGATTAAAGTCCATTTGCAAATTACCATGCTTAGAGACCAAAGGGGTCGTAAAACCCTCCAGCAATTGCCACCTCCCGCGCGGAAATTCCATTTTGCTCATTGGACAAACCCATCTTGAAAGGCGGAGATCTTCTACGACCTTAAAGGCCCGGCTCCAGGACCCGCCCATGTTGGTGGTTCGGTCTTAAGCTAAGAAGATGTGAAAAAACGCTTCAGGATACCAAAGCATATGTGCCAGGCCTTTCTTCGGCCTAGTACTTTCCATTCATCAAGTGACACTGACACAAACTGGTTCTTTTCATCGACCAACTTCAGCAAGATCTTGGGGCCATAAGATCGCATCAGGAATCTTTGTTCATACAGACGTGCAAGTAACAAACTTAGTCGATTTAATTGATGCAATAAGTATCAGTTACACCTTTTTACAAAGGTGTGTTTGAACTCAGAATCTGACGTATCCCTGAAGGCTTTGATCTGTTGAATATACATGCAAAGTGTTCCATAAAATCCATTCTTTATGCCTCTTTCTATGCTGAGTTAAACTTTTACCCTTTCCTATACCAACTGTATGTGTGTGGGTGTGTATGTGTATGTTAGACCAGTTAATGTGAGTATGTAGGATGTTAGACCAGTTTATGCTTTTATGTAGTTAATAAAACCTTACTTATCACACTTGACGTGTTCATTGTTTAATCATAACCGGAGTCAATAATCATGCAGCTTTACGTTACAAACTTATAGAATTGTACCGTAAGAAAGTTATTTCCTTTAACCAGGAAATTAACGTTCTTAGAATTGACAAGACGGTTGACCCTGAGTGGTCAGCTAAATATCTACAGTGGATCTAAAATATGAATAGTTAATTATAACTAATTATGGTTAATTATATATTTCCCCATGAGCTGAGTCGCTACAGATTTTGGTGGAGAGAAGGCATGATAAAACGAAAGTTATGAGTTTTAACACTGGCAACTTAAAAGTGTGTGCGTGATAGCCAAGGTTAAAATAGCACGTGACTTCAGATGCCCTGTTGTGTCACTATTTGCTGGCTTGATTAAATGCAGATAAAGTAGGGGCTTGAATTGGTACCTCTATTATAATTGTGAGAGTCTTTATGTATTTCATGCTTAATGGCATCGGTGTAAGGTTAATCTGATTTTAGCAAAGAAACCCTAATTTCAGTATTAAAGCATAAATCTGTCTTGACAAAGCGTAAGTCTGAATCTCAGCTCAGCGGCATGTCCAAACTGTACCATAATGTAATATGCTTTAGTGAAGAAATCACAAAATTGCAATATTGTTTAAATTGTTTCTTTGAAGAAGAAATCTCAGTACAGTGATATCAAGGTAGATGTGAGCGCTGCTTCCCTTTCTACAGCATAAAGGCCTTATACTTTATAATTAGATTGACGCCTTTATCTACACTTTGACTGTATATATATAAGCCGAGCAACCTGGTGGTCATTACTGTGTTTCACTCGCTGAGTGAAATTAAAGGTGTAATACTGTACTTTAGTACTCATATGTGAGGCAAACATAACTACATATGTTTAAACCGGTTTTAACTTACAGTAAACCCGTTTTGTAATTCTTTAAACAAGTGCAAGAAGTTTATTGTTGCATTAGAAAAGCACTCACCGAAATGCTTAGGTAACGCAACAAGTCTTGAAGGCTGAAAGCAACACGTTCTAAAACTATGACTGTTTAAAATAGACAGACATTAAACTGCATTAATTACACAGGCATGCATTGGTTACCGTGACAACAAATTGTCACAGGAAGTGCTAACTTCACACAGCACAACACGCCATGTTGTAAACAAACCATGAAGCACCTAAGCTAACACGACTTAGCATAGTTTCATTTTAGACTAAGCTACCAAACAGCTTTAACAATTAGGGGTTAACACTCCTTAATTGAAGCTCTTAAATACAGCATGCATGTGTCCAGTGTGAAGCAATTTGAATTTAACCTAACCCCTGGTTTCTGATTTTTCCATTTCTATTCCTTCTTTTTCTTCTTTTTCTATGTTACTCAATCTTCAATTCGTCTCACCGATTTTAACTATCTAGATGTATCCTTCCTGAATGCTTTTGCTTAGTTACTAGTTAATTAAATCTATATTTAATTAAATCTTAACTGTCTATCTAGGAAAGACTCATTGAGGTATTGGGTGTTTTTAGTAACACACTAATCACTAGTGCTGCTATTTGTTCCTAATACCAGAATGATTACCTTGTTTTGTTAATAGCAGTCAGCTAATTTTAAATCCATTTACATGTTATGCCCTTGATGTTTCTCTCTGAACCTCAAAAGGACCAGAGACCATTCTATTTTGATTTGTATTTTAAAAAAAAAATAATAAGCATAATCTGTATAGAAATGCTCTCTTTTTCCTTCTGCTTTTCCCTTTTCTCTTTCACTTCCTCAGAGATTGAGCTTGTTTGGGGAACCGTCAGTAAATTCTGAGTGTTAATTTGACAATAATTTGACAGTAGTGTTAAGTCATCAATCAAAATCCTGTTTAAGCCCTTTTCAGCAAAACATATGCTGACCAAAAACTATTTTAGCATTCACACTCTGATTTGATCTTGTAGTAGTCTCTAGCCCATACTCTCAACACCAGTGTGTCAAAACATTGCAGATGCTCAGACTAACTGCCCAAAATGCAGACCAAAGAGGGCTGGCCAGGCGTCGTGAGGAACACCCCTTTACCCAGGCCCGACGACCACATACTGAGCCGAAAGCGGCTGGCGCGGAGAGGGGTTGCGCCTCAGACTAAGACTAGGGCGAGAGTGTGGCTACAAAAAAGCTCGCAAGGTATCACCTTCTGGCCAAACTATGGGTTGAAAAAGGAGGTAAATGATTTCAAGCAACAGGTCACAGCGGTAGCCCACAAGGACCCCAGCAAAATGGAGTACCCGGAGGAAATCAATTGATTTAAAAAGGCTCTGACAGCTGCTAAACAGCAAGAGCACCTGGAAAAGGTAACCAGAAAGGACCTGGAAAGGAAACACACAAAATTACTATTAAAGCAGCAAAATCCTGAGCTCTTAGACAAAGTTGCCAGAAATGAGACTCTGATCCAGCAGCTGAACAAAACTCAAGACAAGCTTGACATGTTCCGAAGAGAACTCAAGGACTCCTACAGGCGGCGAAAAGAGACGCAGTGGGAGAGGCACCCTACTCCTGCATCCTCATTCAGCCGTGAAAACTCCTCATCTGACAAAAAACAAGTACGAGGGGAGCCAACACTTTCTGATTAAACAACTGACAGAAACAGAACTGTAATACTTCCAAGCATCCCCTCAGCAGCGCATGATGTGACCCCCAGAGATTTTGACAAGCTAGCCAGAAAAATCCCGTCATTCACATTGCTGGGGAAACAATAGTTTTCTACTTTAGGCAGTACGAGCAGTAATGTAGAACGGTGGAGTCGTTTTAAACATTGCTTGCAAGCAGACCCAGTAATCAATCTATTGTGTCTGTCTCATAAGTTAGTAACTTCTTCTCCATGCGCATACCAGTTCCTGATCAAAACCAGATAAAATTATAGTTTGAATGCGCCTTCCTACGAGCAGTAAGAAGTTTTCAGTGCTATAATGTGCTTTAAATCGTACGATAAGAAACTACCCTTTCTTTAGCGAAGAAATCCTAATTTCTGAGTTAGTAGAGCACAAGTCTATTTTCTAACGACGAAATCTCGGGATTAGCAGCTAATATAAATGGTACCAGAATAAATCGGACTGATCTTGGGCGAAGAAATCCCCTTATTCAGCACTGTGTAGGTGATCTGAGCAAACTCCTCATTTCATTAATTTAAGGCCATATTATGTGTTACGTATCATTGTATTCATATCGACCCACTCATGTGAAACATTTACGTAACTCATACATGCGCGCACCAGGTTCTGAATATAATCAGAAAAAACTATAGCTTGAAGGTGCCTTCCTACAAGTATTAGAAAGTTTCAGTGCTATAATGTTTTTAAATCGTACGATAGGAAACTAACCTGACTTTAGCGAAGAAATCCTAATATCTGTTGTTAGTGGAGCATAAGTCTATTTTCTGACGACGCAATCTCAGATTAGCAGCTCATATAAATGGTACCAGAATGAATCGGTCTGATCTTGGGCGAAGAAATCCCCTTTTTCAGCACTGTGTAGGTGATCTGAGCTATACTCCTCATTTCATTAATTTAAGGCCTTATTATGTGTTACGTATCATTGTATTTCATTTTGACTCGCTCATGTGAAACATTTACGTAAAATTAATGTGTTATTCTAGCGTAGCTAACTACGCATCCACCATTGCCTGTGAAGTGAATGTGCTGTTTTGAGTAATGAATGAATTTGTACGGGACATGCATGAGTTTCCCATGCATGCTCACAGCAGTGCAAGTCTGCTCCACATGCACCTGTTGTGAGCTTGCATTGGTCTCCTAGCAACACGTGACCCCGGAAGTGTGAGCAGACTCTTCCGGTTAATCTGACAACAGCATCCACTTCACAGACCCGTGCGTAAACAAAGAATTGCGTGTAACTAACGCTAACTCTTAAGCTAAGCCCTTTACCTCAACTGCTAGCTGTTAGCATCTGGCTAACGATTAGATAGGCGTGTAAACGTGTAACTTTTTAACCACACCTCTCTCTCCCTCTCTCTTTCCGTCACTCCTGGTGTCACTTCCTGTTGATGCTATCACAGGTCCCTGTGGTCCCTACCCAAATACTGTAGTTTTACTTGTGTTATTGTGTATTTTTGTTTTGACTTTATTCTACCTCTTTTTAATTTTATTGCATTTACTTACATTTGTTTAGCACAAATGTACCAATTCAGCTAAATTGATTTGTATTAAATTTGAGATTTAATTAAATCAAATTTTTATTTATTTTTATTTATTATTTTTTTATTTATTATTATTTGATTTGTATTTTGTTTCTTTACTTTCCCCTTTTAATTTCCTACAGCTCTTAGGACCCTTTTTTTTATTTTATCATTTTTTTTTGTTTGTTGTGTTTTACTTTTACCTTATTTTAGTATTACCATCACCATCTTCGCTTTTGTTTAGGATTACAGTAGTTCTAGCAACTTTTGTTTCCTTAACGAGTTATACAGGTTCTTAGTAGCATAATCCCTGTTTCCTCTATACTTCTCCTCACGCCTCAGTGCCAGACCTAATACATTGAAGAGCAGCTACTGTTCAACACAATGTAGGCCAAGATAGAACTAGAAACAATTCCCACTGTTTCTTTTTCTTTTGACGAGGTATTTGGTGGGTCCCTGCTAGTTTAGCTAACAGCCTAACCCTAGGGTTATGAAGTCTATTGCAGCATCACACACAAGTGAAACCTGCTTAGCCATATCTCTTAGGAAAAAAAACTAAAATAGGTAAAAATGTTCCTTTTTTTTTGTTTTGAGTTCATCTTATTTTATTTCAGTTTCGTCATAGTGACCAAACCCGTGAACCATCAGTAGTATAGCCCGGTCATCAGCTGACCCCTGCTTACGGCCCCTCAACAAAGTTACTCAAACTCTTCCTTTGTGTTCACGAACAAAAAAACATAGCACCTTACCTCACTAGCTGCCTCCCACCAGCTAGTCAGACCTTACACGGCCTACACAGCCGTTCCCCTTAGAGATAGTTTAACACCTCTGTACGTACCTGCATTTGCCTTGTGTCTCTCTCTCTCTGGTGTTCCCACAAGTGTGCCAGTATGTCGCAGACATCCAGCCCTGGCAGCTCACCAGGACCACCTGGACACTCAGTAGAGCACTGTAATGGACATCATTCAGCTCAAAGCAGCCAACGACCTGCCATGGCAAAGAAAGGAACAGCGAGACTGCGACATAAGCGAACACTTGACCAGCATCATCCTCTCCTCGGACCACCACCCTCAAGGGCCTCAGACAGGAGGTATATGAGCTGAAACTGCAAGTCACAGAATTCTGCAGAGAACTGACACCTGCTCAACGAGAGAAAGCACAGAACGGATGCAAAGAACCTCACAGAATGGTGCAAAACAGAAGGAAATCACCAGTCTTCAGAAAGCTCTAACAGCTGCTCAACACCAAGCGCCGCTGGAAAAAGCCATCACACAGGACTTGAAAAGAGAACTGTTTCACACAAAGTCACTCTTAAAACAACATATGTGGAACTAAATGAGAGAGACACCACATCTTAGGCCTTACAAGGCCACCTGCATACAGACTGAGCTGAGGTCCAAACCCTGACTCAGAAATTAGAAAGGAGCTTAACATGGTTCAGAAAGAATTTAAACAGTCCTAACGACTGCGCATAGACCTAAGCAAAAGACAGCAGGTGGAACACCACGTCGCCAGCAGTGCAAGCCCTCCACGCCTGTGCACAGCTACGAAAGGGGGAAAAGGGAGCCAAAGCCTTCTGCTTGAAACTTCAAAAGTCAGCTCCCTGAAAACCCCTGCAGCTGAAAAAAAAAAAAAAAAATTTTTCAGGCGAACCGAAGCAACGCAATGAGGTGAATTCAGTGTCACAAATGAATTGAAATATGCTTGCAGACCACAAGGCTAACAGATAGGGAAAACACGAAACAGATCTTCCCCTGGCCAGCAGGCCCACCCCTCAGCCAAGAGTCTGAACCTGTGGGGGGGGGGGCGAGAGCCACTGTTCACACGTCACCAACCAGCAGCCACAAGGGGGTGGGGCAGGGACTTTTCCAGAGGATCACTGCAGACACACACACCGTGTGACCCCACAGACCCCAACGAGCTGGCCAGAGACAACACATCTGGCAACCTAAATACTCTCAGACCCAGAGTCTGAACAAGGACTGATCGTTGCCCCAGACACCAAGCAGGGCCGGCGTGAAACTCCCATGCTTACTACCACAGACTTTGAAAAACTTACTCCAAAGCTCACAATTACACTGGGATGGCGGAGGACACCAGCTGCAAAAAGTCATCTAGGCATTAGGGCCTGCCACACAATGCCTAATCAACAGCTGCCTAACCTGACACAGAAGGCCTTTAACAAACACAAGGCCTCCACTAAAGGTGTTTGTCAAACCCCACTGATTCTGAACTTCACAACTCAGAATCCAAAGCGGGCACCAGAAGGCACCCAGCATTGCCACAATGCAAAACCCTTCTACAGAAAGCCCCTAGCCAGAAGAGGACGGAGCCATCACCATGGCAACAGACCAGGTTCCAGACCAACCACTGGGAAAAGGCGTCCTCATCCTGAAAACACCACGGTATGTCCAACACCAGTCCTCCTCCACACCCTTCACACAGGTGTTGAACGGAGGCTACACAAGGACAGCTTGACACGCCTACTTCTGGGTTACAGGATCTGCTGACACTTGCAAAAGAGCTCCTTTAACAAAACTCAACTAAGGAGTATTGATAAGGACAAACCTCTGACTCCTTGCCTTCTGCATCACAGCATCAGGCCCCTCCAAGGGAGGAGCATCCCTTGAAACCGGTCGACACCCCTAGAAGCAGCCAGACAACGTTGGTTTGAGCAACGGGCCCACATGCCCAACAGGGAAACCTCTACGAACAAAACTCAGGCAAGCTCAAGTCGGTGCCGCTACAAGAGAAAAGCGACACCGCAAACATCAGATTTTTAGTGACGTTCGGGCAGAACAGAGAGCTAAAAACCACCTGCTGCTCTCCTGCCATCAACACTAGGTCAGTCTGAAACTCTCTGCAAACTACAAAATCTCCATAACAATTACCTGCAATCCCTGGAACCACCTGCACTCTCACCAGTGAGAGTCTAACCCGGCTGTTCCACATCGTGGGTACCACAGATAGCCTACTGGCTAACAACATCAACAAAAAACATCCTACCCGGACTAACTCACTTCAGGATGACAGGTGACACAGCCTCGACAACTGCTGCATAAGCTCGAGGACCCACACCTTGTTACAGCCTACATCACCACAGCACACCATCGGACAGCATTCACCACGGCACCACAACCACCCTGGGAGGCACCAACAGCCAGAGAGCCACCACCGTCTCCCAGCCATGAGTGGCAGGTGTGTGTCTGATTGTTCTGCACCTTTAACATCGCTCGTTGTTGTCTATTCTACGTACAACAACGCTCGAAAGGGGGGATATATGTAGCGTCTCGACCAATCTGACACACTAATTTTAATTTGATTTAACAAATCAATTATTCATTAGGTTAACAAATCGTCACAGTCCCCTCCCAATAATGGATGGCCAGGATGTCTGCTGAAACCATGCGCTCTGGATCACCATGACAACTACTCTGATATCATGGTTTCTGAACCCCCGGAATGTGAGAGGATAGCCCCTCTTGTCCAGGAAAAGCAGAGTAGAAATGGACGTGTTCTAGTTTAATCATCGAAAACCGTTATTTGAAGAACACACGTATTTCTTCCGGCATTGAGTATCATTATTGTCATTGGTAATTTTGGCTTGATATTCTTAGACTATTCGTATGCTTTGGGGGAACCATTCCTGATCTCCCTTTTCACTATATGTAATTTTACCATGTTTAGTATCTATGAATTTGTTTTCTGATGATCTAAACGAGAGTGTATTTTATATGTTGGTACATAGGCAATATATTTTAGGGCCCTGAGAATCGTTAGTAATTGCGATTTAAGTCCATTTGCAAATTACCAAATTACACTTAGAGAACAAAGGGGTCGTAAACCATCCAGCAATTGCCACCTCCCGCTCGGAAACTCCATTTTGCTCATTGGACAAGCCCATCTTGAAAGGCGGAGATCTTCTCCGACCTTAAAGGCCCGGCTCCAGGGACCCGCCCAGTCGGTGGTTCGGTCTTAAGCTAAGAAGATGTGAAAAAAACGCTTCAGGATATCAAAGATTGTGCCAGGTCTTTCGGCCTTGACTTTTCCATTCACCAAAAATTATCTGACTCAAACTGGTTCTTTTCATCAACCAACTTCAGCAAGATCTTGAGGCCGTAAGATCGCATCAGGAATCTTTTTCAGACAGACTCGCAATTATCAAACTTAGTCGATTTAATTGATGCATTAAGTATCAGTTACACCTTTCTACAAGGTGTGTTTGAACTCAGAATCTGAAGTATCCCTGAAGGCTTTGATCTGTTGAATATACATGCAAAGTGTTCCATAAAATCCATTCTTTATGCCTCTTTCTATGCTGAGTTAAACTTTAACCCTTTCCTATACCAACTGTATGTGTGTGTGTGTATGTGTATGTTAGACAAGCTTAATGTGTTTGTTTTTTTAGGGTTTAAATTTTTGGTTAAAAGGGGGGGGGACTAGTTTAAGTGTTTATGTAGTTAATAATGTCTTACTTGTATCACACTTGACGTTTTCATTGTTTACTCATAACCGGAGTCCATAATCATGCAGATTTACGTTACAAAATTATAGAATTGTACAGTAAGAAAGTAATTCCCCTTAACCAGGAAATTAACGTTCTTAAAATTGACAAGACAGTTGACCCTGAGAAGTCAGCTAAATATCTACAGTGGATCTAATATATGAATAGTTAATTATAATTAGTTATGGTTAATTATTAATATTTCCCCATGAGCTGATCCGCTACAACCGTTTTGTATATTGTATTTACATTTAGTCATATAGTCGATGCTTTTATCTGAAGTGAGACACACAAGCAATATATCATGCAAGACTCAACAATATTAAGTATCATAATGCTGAGTAATGAGTAAGCTAGAGTAATGGTACAGAGGTTAAAGATCTGGACTGTTGACAGGAAGGTTGTTTGTTCGAATCAATATATGAGGCATCTTGGATTTAACTGTTTAATTGGTCCCATTATTGCTCCTTGCAATTCTGTGCATGTATATATCAAAATATCAAAATACAATTTTTTTATAATATATATATAATACAAATATTAAAGTACTATTCGGAATATTTTCTAATTTAAAATAAATGTTTTCTTTTTTTAATGTATTTTAAAATGTAGTTTATTCCTGCTATGACAAAGCGGAATATTCAGCAGTCATTATGCCGGTCGTTAGTGTCACATGATCCTTCAGAAATCATTCTGCTGACTTGCTGGTCAAGAAGCGTTTCTTATTATTATCAAAGCTAAAAACGCTTGTGCTTACTAATATTTTTGTGGATATATTTTTTTCAGGATTCGTCTATTCCAATCAAAAGACTTTTGAAGGCTATGATATATTTCTTTCTCATGCATTTGCAGTTTTTTATTTGATCTTCTATATTGTAAAGTTTGCATGTTGGGACTGCAGTTTATATTGTATATGTATTCCTATATTGGCAATAACATTGTTGTCCCACATGGTGGGGGAGGGGTGTTTGATTTAATAATACAAATATAATAGCGGCTGGCTGTTTTTGCATCTTAATAGCATGCACATGCCAGAGCAGCAGATCTGAAAATCTGTTTTAGTGTGGCTCCCTGAAATGACCTCAGCCGATGGGACTGGCTGTATTTCTTGCCTCGCACAACTGCCTCGGGCCGGCCATACTCTGGGAATGGCACAAACCTGTTCGCCTCTCCTGTAGACACACATACAGGTCATTATGCGTAAACAGACCTCTTGGCCACTTACTCAGCAAAAATAGGAAAAACTTCCTCACACGATAGCTTTTATGGATCACCCCGGTAGCACGCTTACTCAATCCAATGAATAATAAAAATGATTCCGGCGTGGAGGCCGTGGTGAATAACGCCGATGCTCACTGCGGTATATTTCATTGCAGATGAAGTTATAATCAAGGTAATGGTATATTCATAGCATTCGTTGTCTCATACAAATGACTGCAACAGATGAATTATACATAAAGACGTTGCATCAAGCCTGTCATCTGACCTTAAGTTACAACAGGGGAAGAGGAAAGTGCTGCAATTCCGTTTATAATCCATTTGTTGTTACCTCAGGTCATTCCTGTAGTTACACTCCTTAAGCAAGTTTCAAATGAGTCATAATTATTTTAAGTGTAAAATTATAAGGTGTGAGATATAATGTCACATTTTCTTAAGACACGTAGCACGTGTGCGGATATTCCTTAGACGTTCGACTCCTTGCCGTTTTTTAATTCCAAATTCGTTTTAATTTCAAGCTCCTCATTAGCATATTTGATGTCATCTACTTTGTCAGAGCACAGTGTACGCCTTGTGATCAACCTGAGCCCTAGGGATTTCACGTTCTACCTTTATGGCCGCGTCTTTGGCATCAGCCTAATGTGTGTGTACAGCCATCCCATTGGATGAGCAACTGTTAATGCATGATTATTTAATTTACTTTCAATGTGGTCCGATCTAATTTGGGAGCATAATAATTACCTGGCAATCAGACTCTTAATAGACTGTGACGAGGTGTTGTTTCAAAACCCAAGCTAGCCCTTTAGCTACAGGATTTCCAAGACTAATGTAATGCTCTGGAGAGCAGGGCAAGGAAAACTTCATGGTGTTTTGGTGGCATTTATATGTTCTTTGCAACATGAAAGCACATGCTGCTTCACATAGAGGGTATATCACATTTACAGTTCCACAATATGTGTGGACACGGAGCCATGAATAGTCACTGCTGTCACATTGTGTAGCTATTAGAGTGCATAATGACAGGAGCTTTACACAGAAATAATCAAAAACTTTGATTGTATGGGATTGTAGTTCTTTTCCTGACTGAATCAGTTAAGTACACTGTCTTGTATCTTTATCTTTTTGTCAGATGTTCAATTATTGTTTTGCTTCAAATAAAAGTTTGTAATATTGGCTTAACACTTCTTATGGTAAAAATGAATGGAAAAAAATGCTTCCAAAACCAGCGCTGCTGAAAAAGAAGCACTAATGCACTCTTTAGGAGTCTGAGCATCTATAGATTTGTATTTTCATAAAAACATGGTCATAAAAATCTAAATTATGACTGTTTGCCAATTTGTGTGAAATGTTTGTAAAAAACATTGTTAGTTGTCTCATTCAATTCAATGGGACTGTTTACATAAGAATGGATTTGAAAAGAATATAATTTTTGCGTGAATAAGGCCCATTGTATTTTCCATCTTTTCATAAAATCTATATACAAACCGTTTACCTGTATTGTTACTGAAATGAAAAAAAAACAGCAGAAAATCATGCACTGGCAGACATAGAATATTCAAGGAGATGCTGTTCCTTGACGACGACCTAAAAATATCCCAATATGAGATAGATCTATGTCTCTGATGGAGTGTTTCAGAGGACCAACCATCAACCCTGGCCCACTCCAAGCGAGCGGCAACAAGGATACCTGTCCAGTGGGTCCCGTGCCGTCCTCCCCCCCGCCCCATTTATAGCGTTATCTTCACTCGAGTTGTCCTCTGTTCGGACTCTGACTCACTCGTTCCTTTCCTGCTGTCCCCTTCATTTCCTCTCATGTCAGAAACCTTGGGGTTGGCCCAACTCTAGGCCCAGCGTGAGGAAGGGGCTTCGGAGAACCCAGTTGCCTTTAATTGGAAAGCTAATGTGTTTGTGTGCACCGCTAGGTGACATGACTCACCATGTCCGCTAGCATCAAGTCAAGCCAGGGCTGTTTACAGCGGAGCCAAAGACAGCAGCAGCCCAAAGCCCTCACCTCCTCCTACTCACGCGTTTCAAACCCACCATCAGCACTATGGAGATGCTTTGTGGGCAAATAATCATATGCATGACTGTAACCCCAAACAATCGCCTGGCGAGCTTCAATTCGCTCCGCAGCATCCTTTCCCTCCAGCCTCGATCTCACGGTTACATGGCCACAGACCGGTGACCCTCATTGTTCCTGACAGCCTTGCCAATAGTTTGTAAGAAAGTGACGTGTTGAGCGCTCTCCATCAGAAAGAGGCGTATGATTGATGGAGGCTGGGTAATGATCGGCCAATCAGGGATGAGATTTAAGCCAGGGAGGACACTGGGAGGAAATGAAAAGAGCAAAGAAAGCTGACGCTGCACAAGCGCAGCGAGTGGTAGGGGTGGGAAGCACCTGGGAATTGTGGGAGCTGCTCTGTGTTCAGCCACCTACATGATAAGGCTGTGTATACTGGTGACTTGATGTGTTTTTAATAAATGTTACTTGGTTATGTGGGAGTGGAGACACTATTATTCTTGAATTTTTGTTAAAGCAACGATTTTCAAACAGGAGTGTAAGTACCCCCCACGGGTACTTAATTAGCTTCTAGGGAGTACTTGGAAATGTTTCGGTTGTATTAAAACTGTAACACAGAAATTCTGATTTAAAAATATTAGAATAAATGCTAATATAAAACTACATTATATATTAATGTTAATTATCATTTTTAATAAATATATTAAAAAAATTATTATAATTGTCTTTTTCTATTATTCTTTCAATTTTTCTGCTGCATTCTCTTTATTTAAACATTACAATTCAGAGTAACTCTTTTCTATTTGATGGTTTTTTAAAATAACTGTTTTATTCATGTGATGCAAAGCTGAAATTTTCAGCATCATTAGTGACCATGATTTTCCTTCAGAAATCATTCTAACCATTGCTGATTCTTGCTGCTCATTTCTTTAATTTCAATGTTTAAACATTTGATCTGGCTTAACGTTTTGTATAAGTTATACTTTTTCTGAATACTTTGGTGCTCGAAGGTTCAAAAGAATGAAATTTGAATACCTTATATGTCTACAAATATTTAACATTACCCAGTAATTGTGACCTGTGCTGGCTAAATGAGTCACAATGAGCAATTTTTCAAAAATGATTAAAAGACCTTCAAAATGATGTATGATTTGTTGGAATCTGACGAAAAACGATTGAGCTACACCTGTTTGAAGTCGATAGGGTCAGCAAAGTCAATTTTGAGAAAAATCAAGTAAAAGATTTTAGGTTCCAAAGCAAAATCACCAAGCAACATTGCATAATTCTTTTCTTGGGAATAATTACTATATTATTAATCACAATATAGCTATTTTTATTTTATCTTTGTTATTAAAAATAAGAACAGATGCAAAAAAACCCCCCGTAGAAACAAATATAAGACAGAAACAAATAGGCCTATTGCATTACTTTTTTAATTTTACATCTAAACAAAAGCATTCCAGTTAAGGAAAGAAATAATAAATAAAGTGATTGTTAAAACTACAAAAGCAGTTCAATCAAAAGCAGCTATCTTTTCTTGTTAGACCTATTGTTAGATTAACATTAATGAAACAGGACAGCCTATAAAGTCCTGCTCTACTGCACGGATCTGATATAATGTTACACATCAGATGTTTTACCAAATGTTCACTTAAGACATAACAGACTATGTTTGCATGAACACTTAAATACTGTAATTCTGTGTATACAGTATGTGTATATTTATCGGGATCGCGCACTGGCGGAAGCTCCATTATGTGCGCGATTCATATATCAGTCAGCGGCAGCGCGAGAAGCGAGCAGAGAAAAAGGTACTCCTCTCAGAAAACGTACGAATAAAGATCATTTTAGATGTTTATATTTGGAGCATTGGGATTGCTAGACGAGGGCTTAGTGAACTCATTTTTGTGAAAACCTCAAATTCGACGTTTTTTCGTTTGTAGCTCAAAATTAGACCGTGCTCATTCCGACTCATTTGCCGGTGTAGGTCACAATTTTCAAATAGTGTTTAACACACCCATAATTATTTCTTTTGGTGTTAGAAATAACAGCATGTTATCCTTCTTATCACCTTACTTTTATTGAGTATGACAAGTTTCTGAATATCAAATAGTTGTCATTGACATGTAAATGTGTAACTTACAGAAAGTACAGAACAAGCCATTTTGCAGCTTAGTGTTTCTTAGTTTTATTGGTTTTAAGTAGTTTCATTCCACAGAGGAGAAAAGTTTAAGTTCTGAAAGCAACAGTATGTTTTCATAGTATGTTGACATTATCCCTTTTTTAGATATTATTTTTATATAATATAATTTTATTAGTAATACCTTGTCTTCTTTTACTGATCTGGAAAGTTGGAAAGTTCTCTGATTGCCTCCAGAACTGTCAAAACCTGTGAAAGACAAACAAGCAACGTGTCTCATTAAAGGAAAAGGTGAGAATCTCCTGATGAATCTGTTTTTCACCCACACTCACACTGATTATTTTTGGTTTGAAGTGAATATTAATATTACTTATAATGTTATGGTAAACTAATTGAGCTTTGGGGGTAATAAGCGTAATAAGCGTGTTCATACGCAACGACTCGGCCACGTTTAAGCCTTACGTTCTGTTAGCCGTGGGCTGTGTATGGTTACTGTGGAGTGGGAACAGTATATCTAGTGCATCCATCATGCACACCCCCACAGTCCGGGCCTGGGAGGAATGGTATTTTAGTATCAGTATCAGACCCACTGCAGGTGCCTGATGAATGAACCCTCTGTGACGCTGGCTCTCCTCATCCCTCTTCCGGCACTCTTAGCATTAGCAGTGATCTGCTCAGACTGATTATGAATGGGTCTGCCCTGGCACTTAGCAATTGCCAGTCCCAACGTGAGATGGATAGAATGTCTTCCACAGGTCAATGGCGAGATGTTGCCTCGGTTGGCGGAGAAACCCAACCATGTTAAGGAAAAGACAGGCATCGTTTTTCTCCTCAGGCACTAGATGCACTGCAGTGCAGTTATGTCTTGGTTAGTTTAGCTAGCTAGCGCGTGGGCCACTGTGGACAAGGCCATTACGGAGATGATTGCGGTTGTTTGGCCGTGCAGCAGACAGGGTGGTGTTTGTCACCTCGCCGCAATGTCAGTGGGCTGGATGATGTCCGGAGGGCGGCAGCAGAGACAGGTTGTCCAATCTGCTGCTCCTCAGCCGGGCTGAACTGGACTTCTGCCGGTCCGAAGCTGGCCCTCAGCTACACCTCCACCTGATTTACACATCACTGGACTCGGCTGCAGGCTGAACCTGGCTGACTGACCCGCCACCCACAGCCCGTCCTTCCACTTACATAAACACACAAACATGAGTGTGAATCAGGTACGGGCTGCTTTCCCAGCGGGTGCTGACTTCCTCGCTTTACTGGACGGAATCCATACATTCAGACCTCAGATATGATGAACTGAGAGATTATAAATCGGACTAACATTCGTCAGAGTAATGAAGTTAAATAAGCCCTTTTCCAAATGTTCTCATATGATATGGAGGACCATCTCTATACTAATGCCCATAGTTCTGGAATTGAAAACTACACTCTAAATATATGTATTTGAATTGCATATAAAATTTCCATCCATTTGGGTTATGCAGTTTTAACATAAACTAATCATGCTATTTTCAGTCATACATAAATGAAGCAGGTAAGAAACATGAACCATTTGAACCAATTTGATTTTATTTAAATAATCATGTTTCAAAATGCATTTATTCAAATTGCTTAGAGTCAGCATAAATTGTGAAAACAAGTACATTTATTCAGTTAAACAGTTTGAATGGTTGTGAATGGTTAAAATATGGCTAGCTGTGAAGTGTATGAGATTGAAACATTGGATTTATTGATGATATAAACCTGGTTGTTGTGTATTTGAAATGCATTCACTTGATTAGTACTATTTCAGAAATTCATTGAAGCTTTTTACTGACAAATATGCATCACATGAAGTTTGTTTGTTAAAACTGTGCAATCAACGATGAACATTTTATATGCAATTTAAATTCATAAGTCTAAATTAAATTGAAATGCTCACAATGGTCATTGTACTACACTAGGGATAGGTTTTATCTATTTGATTCGATTCACAAGCCCTTATTCGCTTCTGATTTATTTTATTTATTTCAGTATATCGTAAATTTATGCAATATATTTTATTTTAGTATATCTTTTTTTTTTTGCTGACATATTCGTATATTTGCATATCTGTCTCTGCAAGGCGGTAAACTATGCATTCATTCCATTCAAGTTATTTTATAGCACTTTTTTCACAATACAAATCATTGCAAGGCAACTTCACAGCAAATTAAGTTTCTACAAATTTTAGTGGTAGCTTATCAGTGGTGACTGTCATTTTATGTACATATGGCAGAAATGTACGGAAAAATCAGTTAAAGATGTAATCAAACAGGCGATGAACACTATTAACAGCAATTATTATATGATGCAATCAAACTTATAGCTAAATTTGGTAGTTCTGTATGTTGTTTCATCATCTGAGGTCCTCTGAGGGGTTGGCGTCATCTCTTCTCAGGTGTTCGGTCATCAAGTCTTTGTTACCACAGATCATTAGTTGAATGCTTGCCAAGAATATGGGTCTTTAATCTAGATTTAAACAGAGAGTGTGTGTCTGAACCCTGCACGTTATCAGGAAGGCTATTCCAGAGTTTTGGAGCCAATTGCGAAAAAGCTCTACCTCCTTTAGTACTAGTACTAGCACTAGGTACTACCAAAAGTCCCGAGTTTTGCGACCTTAGGGCGCGTGATGGATTGTAGCGTGGTAGAAGACTAGTTAGGTACGCAGGAGCTAACCCATTAAGGGCCTTATAGGTAAGTAATAATATTTTGTAATGGATACAGAACTTAATAGGTAAGCCAGTTGGCGAACTGTAAAATTGGGGTAATATGATCATATTTTCTTGCCCTGGTAAGGACTCTAGCCGCTGCATTTGGACTACCTGTAGCTTGTTTATTGAGATGCAGGACAACCACCTAGCAGTGCATTACATAGTCATTCAAAAAAAAAAAAAAAAAAAAAAAAAAAAAAAAAAAAAAAAAAAATAGAGTTCCATATGCATGAACTAGCCTTTTCTCTCAGAAACAGGTAACATGTTTTGCAACTTGACAATGTTTCTAATATGGAAGAATGCTGTTTTTGTAACATGGGAAATATGATTTTCAAAAGAAAAGTTTCTGTCTGTTAATATTAACCCCAATTTTTGACTGTAGAGGAAGTAACAGTCAACCGTACATCCGTCTAGTTGCAAATTGTAATCCAAGAGATTGTGTACTGTTTTTGCTTTGTTTTAGAATTATTTAGAATTCGAACTGAGAATTCTTCAAATTTAGAATTAGAATTTAGAATTATTCAAAGCAATGACTTATCTAACGCAGAATCATTAAAAGAACCGGCTCATAAGAGTCATTCGATTGTGAATTGCACTACACTGTTTGTGTTGTTTATTTTTGATTCACTAAAAGCCACCAGTTCATTGTAGTCATTTGAACGTGAATCGAACTGTACAATGCGTACATGTATGTGTCTTTTTACTTTCAGCCCACAAGGACAACTCAATAGAAAGACTTTTTGCCATTATTTCATGGTTCTCTGCCTTTTTATTGAATCCCATTCAATACACACTGCAAGCTCACATTCACAACTCAGGTAAACCACTTTTTTATTGGATTATATGTGATTTATTACCTTTTTTAGGCTGAAAATCGATTCTGTAGTGTTTAGTGCTTCTGTAGTGTTTATTACATGTTGGATATCTTCATAAACTGAATCATTATCATATAGCACTTAGCTCCGCCTCTCTGGATCTACACAGCCCAGCTTCTTTCACGATCCTACATGACCGCTTTCATTTCTTTTTGATCTGTGTTTTTATTTAAAATAAAAGAGTCTCCACGGGCTGTCAGCATTAGTCCTGCTGTGTCTGTATAAATTAAAAAGCACTGTAATATTAAACTAATTTTCTTTGTCATGCCAAAGATCTTGGTCATTTTCTGTTGCAAATTATTCATCTTTCCCTCAGTGAGTATTTGAAGTGAATTTCCCAGGGTATAACATTATGCAGTGTTTTATGCATTTAATTGTAGAGTCTATACTTCACTACACGGTGCAGCGTTTGCTCTTTTTCATATATATCATCCGAGTCTTTGAAGAAGTTTTGGTCTACAGAAGGAGCACGAATCAATGGACTTTATCTGACAGCGCGATCATCTTTCTGTGCAGCAGTACGATGTGCTCTTGTAAACAGTGCAGAGAGTTTAAGAGTGAGTCTGGCTCTATCTTGGCTCAGCACCTGCCTTTGGCTGGTTTCAGATGCCTCCTTGAATTACTGAATGTTCCACATGAAAAGATTTAATCTCTCACCTCTAAGCGGATTCATTTAAGTAATTTGCTTATTAGATAATTCCAAGGGCTTTTCAGCAGTATTTGTGATCCACAGCAGTAAATTCAAATGATCAAGGAAGAGAAGAATTCAATTCGCTGCCAATTGACTGGAACCTGCAACCACTCGATAAACGTGCCATCTCAAATTCTGGCATTGCTTATTGCATACAAACCCAGTTTAAAATTAGTCACATACATATTTAATATATAAAGATAAATTTTTCATCTATTTAGAAATCACAATTTAGCTTTTTTTTTTTACCCAAAATAATTCAGATGATGTAACGCATCAATACTACATGGTTCCATTACCACACCTACGAACGAGTCCATGCACCCACCATAAAGCTTCCTCTCAAGCGCAACTTTCACAACAGCAATAGGACTGATCCTGCCTATATCCATAAAATTGGCTCAGTTATTTCAAGCTTAATCACATCAAGGGTAAACGATGAGACACAGCTTGCATATAGTATATAAACCTCCTCCCCCCCTCAACCTAAGAGGATTATACAGCATCTGATAAGGCCGACGATGACAGTACTACCCTGGGTTATGAGCACATGATGTGACTGGCATAAGCAGACGATGTTTAGGGCTCTGGGGATTCATATTTTTTTATTATTTAAAGAAATTTACTTTTTTATTTTTTTTTTTTTTTTTTTTTTTTTGATGTTGCGCTTGTTAGCTTACATTGTTCCAGTGAGGAAGCTTTGTGTATGTTTTGATAGCCATGTGATGAAATGCCGTTCAGCGTTGTTCAGTTGATTTAATCCAACAAAAAGCATAAAAATAGGAATAATTTATATTTTGACAACCTTCATTTAATTTGACATACCGGTTTTGGGTTGTTATGATTTTTAATGTTTTTGAAAGAAGTATTTTATGACCACCAAGGCTGCATTTCATAACAAATATAAGTAAAAACAGTAATATTGTGAATAAAGTATTATTAAAATTTCTAAAACTATTGTTTTCAATTTGAATATATGTTCAAATGTAATTTATTACTGCGATCAAAGCTGAATTTTCAGCATCAATGCTCCAGTCTTCAGTGTTGTGCTGCTTAATATTTTTTGTGGAAACCTTGATACTTTTTTCAGAATTCTTTGATGAGTAGAAAGTTCAAAAGAACAGCATTTATTTAAAATACATTTTTAAAAACATTTATGTGTGTTTACTGTCACTTTTTTATCTTTTCAACGTGTCCTTGCTTTATAAAAGTGTTATTCTTACTAAAGCTAATTCTTACTGACTCCAGAAATGAATGAAATACAAATGAGGCTAATGATGAGTTGAAATAAAAATTTATATAATCACTGACATGTAAAATGAATAGCGATTTCATCATCACATTGTTGTCATGTGCTTTAAAAATTATTGGCTGATTAATCAGAATTTTTTCCCCCCCCACACCTTAGTAATTTGACATTAGCAAAATCCATTCAGTCAATGTCTGTCTGGGTTTGTTCAGCTGTTATCAGTCTGATGAATCCTAAAAAGTAGTTTCCCGTATGGGATAGGGTTTGATCGTGGATGATTAAAATGTCTCCACGATCTCCTTTTGAAGAAATATCGTAGTATCGTGCTACAGTGCCTTATTCTATCAGCTGCAGTTCTGGCGCCTCCGTCTCAATATACTGTACCACATGCATTCACATCAGTGTTAACTCAGTGGTAGAGTTAAGGTCATTACACAAAATTTGAAATTTTCTCACGTTAAAAAATAAATACGACCTCATGTTTACACACTGCCTCTGAAACTTTCGTCCATTATAAAAAATTTGGATCGGGTTCGATTTTTTGCATTTTTTGCATCTGTAGCAAGCGTTTTGAGAGGTGTTTTGACAGTTCAGAGCCACTGTAAAAGCGAATGCCAAAATCCAGAATGGCGATTGTCATCCTTATCCACTTCATCTCGCAGCACAAATCATGGTATATAGATCCTTGCACACTGAGTTCACAGAAATTGGTGGTCTTCTTTTTAATATGTGGCTGTAGTATCGCTAGCAAAAGCATCAAACTGAGCCACTGACATCCTGAAGTAAACTTTGAATCGTCCGTGTAATCCCGCTGCTCCTTAATAAGGAGGTGGAACTCTCCTTCTTCTCTATATCTCAGGATTGGATGGACCTTTCGTTTTCTCTTTTTTTTTTTTAAGAAGCGAGAGGACAACAAAATCATCCTCACTGCTTGAAGACTCCATTCAGTGCTGTTTTGCAAATTTTTTCGTAACGGATTTAAAAACATAATATGATATTTTTTCCATATTGCCCACCTCTAGTTTCCAGTGAAAACTTGACGTGACCTACAACCTAAGACAGAACAGTTTGAACAGAATTCACATCCTCGTTTTCATTCGTGTCAAATTAAATATTGAGTCTACTGGGTTCCTTCACCAAAATCCAAAGAAATGCACGGTGACTGGTGTCTTGCTCGTTAAATGCTGCAGCGGAGATGGTCCTTTAACACTGTGCCCTCAGATGTATCTGTCCAATGTTGGCTCTGAGAACAAGTATGAGCTGTCCTAATTGAAATTAAAGCCTACTTCTGCTGGAGTGGATCCCACCCTGCCAAAGGGCTGGCTTTTGCACAGGTGGGCCTTTACAGTTCACATTATGGGAAGAAGTATTTCTGTCACAGATGGTTGGGTTCATTTCTAGTGGCACCTGGCCCCCAGACACACACACATACTCCCACCTACCTATGTACATGTGCATGCTCGTATAGTCTCTTCGCCCTTCTTGTGCCACCCACCATGAATGATGAGTCTCCTGGTGCACTGACACCATGTGGGCAGGCCTGCAGAACACATGGACAGCAGCATGCTGCTTCTCACACACTCCTCACTGTATACTCCACAGGCAGATGAGGAACCGTGTTTGCCTCGCTTGGCCAAGTGCTGATGGTTTCTTGTGCTACTGCCCTGTTTTGCAGTGCTGGGCTCACATTGGAAGTCATCTGTTTTCTATGAGCTTTTTTTTTCTTCCTCAGGCCATTACGCACTGAGGTTAATGTTTGTCAGAGTTGCCGTTAAATAACTCTGTTTGCCAGAGTTTGCAAAGGTAAATAAAATAATTAAAAAGATTAAATCTCAGCATTTTTTCTAAAACCTAGTGAGCTGCCTACATAGGCAGCGACCTAAGGCAGCATCCCCACCATGATGGAATCCCATGATTTGGAGTGTCTACATTGGCAATACATAATTGTAAAGGGATAGTTCACCCAAAAATTAAAATTCTGTCATTAATTACTCACCCTCATGTCGTTCCAAACCCATAAGACATTTGTTCATCTTCAAAACACAAATTAAGATATTTTTGATGAATTCTGAGAGCTCTCTGACCCTCCATAGACAGCAAGGGTACTACCAAGATCAAGGTCCAGAAACTCTCAAGGACATGGAATATATCCATGTGACATCAGGGGTTCCTCTGTAATTTTATGAAGCAACAAGATTACTTTTTGTATGCAAAGAAAACTAAAATAACGACTTTATTCAACAATTTGTCTCCTCAGAATTGCGGATACTCTCCAAAATGGCGCCAGGGTGACCTGGAGACGAGTTGTTGAATAAAGTTGTTATTTTTGTTTTCTTTGCATACAAAAAGTAATCTCGTTGCTTCATAAAATTATGTGCTGTTAGCATTTATCTAAGTTCACGGTGTTAAACTGTGTAAATGTACAGATAATCATAATGATTTAAGTACTGTTGTACTATACAGTAATAGTGTACTGTATACTGTAACTATTGTACAATTAACTAATTGTTAAATTATTTGATAGATGTATGTCAGTATTGGATGAAATATAAGGTTTTAGAGAGTGTAACGTTAGTATGCTGTTAAGATGATGGCATAAATTACGATTTTTTTTATTGTTTTCAAAAGATGTCTCATACTCACAAAGGCTGCATTTATTTGATCAAATATACTACAGTAAACGTAAATATTGTTGATTTTTTTTTATACATGTTTAAAAAACTGTTTTCTATTTGAATGTATTTTTTTATTTACATTTATTTATTACTATTGTATTGATATGAACCGCTAATTTCACTCAGTCTATTCCAGTCCTCAGTGTCACATGATCCTTCAGAAATAATTTTAATATGGTGACTTGGTGTTTAAGAAGCATTTATTTTTATTATAAATGTTTAAAAAGTTTTGCTGCTTAATTTTTTGTGCAAACGGTGATCATTTTTACATTTAGAGCAGCATTTATTTAAGATAGAAATCTTTTGTTACATTATAAATGTCTTTAATGTCACCTTTGATCAATTTAATGTAACCCTGCTAAATAAAAGTATTAATTTATTTCAAAAAACAAACAACTCACTTTCCTCACCAAGCTTTGAACGTAGGGTCCTAGCTATTCTATTCTATTCTTTCTGTATTTTAAATTACCTTAAGGGAGAATTTCATATTCTTTGGATCTCATATCTTTTATACCATATATTTGTTCTTTAAGATGCCAGGATACAGATCCCGTTGGTTTAATGTTGTTTGCTTTAATATACTCTCAGCAGACATGAGCAGAACCGGCTCAGGCAGAATTTGTTCTGATAAGCCAGAATCCACGAGTAGATGGCACTCGCGCCATTTCCTGAGTTCTTAATACCTTCCCCTTATCTCTTGTGCTGCAGACAAAAGAAAAATATAGTCTGTGTTTTCATAAATCAGGACATAATATCTGATTTTTGAATAGCAGTCTTTGTAATGGCAGAAATCTCAAACACAAACTTACCTCGGCCAGATTAAAAGGCAATGCAATCTTCTTAACCTGTCAAACGATCCTTGCACCGCAGTGGTTTTGGATGAGTGCGTTTAGATGCAGCCAAGCGTGTATTCACACTGAGCTTCTTCCCTTCCCCTAAAGAGCAATGTGAGGTGCTGTCTCTTTAAGTTGAATTAAATCCAGCAGATATCTCAACCGTGGGCCATTAGTTCCAGAGGAGGCAGGCATTATGAGTAATTATACCAAAACTGCCATTATTAATCCGGCCTCGTCTTCCCTGGGGGCCACTGCACAAATGTCTTGGGTGGAAATGCTCAGGATACAGGAAGGTGCAGATGATGTCTCTCTTCCTGTTGTTTATCCCCACACACTCATTGCACTGTTGGTTTTTATCACGAATTACACAATATTAAGGAATAAATGAGATTCTTCAATGGCGTCTGAGATCGATCCTTCAGACCAACAGGGAATGTTACAATAGGCTAGTCATTAGTGTGTCAGCATAAACAGAAACAAAAAAAAGCTGTGCTAACGTGGGCGACAGCGTTTAAAGGTGAACTGAGTCATTTCTGTGCTGCTATTGTCAGGAAATGGAATTGCAAAAATAGTGTTTTTAAGCAGTTTTCCTCAAAACATTCCCTCCCTCTTCCATTGTTGGGCCAAAAAAAACTAGGCCTGTCCCAAAAGCGATAGGTTAAAATTAACAAGTTCTTTAGTATGTTAGTCTTCTTTTAAAAAGTGCACTTCTTCAAAGCACAACAGAAGATTTTTATACAAAATAATGATTTAGACATATTTTAGTAAAGCTTCTCAAAAGTATACAGAAGTATGTTAAGAAACATAATCATGAAAATGTAGTCTTTTTAATTACAATTAAGTGCCATTTTATTACATTAATGTTATCATTTTTTCAAAGCATACTTTTGATATTTAAAGTACACCACAAATGCACATTCAATGCAATCAAGCACACTTCCTTTTTAAAAGGGGTTTACCTGTCACCTGTATGACTTTTGTCTGTGAGAAAAAGAAGTAACGTTTCAACGTTTTGTCCATAGAGTAAAACTCAAACCTGTCGGACACTACTTTTTTGAGTTCCTCAGCAAAAAAAGGAAGAAAGTCATACAGGTTTGGACAAGCTGGTCTCATGACGAAAACATGCGTGCCGCCATGAACGTTTCGTGACATATTCGATGTGAAATGTCCACTGGGTGGTGCTAAAAGAGCGATCGTTTTTTTCCCTGGAAGAGATGAATGTACATATGGTACATTTTATGTGACGTTGCTCTTGTAGGTGTCACCACAGTTCTGACTTGAAATGTCCGTTGAGTGGCGCTATAAGTCTAATGCTCCGTGACATTTTAAAATAGCGTACCAACTGCACTACATGTGATGTAAAAATGCAATCGCAAGAATGACGTTTTAGCTTGTTTTTCGATCTCTCATCTTTAAGCTCTTTCATCGTGAGTCGTGTTTTTGACGGGATTTATACCCAAGGATTCGGCTTCCTAAGTCCAATTCCGTGCTGTCTGTTTTACCAGCTCTAGTGTTTATTTCTGTTGGAAACTGCAGTGATATGTACTTATTGGTACGTATTTCGCATCTTGCAATAAAGTTCCCAGAGGTACATTTTCATCAAGAGACCAGGTAGGGTTTGAATCAGCATAAGAGTAAGTAAACGATGCAACAACTGTTATTTTTGAGTTAACTTTCCCTTTAATATTTTCCCATAACAATATAACGCTCTTGACCGAATATATGTGTGGATAAAAGCTGACTAGGCTAGGCTGTTTTGTTTATTCGTTCTTGTAAAGATTCTGCTAACAGCAGTGTGCTCTAATACCATGAGTGTTTCGGGTTCTGAAGCCAACACAATGGACATGATTGGTGTTTGGCCTCCTCGTGAGTACCTTTATCACATGCCCTGCATGTCGTCTCAACTCTCTGACTCTGAGTAGGCCAGCGTGCTGTGTGGAGAGAAGATGGCCCACAGCTAAGACTGCCTGGTGGCAGATGGTTAAACTCAGGGACGCCTTACAGTCAGAAACGAACGCGGCCCAGATAGCATCGTCTCTTATCGTGCTGAGCAACCCCAGGGTTGGCAAATTGATTAATACCAGCCTTTCATCTCAGAGAACCCTCATGAAGATATCATTGCCGCTAAGGAGAATGTCTCCAATCCACCAGACTGACAATAGATGACACCTCTTATGAATTACCGGCGCCCTAATTCCACTTCAACCTTCATTATCATCAGTCTTTGAGGTTATCTAGGCCTCATTATGCAACCAGAGATGTGTCTCTCTCTACCTCTGGATAGAAAATGGCGACTACCATCATTGATTATTTTTCGACGCTGCATCCCAGATCCTTCAGTATGGATGTTTTTGCACATCTTGAAAGCGCATCACCTGATCTCAAGGTTATCTCCTGTGTATCTCGGTCTGCAGAGAAATGAGAATCGATTACAGTGGGATGGGCGTCTCTCTAGGCCTGCCCCGGGGCTAAATCTCAACGAGCAGGCCTCTGTGTTCATTTGAACTGAGTCGACAGTGTGGCTAACTGTGGTCGTTAGCTGCGTCTGACGCGGTGGATTTACAGACTTGGCTGCTGTTTGCCGTGACACGGAGTTGCCCCCTCCTCTTCTCCTTTCTGTTCAATCAACCCAGCTCATTGGCGGCACCGGCCCCCCTCGCTCCCTCCCTGTGTCTGAGTAATGGCCTGCTTCTCCCCTCCTGTCACCATGAAAGGTGGCTCTGGCTCTTTGCTGTTCTGCCTTTTTTTCCACGCACATCCTTTCAACCGGCAAGGCAATCCCAACTGAGATCTCTATCCTGGGTGATTTATCTGATATATGAAGCATAGATTCAGTCCATCTCTCTCTATCTCTCTTTCACACACACTTTGATGGAACGATCATCATTTGTAGTGTCCATACATTTTTACTGATCAAAAACTTCTGCTCTTACAAGCAACACCATTAAGGATCCAATTGCTCGACGAGCACAGTTTTCATTGGAGCCCTGACAGATTTCCTATTGAAACTATATTTGTGTTGGGATATATTTTAAGGCTTGTTTCTCTATGTCATAGCCATGACATATTTGCAACTGATAATTGATAACTTACCATGTAGCATTGTATAACCGGTTGGTATCTATGGTATATATGCTAGTTTCAGCCCGACGCAGTTGTCATTTTCATGTCCTGCGCCACATTGTTAAAATAGCAAATGCATTTGCTACCATTTGTGCGCCCATGGGCGTGCTGGTCTGCAACCAATGTGTGCTCAGGCGCGTTGCTATTTTGAGGCAACTGAAATGGACTGTGCCACTGACCAACAAAAACCTGGTCTAAAGTCTGGCGCAATATTTTTTCTTTGTTATTTAAAGAGCGCGTTAGTAATATGCGCATATAGAGGGGTGCACAACGCACATACACTTTGCTTATTACACACACAGGGATGCACAGAAGCACACAAACATTTAAAAAAAAATTTGGATTAAAAATGATTTGCGTGAGCACAAATGGCTTTTAAAGGGGATGGGAGATGAGACTCTGATTGGTTTATGGCACGTTATGCCCAAAACACACCCATTACTCATTAAGAGAATAGGAACTACCCTTTTAGACCATGCGCCGGGCGCGCCAACCATTTTTTCCATCCTTAAACTAGCAAAAGTGGATTCGGGAGACCACTTTGCGCCCTTAAGTGCAATTGCGTGGTTATTCTTTCTACGTGCATGCTCTCTGCACTAGACATTCTTTCGTAGCGTTTTCCGATCATTAAAGGGGCGTATGATGTGATTTGCAAAGTTTTTCTTTCTCTTTTGGAGTGGTGTACAAGCTCTACCCATACCTAAATGTCTCTCGCTCCCCCAAATCCAAAGACGAGGCTTTCTACTATGAAGTTACAGCGTCAATCACAAACTCCTAAAACGCCTCATTCTAACATGCCCCCACATGTCTACTTCACAATGTGTGAAAATATTAGCATAATGCCGCCCAAATTTTCACATAAAGAAAGAAAGAGGCGTACTTTTATTCTCGCGTAAATGTTTTGTTGCCGCCGAAGCGGCCAGCCGCCGCCATGTCGTGAAGGCGCTGTGTTTTTTTGTTGTGAAAGCGAAACTACTTTTGTTTGGTCTTCCAAAAGAGGACGGTATCTGCTTCATCATGCTGGAGCTGATCCGTGCTGGTCGATGAGGGTATACATTAACTTCGAGCTGTGGATCGCTGGATCGGTTTTCCCCGTGGACGAAACGGAGTCCAGCCCGGGGGTCGTCACATATGGTTGCTGCAAGCCCGCCGCCGCTCACTCAAGCCCGCCTCCGCTCACTCAAGCCAGCCTCCGCTCACTCTAGCCCGCCGTGTGTGACGCTGTTTGTTTCGTTGTGAAAGCGAAACTACTTTGTTTGGCCTCCAAAGGAGGACATGACTAGAAATTAGTGGTTAATTTGTATTTACAACACTGTTCCAGAACAGTTTCAACCCAAATATTTAGATGTGTGCTGCACATTTTATGGAGGATTGTTTCCTGATCCGGGAGAGTAGACTCCAATGCCGGCTGTTCTGACTCACAGACTGGAAGTACTTTTCATATTAAAGTATTTTCCACTGATGATTCAAATGTGAGTTTTGAGCTGTGTAGAGTAGCGCTTGTTGTTTGTCTCTTCTCCGATCACAAATGCAGACATGGTTTTATGTTTACCCCACCGCTGCACGATGCAACGCAATGCTAAAAAGACAGTATAAGTCATTATAAAATTAGTAATTATGTCCCCACTGGATACAAAAAATGCCTCGTTTATAATGGGTTTCAAGTTTTTGAATCATCGCTCCGGCAGGACAGGGCATCACAGTATGGAAGGGTCATAACCCTTTCCGTCACACGGCTGCGGTATTCGTCGGCCAATCACAATGCACTGGATCGCTGGCCAATCACAGCACACCTCGCTTTTCAGAACGATGAGCGTTGTAAAAATCTACGCGTTTCAGAAAGGCGGGGTATTAGAGGAGAAACAATAATGTACAGTGTTTGGAAAATAATGTGTTTTTTTAACCTAAACCGCATAAACATTTTATTTTTCACCAATACACAAATAATGTTCAAATAATTTTTTTTAGCAACATCATATGACCCCTTTACAATGTGGCCTCCTGTTAAAGCAATATGAATTGAATTCTCGGAAGTGTGTTTCTAAAATTTTTTTTATAGCAAACAAGTTTTTGGATTAATAATGAAGCATATAATAATCATATAATGGTATTCTAGGAATAGTGTCTTTTTGTGTAGTGATTTTGGATGGGTGTTTGGTGATGTGTTTTTGGCTCAAGGTCTGCATTTAAATTCACACCAGAGGTGTTCAGATGGGATTAGGACTTGGCTTTCTGCAGACCATTCCAAGTTCTTCCACACTGACTGAATCCATCATTTCTTTTTGAACCTTGCCTTAAACACAGAGGCATTGTCATGTTAGAATAGAAAAAAAAAAAAGGTTTTGTGGGGGGTTTCCCCCCCCGCCAAACTGTTGCTATAAAATTAGAAGCGCACAATTCACTAGAATATCATTATATGCTTAAATATTAAGATTTGTATTCATGGAAATTACTTTAGTCAAAGCACACATTTGAAGGGGTGTCCCAATACTTTTGTCAATATAGCGTATCTTTCAAGACTTACTGATACAAAAAAAATATAGTTAAACTTTATTTGGAATACTACTTGTGCACAATGCACATTTCATAATATTAAGCCTAAAATGCATTTTAATGTCAATATTGATGATTGTATGATCTTTGAATAATATCAATCTTTAAATGCAAGATATTTAAAGTGTAAACGTGGTTCCAACTTACACATCAAATAATACTTCAGTTCTTTAGTTGGACTCTGAAGCACTACCTTTGCACAAGTAAAAAAATGCCTTACGCACCAATTATTGTTCCATTTATCAGACTAAAAACAAAACAGTTGCAGTACACACAAAAGTACATTGCATTTGTCATTTATTATTAATACATAAATATGTAAATGTATTTGTAGTATACTTAGCATGATATAAATGTATTTCAAATACATTTTAGAATATTTATTTTTCACTAGTGTCGTGAAAGCATTTTGGCCAGCCTTAGGGTGAATGTTAAATACAGAAATGTGTTGGTATAGAGATTAATGAGATTGCTGCAAATGAAGGGTAGATGGTGTATATACGGAAGCACTGGACACCACACAGCTAAGTGTGGGGGATCGTCTTTGGGTGCCTTCAGGGACACGGCGGTAAGTGTAAAAAAAAAAAAAAATAAAAAAAAAAAAAGACAAACACATGAATCCTGTATTCGAAGCTAGACAAGAAGATATCTGTTCTAACCCTGTATAGTTTATCATGATTCTGATAGAACAACACACCTTTAATAGAACACCAAACAAATGAGGCATAAATGGACCATTAGAAATTTGCAGAGAAGACAGTGGTCAGCTATTTGCCGTCAAATTTGTCTCGTACTAAATTATTCATCAGATCAGGCGGACACCCGGCTAACTTATATCTTGTGACTATCTTGTCCTGCATCTGTCGGAGGGTGGGAATTGGCACTATCTGGCACCAGCGAGACTTTTCAGATTTCCTGAGCGTGGTTTCCATACTGGCTGAGAATAGACCACCTGTAAAAATGCAAAAAAACACAATTTCAAAGCTCTGTCTTTCTTTGGCACTTTCACATACCATTGCAGGAATAAACAGAATTTTCTATTACTAGTCTCACTGGTCAAGTTCTGCAGTGTGGGGCTGGTGTGTTTTCAGAGGCTGTGGTGAGCGTGCGCAGCGCCCTGAATTTGTATTCCTGGTTGCGTGTGTGCCGTTCAACTGATTCTTTTTTCTTCTCCATCTTTTGGCTTCTTTCTATGTCTGCATGTGTGCTTATGCACTACGATCGCCCGCTCCCTTGTGCACCCCTCCCTTCTCTTTCTCTCTTTTCCTTAGACACACACTGCACCGCTCTCCTCTCCTTCTCTCTCCCTCTCTCTCTCTCTCTCCCCATCTCTGTAGCAGTCTCTGGTTGAGCATCCAGAAGAAGGACCGTACGTCCTGCACCTCACTCTTGCGGCAAGCAACACTTGTTGTTTCTGAGGGGTTTTTTCTTAGCCTTTGCTCTTGGTCCCATCAATCCCGGGAGAAGAGCTATCGAGGATCGCGAGGAGCCTAATTGAATTAGCATGCATTTCACCACAGCGGCGCACGTACGGATTTTGGTTGTCCACACTTCGGCTGCGAGGGGCATTTTGCTGGTAATACTGTCAGACTAAGCACATTAGCAAGTGAATGCTTATCGGAAAGGGGGAGGGAAAAGAGAAAAGAGAGATAAAATGCAGGGCTAATCGATACAGTGTCCGCATCAGAGGCAGAGACAAGAATCCAAGAGAGCGATCCAGGATGCTGCTGGAAAACTGATCCAGCTCCGCTCCAGGTCTTCCACTTCGAGAGGGAACGTGCAGCAGAGAAGCTTCACGCTGCGTCTGCAGTCAACGCGTCAGGAGTCACAGCCGGCTTTATTTATTTATTTGCTGCTTTTCCCCTCTACCATGCTGCAGCAGAAGTATCTCTTTCTCTCCGTCTGTGAAAAGGAAATGTGAGCGCTTCATCACTCCCGGGTCAGTCTCATCCTATCTGTTTCCTCCTTTCTCTGTTTCCTGTCATCTTTTAATCGGCATTAGAATAATCCATTAGCCACCGGGATGTCTCTTATCTCCTCTTGCGTGATAGAGGAGCTGCCCTCTGAGGGAGACTGGTCTAAATAGCATGCAAGCCGTACCTGAGGCTGGGAAGTCGAAGGGAGACGCCTCCAGGCATCTCTTCAACCTGGAGCGTTTCGCCCCTCATCAGTTAAGCCACAAAATCTGCATCCAGAAATATTGATCCTCGCGGCCGTGATTAGAACGCTTTTGGGAGTTGCAGCGCAGATGATTATCGACTCGATTGAGCCTGCTCTCCTCCTCCTCCTCTTCACAGACAAGCTCCCTTGTTTGGTTTTCTTTCTTTTTTGATAGTCACCAAACGTGAAAGCCAGGAGGAACTGCCCAATTGGTTTTTTCCCCCTTTGGATTTTTGAAGCCGGACTTGAAAGGAATTTCTTCTTTTTTGAGGATTTTATCGTCTTTGGAAACCTATTGTGAAAGCCTCGGGGCTTTGGGTAGCATTGTTTTCTTCTGCATTGTTTACTTGACCCGTGGATAATGATTGACGTGGGCAACCCTCTCTGAGATGTACTCTTTCCAACGGGTGGGACAAATGGGGTGTGGAAGGGCCTACGCCGGACCTTCTTGCCCCAGACTGGAGGTGATGCTTCTGGGCTGGGAGTGTGGCGGAGGCAGCTGGCTGGGCCTCGGCTCTTGGTGGAGATTGGCATTATCGCTGGCCTTGTTGGCCTTGATGCCGGACAGAACGGCCAGTGCCCGTGTGTCTTCCAGCCTGAGCACCACACACCATGTCCATCACTTCCATAACAAGCATGGTACCGTACCCATCGCCATCAACAGGATGCCCTTCCTCACAAGAGGAGGCCACGGTAAGCCCTCACTCTTTCCACTTTATCGACCGGACTGCTCAGACCCAATGGGTCTAGAAAGCTTTGATTGATTAAGAAGAGTTAGTACACTGGAAAGCAGGCTGTTGATACAGCACCTTGATATGTGTGCGCATGCCCCGAGTTTCGCTTGGTACGTCATGTGCGCACTTTGATCTGTGCTTTAATAGATCACATGGGGAGTGGCCTTGTGCTCTTTGCACTCACTGCAGATCTAGAGGAGAGATGGGTTTGTTGGATAAAAGTGTCAACCAGATGTGCTCTTTTTCATGTCCAGCCACGCCACTGCTCCTTGCCAGGCATCTTTTTTGACACCTGTGTCAATCAAAGATCGTGTGCTGCATTGACAACCTGTCTTCCTGTTGAGCTCTAGCATATGTTGAGTGTCCAGTGAGCTTGTCATATTACAGCGATAATCCTCAAAGTCGAAGAGCTGCCCTTTAATCACCTGGTAGAGTTTCTAGTAGCGTAAGCATATTTATTTTTCTGGTGTTTGGATTGTGATCCAGGTCTTGCATCTTCTATAATAGGTCAGAGTTTTTGTTTGATTCATGTTCTCCCACCTTGAGATGCACAGATTATCAAATAAAAGAGGACAACAGCAACAATAATAGTAACCTATGATTATTAGTTACAAATGTATGCATTTACTTGTATGTGTATGTGTATCTATATGTGTGTGTATGTATGTGTATTGCACAAATTGTTAAAAAAAAGTTTTTTTCCAGTTTTTGCAGCATTTGCTAAACACTACTGTTCACATTGATCATAAGTGGCAGTAAATACATTTATTATGCTACAAACAAATACATAAAAACAAATAAATGCTGTTCTCTCCAACTATATATTCATCAAAAAATCCTGAAAAAAACTATCTATTTGGACAACAATATCAGCAACTGTTTCCAACATTGACATAGGGCTGTTACGATATTAGATTTTTCACACCACGGTTATTGTGGACAAAAGAATTCACAATATCGTTATATCTATAGAAACCTTGCCAAATCAGCCAAAAACATTTTTACTTTATTTAGTTTTTCTTTTTACCCAATGAACATAAGAATACTGATAAACACAAGGCACATGCATTTTCACTTCTTCTTCAGGTCACAGCTGACCTGAGACTCTGGCTTTGTCTGTCTTCATTGAAGCTCCCTATGAAATAACGAGAGAAAATACTGTTAAGTTCAACAGTACGATGAATATATATTAACATCAAAACTGGTACTTTAACCTGTTAACTTGCGTACCTGTATTTTAATCTCTTTAACCTATAGTTGCGCCGGCGCCAATGAAGTCATGCAGATAACGAGCTTCTAATTCAGTATTAATGTGTGCTGAGAACGGCCGTAGATGAGGCATTAAATGCATGGAACTGCGACCAACTTAACATTTTACAGAGTTTAATGTAGCAATGTGGTCACTCAGTTTTCTAGATTTGTTTTAATCGTGTAATAGATTTGAACAAAGAAATCAAGTGCTACGCACATCTATTGGCCATGATGACTTGATTGCAAATACAAAAACAAAAATTAGACGAGTAAAGAAAACGTGTTACTTATTAAAAGAATCACCCCTTTATTTAAATAAATGAACATAAGAAACCACTGTTAACAGGTTAATGTAACATTTCCCAAATTTAAAATATATTAAATTAGAAATTGCTTATTTTAAATGGTAATAATATTTCACAGGATTATGTTTACTGTATTTTGATCAATAAATGCAGTCTTGGTGAGAATAAGAGACTTCTTAAAAAGTCCTAAACAATTTGAAACAGCAGGTCTTTCGTAACTGTGCCAGAAATATTCTTCTTCAAGGAAACAGGCCTTCTTTTTTAAAAACATACAACAAAATCTAACAACCTCAAACTTCTGAATTGGTATTATGTATGTATGTAGTATGTGTGTGTGTGTTGTGTGTGTGTGTGTGTGGAATATATATATGTGTATATATAGTGCTGTCAATCGATTAAAGAAATTAACTAATTAATCGCACATTTTTATAATCGCGATTAATCCCACCTAACACTAAAGTTTTTAAATATACTTTTATATCGCAATAATTTCACATTCAATCTTCAAATAAACAGAAAAAACATAAAGACAGCATATTTTTTATATTTGTTTAATGGCATCTTTTATATGACTGAAGGTGAGTATCACATGGATATATTTAATTAGTATCAAATTACCCCCCCCCATTCAACATTGCAGTATAATTGAGAGCTCATTTATTAGACTTTAAAAAATATAAATTTAAGTGAACTAAAAACAATCTTCACATAAACCCATTAAAATAAATATCATATTTACCTGTGCCCTTCAGCAGAAAAATACAGAAATTGAAGTTATCAAACACTAAATTCTAAATGAAATATAGATGAATCCTTAAAGCTATAAAAGTTATTTTTTCACCTCTTTTTTCCTTTGTCCTTTGATTAATAGACATCACATCAGCTGGTTATTAGGCTGTTTTGGCTGCTATTTCTTTAAGAGCTACCGCTGCTGAACGTAACGCGGATCTGACACACATCACATTTTCTCTCAACTCTTTTCACCTTTTCTGACCCACTTCAGGTCTTAAAATCTCTACTAATGAGCTGACGAGTTGAATCGGGTGTGTTAGATGAGTGAGACATGTTCTTAAATGTGACTCAAATAAAATATATTACATGCATGCACAGATTTAAGGCAGATTTAATCGCCTTTTTAGTAACTTCATGACTTAACTGACCACGACATTGCATGTACGTAGTTTATTAAGCGCTTTGATATGAAAGGATACAGGCTATATTGCGTTAAGTATTTTACAATGCGTTAAAACTGAATGACAATGAATAGCCTGCGTTAAAGTAATTTTGACACCACTAATAATATATATATATATATATATAATTATCAAGCCAATAGAGATCTCATGCTGCCAACAAAAGTCTTTTTCACAATGCTCAGGTTTTTATTTTTTTTATAAGATTGACGCCTTTACTATTTCTCAAACCAGCATTGTATGAAACAGAGCAGCTTAACAGTGATCAGTGTTGCTAGTTGCTCAGTGTTGTCACATCTGCATGAACTCAAAGCAGTCCATGTGCATCTGCTTTACTGCTGCAAACAGAAAGACAGAGCTGGTGATTGTTCAAGTCATTTGATTTTTGTCAATGAATCAATTAACTTCTTTTATGGATTTAACAGCTGAAAGAACAAAACTCTACCAGTTCCATTCCAGTTTATAGACTTTCAACTCAACTTCCGCTCAATACCACTCACATACTGAGATCTGGAATACTGCGAGTATAGACTACTCTGTTGTACACCATTGTACATCAGCACTCTTGGGATTGAACTTGGCTAATCAAGAAGAATTACCTGCTACAATGGGGGTTAAGTTGTGTTCATACCAAGTCAAAATTAATTACCTTGAGAGTATAACTTATTTACAAAAAACCACACCAAAACTAGTGCCGACTATCGCTAACAATGGACAAAATTGAGCCTCTGAATAAAATAAATAAATAATCTCAACAATATTTTGGATTCATCGTGAAGGAAGTCATAAAGATGTATTGTGTTGCTCTGTAAATAGTGCATGTTCTTGATACTGAAAATGCTAACTTGTTTTGAACACCAACCATCCACACGCTTTTAAATTCCATGTTAATGAATTTCAACATGTAAACTTAGCTTTGCTTTTATCTTAGCCTTCTCACATTCGGAGAACAAACATGGGCGTAACCAACAAGATGACTTTCATTTTCATGTAGTAGTTGATCAGTAAAGCGGTCATGCGTTGTTTTGTTGTCTGAGTGCTGGACGCATTTATGGCTGCTGGACACTTAGTGGAAGAGGGAAGCAACGAGAGTGGGGACATTGGATAGCCACAATCAATGTGTCACCTCCCACACAAAGCGAAGTTATAGTAGCCGAGCTTTCCATCTGAAGGGTCTGGGAGGACAGTGTTAAATTATCCTTTTAAACAGAGAGGGTTAGAGGGATCAGTCCTTCATCCCCAATGACAAGTAGTTCAACGGGGGAATGTGATCCCACACAGTAATGGGATCATCAAGGCAACTGTTAGCAGAATCATGGCCCTTTCTGAGTTTTTCATTACCACTGGTATTGTCAGTCCGATTCACTGCTTCCGTCTTGACATTAATCTCACCTGCCCTCCCATCCGTCTGCCACAAAATATGCAATGAATTTTCAGCGTCCTTATCGCGTGGAAACAGGGCTGGCAATCCTGACGGAGCCAAGGTGGAGCCGGCATGTCATGAATTACATCACCGCTCTTGTAAGGCATCTACACAACCATTACCGGAGTCCCACAACTGAATGTGGCTGTCAGAGTGTCCAACCCTGATGCAACGACGGCTGATAAAGTACAAAAGTGACAGATCAATTTGATGACTGTATGACTCAGCGGCACTTTTAAATTCTGCTCCTTTATTCAAAACGGATGTGCATTCCAGCACTTTCCAGTATTTTGTTTCCCATATACTCTGTGCATTCAGATGCACAAGAGTTTTATTCCCACAACGCATTTTATGCATGTTTATAGTGAACAATACGACTTCCTAATGAGCTGCATTTCCATACATTCCTAAAGCATCATTAGCAAGCTGGAAACCTACACCCCCACTGACCAATAATCACATCCTGCCAGATCCCATCACTCAAAGCGGCCCCTGGCAGCAAGGTGGAGATAATTGATGTAATTGATATGTAGATTAGTAGAATAAGTCAATCAGGTGTACAGGGGCCAGGGCTGATGTAAGGATGAAATGATGGAGAGATAGAGGGGGAGAGAGCTGTCACACCACGCAAACCCTTGCCTCCATCGCATGCCATTGACATTTGCGCTAGACGCTGCTCGTCATTTGTGCATCTCATGCCATTTGAAGAGCCCTTGGCACGGCACTTATCTGCTTGACATGCTGGAAACCAGCACTCATATGCACTTTGTGTTTATTGCACAGGCCTGTCACAGCTTCCGTTATATATTTTTTAATTGTAATTTTTTAGAGGCAGACTTAGTGCGTTTTCCTTATTAAAAAGTTTGACAAAAAGTCAAAAATTAATAGTACATTTGAAAATACTGTTCCATGGTTTCTAAGTACATGAATTAAAGACTTGGTAGCCTAATAACAGCTGTTTAATAATAATAATTAATATTATTAAATATTATTTAAATTTAATAATGAATTATGCCTAGTAGAAGTAAGAGACTTTTTTGCAGTTTATGCAAAAAATAAATAATATAAGAATAATACATTTTAATTATAAAAATATAGAAACATGGAATAAAAGTGTCTGTGTTTTAGAGTTTTTTTCATATTTATAAAATATATAATATTTTACATAAATAAAGATATATATAGATTATATATATAATCACGATCAGATTTAAATCATTCTTCTGTTTGCTTTTCTTTTGACTTGTGTTTGGCCACACCAATTCAGCAGCGATTCTTCAACTCTTGCCCCTCGACCTTTAATCATTCACCCGTTGCCCCTGACAACACAGCTGCAGGCCGCCTGCCATGGCACTGACCCACTGATCCACGATCCACAGCCTGATGGATACCCACATTTTTATTTGAGGAATGCCAAACAGCAGAAAGAAAATCAAATCTATCACTTCTTTCCCTCTCTCTCCATCTTGTTTTTTGTCATCGTCTCATTGAAATGCTGCATGCCCCTCCCCTCCTCCCCTAATACCCAAAGCTCCATGCGCTGATGG
This sequence comes from Sinocyclocheilus anophthalmus, assembly GCA_018155175.1. Classification (NCBI taxonomy): domain Eukaryota; kingdom Metazoa; phylum Chordata; class Actinopteri; order Cypriniformes; family Cyprinidae; genus Sinocyclocheilus; species Sinocyclocheilus anophthalmus. The sequence continues at coordinate 368,464 of JADLZN010010515.1, forward strand.
AGGCGTGATGTTTGACAAGCAGCAGGTTCTGTTTGTTCACTCATGCCTGCCCCTCCATGCTGATGTGGGGTTTCCCAGTCATTGCCAAGACGTGGCCCCCGCCAGACAGTTCCCAGATCAAACATCCGTTTTTTCGTGAGGCTCAAGGCCGCACCTTGATCCGAGCAAGGGCATCTCCTAATGCACAGCCACTCGAGAAAGCCATGATGGATGCAGCCCCTTACTGGTGAAAAGGGGCTATCCTTTGTGGATCACTGGTGTGTACACTATAGATTGGACCTCATCAAATGCAGTTGGCTGTAGCGAGAGCCGCAATCCATTACCGTCTCAGAGTCAAGCTCTAAATGGCTGCACAAAAAGTGTAGGATGGGACAATAAGGAATAATTGATCAGTGACTCAAAACACTGTGATTTGGTAGCGATCCATTGTTTGACCTGAATAGCCTAAATGTGGGCCAGTAATGAGAGCGCATTTAACGGTGACCTCTTCGTTCTCTGTACTGCCAGTGTTATTGAAAACAAGAGTTCTTCACAATTTTCCCCTCCTCAAAAGAAGTGACTAGATGTTGAGCCATCACTTTAAGTGCATGTGTCATTTCAGCGCCGCTTCTGAGAATAGACCCGCAACTGCAGTCCAATCAATGCGATGGGCAAAGCAGTTAGACAATAATCTAGAGGACTGCGGTTTGGATCGAGCGAACCCTATGCCACTGAGCTCTTGGTGCCCTGTGAGCGGTCAGCTGTTGATGCTGAGGTTGTGCTGCCCAAGAGAAATGTGAACTTTGGAGTCGAAATGAAAATATTGGCTTCGTCTAAAGCACCGCTTTGGTCCCCACACCTTCCTGGAAGGCTCGACAATTGCGTTATGTGTAAGATTAATAGCAGATTCAGTAATGCTCTGTAACTGCAGCAGCAGGGTTAAGGTTATTCCCATTCCTCTGTGCTCCAGACCTGTGGTGTGTGTTTTACTAAATGTGACATTGAGGAGAAATAGCTCGGTCTGGATCTCACCCAAGCCCTTGCTAAAGGGAGACAGCCATGCTGTGAGCTGTGAGGGGTGAAATCAGTCTCCAGTTGCCTGGATTCCTCTTCTTACACCTGCACTAAAACTACCTCAACCGTGCCAAAAACCATCCCAGGGCTGTAGCAAAATACAACCATTGACTTTGCTATATGACCAGCGCTCTGCCCAGCCTAACCATTAACAATACAATACAGCAGTTTTTATTCTTTCATATAAGAGTTCCTACAGTCAATGGAAAATCTGGTAAAATTGACTAGAGAGATAGATGATAATCAGTGCATATTTAAAAAAAAATAATGTCAAACTATTGTAGTGAATATATTTGTATACACATTATATATGTAAGGGAAACAGGTCAATAATTTAGCTCAAAGGGAATCATTTAAGATTTTAAAGGGAACTCCACCATTAATATGCAAGGGAATTAGGACAGAATCTCTGTTTTACGGCGGATCACTGAGACGGCCTGCGATTCAGTGAACGAGCCGTATGACATCAAATCTGCAATGGATAATCTAGATCAAAATATAGTGAAAAAACACTATTAATTAGCCATAGTAACATGATCGGCAGTTTAAGACATTAACTTGTGAGCACCAAAACACGAGATACTTCTCTTTTCAAAATAAATAAGGCTTTATTGGATAAATCTAAGACATATAAACTAATCTAACACATGAACACACGCATTCACACAAGTTTTCAGAAAGAGAGAGAGTGAGGAAATAGTTTAAGAGAATGAAAATGTGAAATCCCATGTTTACAGCAATATGTGCATTTGAACAACTATCAATCACTTAATTAACCCTCGCATGAGTTCCTCAATGAGGTTAAAATTTAAATTAAATGCACCAGTTCAGCTAGAATATGGAGGTACTTGCTTTGTGTGCGGGGTTTCCCTTTGTTGTGGTCCTTGCAGAAAAGGGGGTTTCCCGAGGTTGCTGATTGGCTGGAGGTTCAGTCTTGGGGAAGCCAGTGATTGGGCGTTGGCTAGCGACGCGGAGCTGTGGTCTGAAGTTGAAGCTTAGACAGCACTCTTTTGGGAGATGCGACGTTAGGCAAACTTAACTCAAAACACAAAAATCTCAACGGAAAATAAAATAAACTAAAAAAATAGCAATAGATGTAAAGTTTGACGAGACCAGGTGGCGCTTCTCCTCATGGTTTTGGAGGAGCTGGCGTGTAAGCGGTCAGAGCACGCTCAACTGAAAAGCACGACTAGAAGCTAAAAGCTAAAAGCCGCATGGCTAAAAGCTAGACACAAAAAGTCAGACCCGCAAAAAGGCAAAAGGCAAAAGACCAAAAAGCGCGCGCACGCAAAAAAAGAGAGTTTGATGGTGTCCTGAGTATTTAAAACAGGCTGTTTTACACACCCCAAATGGTGCTTTGACCAATTAGATGTTGTGTTTGCTCGGGGTGTTGTATATTTCTCCTACCAATTCATAAATCAAAATGTTATCTCATCATTCACATGGTCCGCGTTTTCCCGCTCTGGTAGAGTATAAATTTTGGGACATGATTTCTATAATAAGAATATGATACATTTGACCAAGTATTGATTGGAAGAAACGTTTCAAGCATGAAAATTCAAACTCACACATACCAAGCATGAATATGACCCCTTAAGCTCTTCAATAGTTATTAACAATACATACACAATAAATGATTAAAACATGATGGTTAAACATGTGGGTTAGATACATAATATGGAGTTATGCATAGCAATTATTAGTTGCTTAGGTCCTTTTAGCGTCATTTAGATGCAGAAAGGCGTTTCGTGCCATCTGTGAATTATGAAGACAGAGATTAAATGTTGTAGGATTTTAGTATCTCTGTTTCTTGTCGTAAAGTGGGGGAGTCAATTTTACGAGGAGCTGTGACTGTTAGTTACTCGTTGCTGTCATGCGGTCATCTCTTTTGACCATTATTCTTGATAACTTGCCCCAAAATTTTACAATCTCCTTGGACTTGTCAATGTGTTCTTTTGTGTTAATGTTGAAAACTGTTCTGTGACAGGGTCTTAGGTTTAGGCTTGCTTCAGAGAGGCTGGGGTCTGATTTATGACATCCTGTTGTCTTGGGCCTCAGTGGAATTTTTGTGACTCCTCGTGCCTCAACTCGGTTTTGACCAAATCTTAGATTGTCTGATTCGGTCTGATATCCTACATACCCCCCTTCGATCGGCGATGTGTTGAGTTGAAGACATCGGCGAGCGCTGGAGAAACAAAGGCAGAAGAAGCAGACAACCACAGCAAACAACAAGACACCTCCATGACAGTTACTGTACTGGTGCAGGCAACAGGTTATTTAGGTACAGGTGGTAAAGTTCAATTAGTCAAAATAGTTTAGTAAATTGAAATATGTTTTAATTCAATCTGGAAATTGTTCTAATTTGGTTCCGTACGTTGATTCGTCAATCAAATTTTGCGGATAACTTTGTTTGGTTCTTCTAGGTTGTCTTAATTTAAACGTTTACGTTAATTTTCTAGTAACATCATTTGCAATGAAATTAATTGACCTATCGTGCATGGAGCTTTCTGGCTTCCATTCAGCTTTAGAATTACTGGCGGATATTAGGTGTGGTGAGTCAATCCTAATATCAAACCTTTGACCCTTGCAGGGTGTCTAGGTGTTTCACCTACTAAGGAAAGAGAGGAAGGAATCAGGATAGGTAAAAGAAGAACAAACAAACCTAAGCTGCTGTGGATTTTCCTAGCATGGCTTACAACTACTGTTGAGCTAGGATGTGTGTGACAGATAGTGTGTCATGTACATTAAATTAGTGTCAGGTGTTCTACCTATTGTGAGGATGGCTGCATATTTCTTCATGGTGGGCATATGTAACTTTATGTTACGCTAAAATTTGGATATTCTACTTGTGGGAAGAAAATGTTAGTTGAATGTGTTATCAGTAGATGTGGTTACCTCTGGGTGTAGGTAATGTTGTGTGTGTGTTAATGGTGTAGTGTATGTGTGGTCAGATCGTTTTAAGTATTGTTGTCTCCCCCCTTTCTTGTATGTCAGTGGAGACGGGCTCTCTGCATCCTTGGCTTGGATGAGGGCGTGTCCATGATCTAATGGGGGTCAGTCCAGCAAGGCAGGAAGTTCTTTAGCAGACAGTCAGAGCTAGTTTGGCATGGCTGTGTGAAGCTGGGGTGCAAACTTTGTCTCCTATGTTGCATTTCTCTTGTGATGCCTTCTGGTTGTGGCAGACTTTCTGACCTTCTGTGCTTGGGTGGTTGCTGTTGCACAGACAGGAATGTGGTTCTTGGAGTTGATTTGACAGTTTGTTATTGAGCGATGGGTGACTGAGGTGATGTTCTTTGGTACCTCAGAGTTTCATCAACAGTTGGCCGTGAGAGACTTGCTCGTTCTGGGTGGTTGTTGAACAGGTGCTTGTCATCTCTGATGTGGTGTACCAAGTGATCACCGGCCTTCCGTTCTGTCGCTGATCACAGCGAGCATGACTCAACTTTGTTTTTTCTTGAAGGAACTCTTTCATTTGTCTCATGACTTTTTCCATGTCGTCTGATGGTAAGCTGTCTTGTTCTTGTGCATACTCAGCACTGTGCATGTCTGAGTGGTGCTGAGGTGGGTTTTGTTGTCGCTTACTCACACGAGTTGCTCTTGGATGAGTCAGGAGATTACCTTTGGATGTCTGGTTAGGTTTCCAGTTGTTCCTATCTTTTGGGTTTCTTGAGAAGCGTGGCTGTTCCCATGGATTTTTGCAGCGGCTGGGCTGAAAGCTGTCGTGGACATGGGGGTCACGTTCTCTGTGCTCTTGATGGAGGACTCTGGTGTCGTGATGCCACTGGGTGTCGTCCAGTGCAAGGCTTGAGTCTTTGGTTACAGAGTTCAAGAGTGTGGATGTTTTGTTACCTTTCTTTGAGGCCATCTTCTGCTTGTTGTAGGCCTTCTGTGTTAGGTCACGTAACTGTTGGATGTCATGGAGCGCGGACAGGCCATGACGCCAAGATGGTGGCTGACTCCAGGGTGCAGATTTCTCAGAAAGAGGCTTTTGAAGTTCACATCCTCTTCAAGGTCAGGTTCGTTATGTGCACCAAAGTAGGCTTGTCGGAGTCGGTTGTAGTAAGCTTGTGGAACCTCTTGTCGACCTTGCTTGATATCAAAGCAGTTAACAGTCCAATTTCAGATCCAGGTCTGTAACTCTTTAATAAGACATCACGAAAGTAGACTTGGTAAGCTTGGACTTTGTTGGACTGGGCTGTCGATCTAGGAAGTTTAGTACCTCAGGACTTGATGTGTCTCTTAGGAGGTATAACCTGTCTCTGTCAGTCACACGAGGTCTCATATCCAGATGAAATTCGATATCTTGCAGCTAAGCCTGAATGTCGTGGCCCTCTGCAGAGTTTGGGTTGAAACTGCTGATGTTTTTAGACAGCTTGTTGAGGTCTTTGATGGTCATCCCATGTGCAGCTCCAAGGTCTGCTTGGATGGGAGGTATTCTTTCGTTGGCAGGAAAGGCTTGTGTGGCGAAGGCAGTTGAGGTTTTGGGTTGTGGCCCTTCGCGCCTTTGTATATGCCTGGTTCTTGGATATGGGACTCTGCTATGCTCAGCAGTGGTGAGGTCTGAGAGATGCTTCTCTTTTCTTGGCTCTTGTTCCAGCTCATAAGCATCTTTGAGTTCTTTTCCGACCATGTAGAGCTCATCGTTGGTATAGTCTAGTTGTTGGGTCAGATTGTCCATTTCAGCTCTATACCTTTCAAGGTGGTCTTTCAGGGTT